>BSBN01001768.1:0-600000 GCA_027924645.1 Cunninghamia lanceolata
ACAAGCTTACAATTAGTAGAGATACTACCAATATCCTTTCCATGTTCTAACTTTAGTCATTTAAGAGCCATAGCCAAGGGCTCTGAGTCAGATATGGTTTCAATTTCCTCCTTGAGGGGGTTCTTTCCAGATTCCTTAGATTCATCGAGGACCTTGCGGTGGCAAGAGTTTTTTTGAAGACATTCTTTTTCCTTTCCTTCCACGGCCCATGGCTGCAAAAAAAAGAAAACGAATTTTTTTTTAATTTTTCAATACATACGGAAGTTGGTAGCACTTTGGTCCAGAGTTGGAACCTAATGCTTTGATACCCTTTGTAATAAACACGTCAATCACAGAATTTTTTTTCAAAATATGTTATTCAACCAATATACAAAATACAAAACAATTACACATGATTGAGTTAGCCACCGCCTAATCAAAGTTTGACTTGGGTACTCCAATGCAATAAGACAATGATAATTAACTAGTATATTTATATTTTAAAAAATATATCTAAAGTACGCCGAGGGATATCTCTTTTCCATAGTTTATTTGAAAAAGAAATTGGAAAAAATTAAAACAAAAAACAAAAATAAAAGAAAATGGAAAAAATAAAAACCAAAAAAGAAATTAAAAATAAGAAAATCACAAAAACTATTATTGAACCAAAAAGGAAATTGGAAAAAATAAAAAATAAAAACCAAAAAAGAAATTGGAAAAAATAAAAACTAAAAACTAAAAAAGAAATTGGAAAAAATAAAAAAAATCAAAATCAAAAAAGAAATTGAAAATAAGAAAATCATAAAAACTATGGAACCAAAAAAGAAATTGGACAAGAATTTTTTTCCAATGAATCTTATTTACATGAATTTATTTATTTAAATATTTTATGATTTTTGTTTACAAAATCTAAATGTTTACGAGAATCTAAATCTTTCAGCCCTTGCTGTGAGTGTAGAACACCTCTCGGCGTAATTAAATTAGGTAGTTCATAATAATATAACATATAGCTAGGATAAACATTTAGGACTGTAGTTGTTCTAATTTAAGTCTTTCATAATATACAACTAGGATAAACATTTAGGACAACAGTTGTTCTAATTTAAGTCTTTCATAATATACAGCTAGGATAAACATTTAGGACAACAATTGTTCTAATTTAAGTCTTCATACAGAATCCTTGTTTATGACTTTATTAGTTCTAGAAATTGTTGTCCCACCTAAGCATGACAATAAGGAACTTCAGCATAGAATTCAGAAGTCCTTTAACTCTATAGAACATTCTCTATTATATCGCTATCTAGGCTAGGTTATAACATCACCTTGGTAGCAGTAGTCCTCCCAAAATGACTACTATTAAAAGAAACTCGGAATAGTAATACGAGACTTAACATCATAAATCATAATTTTAATTATAGATCAACATTCATAGCTAGTGGCTAAATTTGGCCATAGTTTTTAAAGTTTAGCTTTTGTAAATATCGAGTAAGTATCATAGACTCATTCGTAACCAAAATGAAATATAATAAATAAACAAGGAAATATCTGGTCATAAGTGTGAAGTAGAGGATACTAGCCATCCATCATGGTGTTGCTTGAGTTTTGGAATCCATCAGTTCTCAAGGTAGAGGTGCAAAACATCCCAACCTTGTGGATAAGGTCCCTATCCACCCCCAACCAAGGGTTCATAGATTTCATCCACAAGAGTATTCCAAAGGCAAGGTTTGTGGTAACTAGTTACCTTGAGCTAGAGTGGTCCCCAAACTCTCCTTTAAGGTCTTCCCTCTAGGATTGCTTCCTACCGCACTTCTATTTGGGATGATCCCTTATACCTTTCTAAACGACTGAGCTAACTCAATGGTTTTACTCTTCCAATTACAAGTCTCATTAATTAAGAGAAGGATACTCATGCATTTAACATACCTCATCCTACTTCTAGGTTTTAAGTGACTTACTCATTCTTAATTACCTCCCAATGGGGTAAGAATTGTCATTAACTAGGATGGGCAGCAAGCATCCCATAATACTGGCCACCATCACTAGCTGGGTTTGAGAGAAGTCAAGATCCTTTGATGAAGAATAAGAAGTCCATAGTTCCCTGAACCTTTTTGAGTCATTTAATGCATACACCTATCACCTCCATGCTACTAGTGAACGTTTGACATCCCAATAAGGGTTAGCACCTAGCCAATCACTTGCATGGTAATGGTGAATGCCGGCTATACCTACCATACCAAGGGTAGCTCTGGCTCTTATCACCTCCATGCTATTAGTGATGGCCAACTACTCCTTAAGATAATACGGTTAGCTCCTGGCATTTGTCACCTACACAGTACTGGTGACAACTGGCTAACATTGCTGTTGTATCATAATGTGGATTGCTCGGGCCTCCTTTACCTTCATGCTATTGGTGATGGCTAGATAATCCTTACTGTACAGAAGTTAGTGCCTAACATCCATCACCTACATGGTACTGGTGATAGCCAGCTAACTACTCCTGTGCAAGGCTTAGCTCATTCGTGTGGTCTTACAACTACTGATTGTGTATAAGAGACCATAAGATATTATTTCTACTGGTACTATTGGACATTTTCACACTCATAGGCATTCATTCAATTCAAGATTTAGGTACTCTTCGGTGGTATGATCCATTTTTTAAACATGGCAGCCTATTTAGTTATAAGGTTGGACTACATCCAAGTATGGGTTTCTATCCTTGCCAAAAAAACATAGGCCTATTTGTGGCATACTGGAATAGCAGAAATTTCTAAGGGAAAATTTACATAAGTTAGGGAATCAATCCCCAAGTGTAATTTAATAACTGAATGCCTTTTGAACCCTACAGGCCAAACCTTTACTATTTAAAACACAGGGGTTTTCGTTCTTGCTAGCCCCATCCCTTAGGCTTAACTCCCACTCATAGGTGGTCAAAAGTGTCATTCAATAAGATATAATGATTAGCACATATAAAGGAAAATTTATGAGGGAGGGGCTCCATTACATACACCACATTGATCATTTATAGTTATTTTTTCAAAGAATGAAGTTGGGGACTGAATAAAGTAACTCACTAGTATTCTCCTTTCAAGGCTCAAACATGAGCCAATTATTTTGTTAGATGTCCATATAATTATAAACCGGTTCACTTGAACTCTAAATATCACAATCTAGTTTTGGTGAACCAATACGTTGACTTGTTAAATTCATTGAGATTAACAACTATATTTAATGAAAAAGAGTTTTGAATTTTATTTCCTATCACCCAAATTCTATCCTACATATCCAGATCTTCCTAGAGTCTAACTAGGGAATTTAAACATCTCCTTACCTCATTAACTAAAAACCTTAACAATTAGCAATTTGTAATACAACTAATCATTACTGAAGCATAAAATAGAGGTAGACTGATTGGCTCATTGTTGGCATTTTGTTGTCAATGATGTCAACATTGTCATGGATGTGTGATGGTGTTCATGGTTGGATGTCATGCCCTAAAGTAAATAAGATACATTAAGATGGGAATTAGAAGTTCATGGTTGGATGTCATGTATTATCCAATGACAGCATAGAATATATATTAAGATGGGAATTAGAAGTTCATGGTTGGATGTCATGTCCTGTCCAATAGAGAAGATACAGTTCATGGTTGGATGTCATGATGAAACATTAAGATGGGAATTCAAAGCACTAAGATGAATGATGGTATATTAAGCTAATTTGAGGATGAAAAGATGTTGTTGATGGCCTATAGCATGTTGGTTGATTCTTCTTGTTGTTCTCAAGGATGTATGTGTTGTTATATGAAGGTTTTAGCCTCCAGAAGTTGGTAAAAGTCTCTATTACAAGAAGATGTTTTGAAGACTGTCTCGGAGATTGCTTCACATTTTCATTCTTTTGATGTTGTGCCTCTATGGATTGGAAGATATCTTCATATAGTGTCAAAGCATGTGTGTTCCAAGTTTCGTGGTGTTTGGATTACCAGAAGGGTGTTTTAGCAATTGACAGTTTGAAGACAGTGTTGGTTCTAAAGAAGAGATTCACTATGCGACAATGTTTGGCTCCGCATTCCTCCACGTTTGAAGATGAAGTCATGTGGTTCATAAGTTAAGCTCAGTGTCTTATGAAGATGTTATATCCAAGAGATAAAATATGTATGACCTCAGAAATGAAAGTTATGAATGACAGAGTTCTGGTCTATGTTCTGACAGAGTAAAATTGTGATGAAGACTTGTTAGAATATTTTTCACTCTTTCGGATGTGAAGATTTGTCAATTGAACATGCTCAGAGAGGCTCAATGCATACTTTTGTAAGGTATCTAGTGATTTGATGTATCGCAAGTAATGTTTAATCTTCTAGGTGTATAGTTGTGCTACAAGCTTCATGTGTTCTTACTTAAGGGCGGCCTATTTCAAATAGGTGTGATGTGTGGATGTCATTCCTTGAAGATTGATGTTGTGAATGATGTTTGGGACTAGACTAAGCATGTATTGGGATCCGCAAGGCATGTTTTTTCTTTTGGAGTAGTGTGGTGTTCATGATAGGGCTTGCCCTATGCATGTTTCATGTTGTGGTCTCTGGCCAACTTGTAAATTATAATATTCTTATTGTATTGGCTGACTTGTAATGTAATCAATGAAATGTCATGTATATATTGTAAACCTAGTTGGTCTAGGTGAGGCATGATTGTGAAAATGAATATGTGAGAGTGTGAAGAGCAGAATATGAAAATTATATGCATTGTGATGTCTGACTGAAGGAGAAAGAGTAGAAGTGTTAGAGGCTATCCTAATTCAACTTGAAGACATTTTTGTAACAAGAGGAAAGTGAAGAGTGTGCCTAATTGATTCAATCATCAGAAGAAGTAGAATTGCAATCATCAAAGGTGTGAGCTTCACTGTCAATTTTCAGGCAGTAGAAGGACTACCATACTATAATCTTTTCTAAGTTTGTTCTCAATTCAGGGAGTTGTAGCTTCCTTGGGAGTGACCCTAAAACAAAGTATTCAGGTAGTTGTAGTTTCCTTGGGAGTGACCCTAAAACAAAGTCTTCAGGGAGTTGTAGCTTCCTTGGGAGTGACCCTAAATGAAAGTTTTCAAGGAGTAGTAATTTCCCGGGGTTGTAGTGCTAAAACAAAGTTGTTATTTTGAGCTTCATATATTGTGAGTTAATCCTCACCATGGTTTTTCCCTTGTTGGGTTTTCCACATATATATGGTGTTATGTGTTGATGTGCATTGTATTGACCTTTCATGTTTATGTTAATGTTGTAATGCTTAGGTTTTAAACTACTCTGGAGAATTTGAAGTTTGCTTAGATACTAATTCATCCCCCCTCTCAGTATCCTTGTGTGTTCAACAATTGGTATCAGAGCCAAGTTACTCAGAAGAAGCTTAACCACTTGAGGAAGGTCGGGGATGGCTTGAAATAGTTCTCTCAAGGTACCCATGTTTGATAAGATGAATTATTCCTTTTGGAAGTTAAGGATGGAAAACTATCAACCTCTCTAGGATATGGCATCTAGCAATTAGTCAAGAAGGACCAAACTACTCCCAGTAGTGAACCTAAGGATATAGATGAGATTAAGTTGTATGAGAACAATGCCTTGGAAAAGAGTGCTATCATGAGTGGACTAGCTAGTTCTAAACTTGTGAAGATAATGAGTTATACATCTGCTCAGGATGTCTGGAATAAACTTGAAAGTATTTATGAAGGAGAAAGTAAAGTGGAACAAGCCAAGATGCAAATCTTCAAGAGCAAATTTGAAACCCTGAGGATGACAGAAGATGAAGACATTGTTGGTTACATGCTCCGGGTAGATGAGATAGTCAATGGCATCAGAGGTCTTGGTGGAGAAGTGAAAGAAGATTAGGTTGTGAAGTACAAGTGGTGGTGCTTTCTTTTTAGGAAGTAGATTGTTTTTATGGTAGAGCAAGAAGCAAGATGCAGTGTCATTATCAACTGTAGAGGCAGAGTATATTGTAGCAACATCATGTTGTACACAAGTATTATGGATGAAACAAACCCTGAAGGATATCAAGGTATTATATGATGAGCCTATTCCTATTTTGTGTGATAATACAAGTGCTATCAATATTTCCAAGAATCAAGTAATGCATTCTAGAACCAAGCATATAGCAATCAGGTATCACTTTTTGAGAGAGAAGGTTGTAGATAAGGAAGTAAAGCTGGAATATGTTCCAACAAATAATCAGACTGTAGATATTTTCACAAAGGCTCTTGCAAATGACACTTTTGAGGATCTCTGGCAAAGGCTAGGGGTAATTGCCCCTCCTTCTTGCTAGATGCATAGTGGTGCATATGTCCAGGGGGAGCGGTTCATGTTATATCTTTTTCTTGGACTAATGGTGGCTACCTCTCAGGGGAGTAGATAGTAGTTGTTGATGATAGGGCGAGTCTGTTTGTTTCAAGAAGAAGTTATGCCCTATGAGAGAAGAAGTTACCCTTTTTCCTTGATGTCAAAGGGGGAGAATGTGTAGGAATGTGTTGCCATCAATGCCAAAGGGGGAGATTCTTGGCATTTGGTTGTCATTGATGTCAACATTGTCATGGATGTGTGATGGTGTTCATGGTTGGATGTCATGTCCTAAAGTAAAGAAGATGCATTAAGATGGGAATTAAAAGTTCATGGTTGGATGTCATGTGATAGACTGTCATGAGGTCCTAACACTTTAGTTGAAAAATATCAATTTATTGACTAGGGTAGTGTTCGAGGCTGTATGTAATAGGGAGTTTGGATATCTCATTGAGAAACAATTTTCTAGTTCTTTTAAAAGATTTGAACAACATATGAAACTACAAAGCATTTGAACTCTATACTAAAAAGCATGTAAACTCTATACTAGAAAGTGTATAAATTCTAAACTTAAAAAACATGTAAATTCTACACTAGAAAGCATATAAACACTAGAAGTTTAGAAATGCAACTTTACTCTGATCTTAAATAGTGACAAATTCTATATTGCACAAAACATTCTAACTTTCGACTATCAGACAACAACAGTTTAACTAAAGCATATGTGCCGGAAACATTTAAACAACACAGAGTTCTAAAACAACAGTAAACAATAGTTTAATTAAAACAGATGCTCCGAAAACATTTAAACAACACACCCTGCATGTTCACAACATATAACTTAAACATAAAATAACTTTAACTAAAACTAAACATCCACAGAAACAGAAATACTTATCTACTTTGCAGTCCTGCGAGTGGCCAGCTCTTGGGAGAAATTTGTCTCTAACTTAGGTCACATTCAATCGTTTCCACAGCAACATGGTAACTCTATTCATATCTTTATATTTCAAAAGAAATTACTCAGAACAACACTATTTGCATTCATGGAGAAAATTGCAGTACATAGCTCTGATTATTTTTAAAAAACTAAGAGATTGATTTTCATCCATCCATAGTATGATATATATATCCATGTTTTGAGCAACCAACTCAAACTGAAATACATTCGAACTCCTAAATTTCAGATGGCGGTAAAATGCAATTTGAAAGTCTTATAACTAAAAAATAGAATCTTTAACTACTGATGTATTTTAAAACATAGAAAAGGCTTTGAGTAGAGCCATAATGTCTTCGGTAAACAATAGAAATAACAAAACTTTAAAAAGAGTCTTCAATTAATGCATGCCTAAAACTTCTAGCACCCTCAACTTCTGGCACACTCCACCTCAACTACATGAAGTCCACTTCTCTTGTAGGCAATGCATTGACCCTGCATAATTACCCACTCTACATACCATTATATCAACATTTAAAAGCTAATTTCAATCAATTTAGGAAATAAAGATTTGTACAACATTCTATTAAAAATAGATAAATATTGCTTATAAAAACAAACAAATTGGCAAGGCTAGGGGATTGGGCAATGCAAAAAGGGTTATTTGTTTCATCAAAGAAATGAGGCTATTTATACCTCATCATCCTCCCCTTCCTAACCTTGAGTAGGTCCTCCTGCTCTCTGATTCATCCTTTGTCTTTCTGCCTCTCTTTTCTTATTTAATTCATCAAACTTTGAACTTAGATCATATATTTCATCTGCCTCCTCATCAATATGGTCAGGGACCTTCAGAAAGCCTTTGTGTAGTTTTATTCTTAGCTACCAGGTATATAAGTCTCTAGGATCGTATTTTGTAACCACTAAGACTGCAGGGGGTGGCTGTAAAAGTAGTGGAGGCATGTATCACATCCCTATCCACTTAGTTTTTAGCTACTGAAGAATCTCTGCCAATGCCTCAGCTCTTTCGTATGACCATCTAAGGTTGGTAGGGGAAATCATTTCTCTCCTTTTTAAATACATAGGTAGGGGGTATACCTTTCTTCACATGCACTCCAAGCTCTGTCAATCAATTATGGTCCATTAATCCTAAAATCTTCAAAGCAGATCCTAATGCTTTCATTGTATTTCTCTTTCATATGTTCATAACTCTTAATTCTTCTAAACTGGGCTTTGAAAGCAAAAGGTTTCCGATTAGGGTATCTCATTTGTAGTCCCACAATTCTCTCTGCATGAAGATATTCTCTAGTTCTATCCTTCCACTGAATTTGATTTTTCATATTTGACATGAATGCCCTTAATTGAACTTCCCCCACAAACAGATTGATGAATAAATCATTATGTTTTTTGAGAAATAGATTATGAATGAAAAACTCACATAACAATTTTTTTTGCATAAGAGATGCTTCTTTAAATGCTTCAAGGAACTGCTAGTCATCTGGGTCATGTGGTAAATTGTAAGAGATTCTCAGGAGCTTCCACCTTAATAGCTGCTCATTAAGGAACATAGAATACAATCTAGATGGTTTCCTACAGGCCAGTAATAGCTCTCCAATTTGACATGCATCTATTTTATCCTGATACAATCTATCATAAGATTCTTTCAACAATACTATTTCTTTCTTAAGTCTAGCATTTTCATCTCCAGATTGCCTTAGGAAATAGTATTGCTCCATCCACTTGGTCAGCATGGGAGGAATATGGATTTGAAACCATTCCATCTTAGTTGGTTCAATTTGAACCTCCTTTGATTCCATAGTTGTCCTAACATTGATTTCTTGTAAATCCTGTTCCAGTTCAATAGTTCTACTCATAGCTTCATTTAGTGCTAATTTTTGTTTTTCCTGCTCCTTTGCAAATTTCTTCAGGAACTGTTCTAAGTTGAAGGTTAATTCTTAATTTGTCTATCTTTTTTAGATAGACTAGCCAGACAATGCTTATCTCTTTCTTCAACTTGTTGCAATTGGGATTGCAGTTCTCTAATGGTTTGATCCCTCTATTCCAGAAGCTCTATTTGTTTCTCTATTTCTCGTTGCTGTTTGTTTAATTGTTCTTCATTCAATTGTATTATATTTTTCAATTGCATAATTTCTTCTTTTAATTCCTCTATTTTAGGTGTCATGTATTCAATTTTGTTATCCTTTGCAACTGTAGAAAGGAGGGAAATAAAAACTTATGTTTCACTGCCAAACACATGTTCTTCATTAATTACTTCCAATGGACATTGTCCTATGTCACCAATATTATTTAGAGGAGACAACTGTCTTGTTGGAGTCCAGAACAACACTGAGAGGGGGGTGAATCAGTGTTGTATAAATTTTACAATTTTTACACCTTTTGACTTATAGGATAAAGAGAGAGAAAGACAAAGTTATTTGTTAATACACATATGCACAATTATAATATTGAAGGCATGAATTAGGAAATTAAGCACAAATCATATATGAACACATGAAGACACATAAGAAATATAACACAAGATATGATGAGTGGAAAACCCACAAGGGTAGAAAAACCACTCTGAAATGCCCTACTGGCTTAATAAAAAACCTCACTGGTTACAAACAAGCTCTCACTGACTAAGGAAGCTTCACTAGCTTTACAAAATGCCTCACTAGCACATAAAGAGGTCTCACTGACCATACAGGCCTCACTAGCAAATTCAACCACCATCAAAACATACTGCAAGGTGTGCAAGAAATGATTGCAACTCAATCTGATTTGCACCATTACACAACTTGTCTTCTCTGAATTTGCATATCTCTTTTAGTCACACTCAATCCAATCTGAATATCAGTCTCATTACAAATTCACAACCAATTCACCTGAAACACAATCAACTGCATATTGTCTTCATGATTCAATCTGAAAGTTTATTGCATGATGTCTTCAACCTATGTGCAAAAACATGATCTCATACATCACATACAAGAATCATCTAATCCATCTGCATTTTTTTTCTTCAAAGATATATTCACAGAAATATCTTCACCACAGCATTTTTATTCACTCAACAATTCTATCATACAATGCACCTACAAAACCAATAGATATGAGATGACCATTCATATTCTTCTTTTGCATTAACATTTCCAACCTTTTCTCTGCAATTTTCCTCTTTCAAAAAATCAAAACCCTTTCATCTTAAAAAATGACTCTTCAATCTGCAATAATAAAATCTTCAAATAATTTTATCCAATCTGCTTTGTTTGAAGAAACTCGCTATCATGATGTTCAATCTTCCTTTTCTCCAAAAACCCTCTGCAAAAAAAAAATAAAAAGGATTCTCCACAAAAAAATGAGATTATAGTCTTCTTTTCAAAAATATTTGATGCCTTAAAAAAATATCTTCACAACCATTTGAATCCATTCCTCTTCACAAAAAAAACTCTTCCTCTTCTATTCAATCTTCTTTCAAAACAAACCTTCAATATTCTTTAATCAGCAAGATTAAATCAATTCACCTCTAATTTTTTTTTTTCCAAGCTTTCATAATCAAACCCATCTTTATCAAACGAAGAAATAATAAAATCTGCCTTTTCTAAAAAGAAATCCACCTTTTTTGTTTCCATGTCACAAGAGAAGTTTGAAAATAGAAATAAATCTCCATAAAAATTGTGCTTCCAAATCCCTTTAAAAAATACCTTTATGGAGGGCTAAAAAATAGTTTAAAAAATCACTTTATTTGATGTCATAAAGATATGACATTTAGAGGGCTGACAAATTAGAAGATAAAGACAAAGCTTTTAAATTTAAAAGCAAAGCCAATGATATGGCTTATACGCTCCCAATCACACATTTAAATAAAGCCTTTCTTTTTGGGCGCTCATGCTTATAAAAGGAGACCACACCAATCGGTAGACAAGTTAGAGGGGGTAGGTTGACAACATGTATAAAGACCCTCTAGCAGGTGATGTTAAGTCATATGACCTGTAATAACAGGTCACTTCAAAATTAAAACAAAAGTGCAAAGGTATGAAAGACTTAGTTTAGGATTTTTGAAATGCATTTATGATTTAGAGGATCTAGAATATTGAGTCAAACAAAAACCCTAGAACAATAAAATAATTTAACAAGATCTGATCACTGACAATATTAGGGTTCTTTCAGAGCTAAGAAGTGGAGTGAGAATCACACAAGATCAGCTTAAGGTTAATCATGATAATTCTTCAAACTATTCATGTGACCCCAAAGACACAAGCACATCTTGATAAGTCCTTTGCAACTCCCAAACATCTTGACAACTTACTGAAGTATAAACCAACTGTATGAGAGAGCATGAGAGCATGTCAACTATATAGTTAATTGCATATCAACATAGAGCATGTTACTGTCTTAAACCACACCAAAAACCAATCATATTGAAGTCCTAATTCTAATGAACCACCACCAACATGAGACCAACAACAAGTGAAGAAGCATGAAGAACATCATCAACTTCATGTTATGAACACTCAACAACCATGAAGATCAAAACTCTTCAACATCATCAAGTGAAGATGTAGCAAGGCATCTACCTAGCATCTATTGCAACTATGAAGCAACCTGTGCTTAAAATCGAAAGCATCCATTACATAGGATGATTTTGATGTCCTGCAATCACCTGACATATGAACACATGAACACATGAACCTCTTCCTTAACATCTTGAAACATGATGACAAGAACATCCTACATTATACAAACACTATAAAGATTTCTTCTTCCCCTGAATGGTCTCTGCATCGAAACCAAGTGGACAACCTATGAACAACATAACTGCATCAACCATCTTGAAACATCAAATAAGATAAACACTTCCTACATTTCATAAACCATATGCATCTCCACAATTGCAAATCAAACCTGATGACATCAATCCTGAGACATCAACCATCTTGAAACATCAAATAAGATAAACACTTCTTGCATTTCATAAACCATCTGCATGTCCACAATTGCAAATCAAACCTGATGATATCAAACCTAAGAACACAACATCTTTTGGCATCAATGACAATCAATCTCCATCAATCTCCCCCTGTCACTGATGGCAAAACTACCTGATGCATTTTCTCTTTCTCCCCCTTTTTGACATCTGATGACAAAGGCAATTATCTCCCCCCAAATCTTTGATACCACTAGTCTCTGTCAAGAGATTTAAGACACTAATCACTTTTGCAATTTGATGTCCTAAACTTATCCTGAAAGCACTGTTCTTGTTCATCTGCATATTGAACAACTTGAATGCAACAAGACATCATGAAGTATAAGACCTGAGAGAAACATTATGAGAGGCACACCAAACAAAGCACAAAACCATTGTCATAGACTGCACCATATTATCTGCACAATACTACTTCTTATCACAACACCAATGTGAAGATGAAAAAACTGATATCATTGAAATCCTATGAACACATCTTTTGATAAGATGAAGACTGAGATACCTCTTCTATCAAATACAAAGTCCTTACACCACTTGTGGTTACAAAACATTTTTTTAATAACAAACAATTCTTTCAAAGTCATCAACCATTTTTGACCTGAAATGAAAAACCTCCAAGATCTCCCAACCAATGAAGGCATAAAATTGACTCCTTTGATATAACTCGTATGAATTTGACCTCCATGCAAATATATCATAATCACATCAACACTTATGATGAACAATGATGCAAACTCAACAAGAAAAAAAATCTTGGAAACTACTCATCACACTATTCACAACTCATGATGACATGATGACCACTCTTGAGAAGACCTTTCCAAGACTTTCATGATAAAGACTACAAGATGAACAATCAATCTACAATCAATTTACTTCTGCACACACATCTTGACATGATAAAGAATGAAGATCATCTTGTAAGGAATAAAGAAGAAGACTATCCTCCTGTTCCTGCACATGACACTTTTTGCAACACAATATCAAATCTGATATATTCAAAATCACATCTGAAACCTAATGTAATAAACAAGAACTACTGCCTCTTGAATTTGTCATTCAAATTAGCCCATTAATACAACACATCAACAAACTAACTGCACCATCAAGTTCTTCCTGCAACAACACTTTGCAAAATCAAATGGAGAGATAAGTGCTATGAATTGACTTTTTCATTTTCAGCCTCCTCAGCCAACATATGCTAATATCTTATAAGAGCTCCTTGAAAACATATTAAGCTCTTTGCCATGACAATCAATACTCCACAATATCAAGATCACATTGAACTGCAACATCATAACAACTCAACCTTTGTAAGTATCAACATGATATGAACAAAATATAAATAGGATCATTTATAAATCAAATCACTCAACATTATCAAACTCCTTGATCATTGAACTCTTGAACATCTTATCTACAATATGACATCATGAACCACTGATCACCTGGAGCACAAACATACACATATTGACAAACATCAAACAATCTCCTTCCTAAAAATTCTTGGGGATAATTGATAGAACATAAACAACTCCCCCTAACTTCATGCCATATGTTAGACAATTGATGATGTGACTTGTGCAAGATGCACAAGTTTAGGCTTTAACTTCTCTTTTCTTTGTTTAAGTCCCCACACTTTCACTTCTTTCTTCTGTTCAGGTTTCTTCTTCCAAACCTTTTCAACCTTTTTCTTTTTCCAACCTATCAAACCAGGTGATGCTATTATTTCATACACTCTGCAACTATATGCTTTGTGACCAAGAGAATTACACTTGAAACATACATCATTAGTATTCCTTCTGCAATCAACTGCTTTGTGTCCAAAATGGTTACAAGTATAACAATAACCAAAGAATGAATAATTATACCTATATATATATGCTTGTCTTATAGGGGCAGCCCTTCTTGAACTTCTCCTTTGATTGTTCATTTTACCTTCAGGAGAACTTAGATCAATTTTTCTTCTAGGATTCTCTCTAGCTTTGGAACACTCTCCTTCTTCATAACCAAGTCCATGTTGTTTTTGTTTACTCAGCATCTCATGTAACTTGTTTGTGCTCTCTTCAAATCTGAGATTCTTTTCCAACTGCTTCTTAACATCCTCAAGATCTTTTCTTAAAGGGACTATTTCTCCTTCAAGCTTTTGACATTCAACTGCTTTAGCTTCCAACTCAGACTTTGTTACATTAGATATCATCTTAGCTTCCTCAACCTCTGTCTTCAGACTGATAATTAATTTATTTGATTCACTTACTTGATTCCTCAAATCCATAATCAAATTTATAGCATCTTCAAGGTCTGAAGATATTCTTTCAAAATCTGAAATAACTTTGTCTTTGGATTCTTTTTCCAGTTGTAGTTGCACCTTTAGTCTCTGATTCTCCTTTTTGCATTTCTTGATTACACTCAGAGCACATATGAGCTCTCCTTCTATGTCAATTTCACATTCTTGTTCATCATACTCCTGATTGTGATCTTCTTCTGAATCTGATTAGGTCTCGTCTTTTTCATGTGATTGTCTTCTTTCAATGTCACTTTCTTTAGACACCAAGTTATCCTCTTCTACACCATCATCTTGATAGATTCTTATCAATTCTTTCCACACATCCTGAGTTGTTTCACAATGTAGAACTTTACAAGCAACTTCATTAGATAAGCCTGATAGAATAGCTTTCTTTGATGTATGATTGCATTTAAAAGCCTCTATGTTATTTGCAGAATTAGGAGATTGAGAAGAAATAGAATATCCATTTTCAACAGACATCCAAACACCATATCCTAAAGAGGATAGATATACTTGCATTCTAATGCACCAAACAGAGAAAGCTGAACCATCAAAGTAGGGAACTCTAGATAACTCTTTCTCTAATTCAACATGAGAGACATTTCTATCAACAGACTCTTCTTTTGACCAGTCTAAGACTTCACATTTTTCTTTTCTTTATTTCTTTTGCACTTACCCATGGTACTCCACCCTCAAGACCTACCCAAGCCAATTAGACTTCTATAGGGAACCTATTCTCTGATACCACTTGTTGGAGTCTAGAACAACACTGAGAGGGGGGGTGAATTAGTGTTCTATAAATTTTACAATTTTTACACCTTTTGACTTACATGATAAAGAGAGAGAAAGTTAAAGTTATTTTTTAACACACATATGCACATTTATAATATTGAAGGCATGAATCAGGACATTAAGCACAAATCATATATGAACACATGAAGACACATAAGAAATATAACACAAGATATGATGAATGGAAAACCCACAAGGGGAAGAAAAACCACTCTGAAATGCCCTACTGGCTTAATAAAAAATCTCATTAGTTACAAACAAGCTCTCACTGACCAAGGAAGCTTCACTAGCTTTACAAAATGCCTCACTGGCACATAAAGAGGTCTCACTAACCATACGGGCCTCATTGGCACATAAAGCCTCACTGGGAAATTCAACCACCATCAAAACATACTGTAAGGTGTGCAAGAAATGATTGCAACTCAATCTAATTTGCACCATTAAACAACATGTCTTCTCTGAATTTGCATCTCTTTTCAGTCACACTCAATCCAATCTGAATATCAGTCTCATTACAAATTCACAACCAATTCACCTGAAACACAATCAACTGCATATTGTCTTCATGATTCAATTTGAAAGTTTATTGCATGATGTCTTCAACCTATGTGCAAAAACATGATCTCATACATCACATACAAGAATCATCTAATCCATCTGCATTTTTTTCTTCAAAGATATATTCACAAAAATGTCTTCTCCACTGCATTTTTATTCATGCAACAATTCTATCATACAATGCACTTGCAAAACCAATAGATATGAGATGACTATTCATATTCTTCTTTTGCATTAACATTTCCAACCTTTTCTCTGCAATTTTCCTCTTTCAAAAAATCAAAACCCTTTGATCTTAAAAAATGATTCTTCAATCTGCAATAATAAAATCTTCAAATGATTTTATCCCATCTGCTTTGTTTGAAGAAACTCTCTATCATGATGTTCAATCTTCCTTTTCTCCAAAAACCCTCTAAAAAAAAATAAAAAGGATTCTCCACAAAAAAATGAGATTATATTCTTCTTTTCAAAAATATTTGATGCCTTAAAAAAATATCTTCACAACCATTTGAATCCATTCCTCTTCACAAAAAAAAAAAACTCTTCCTCTTCTATTCAATCTTCTTTCAAAACAAACCTTCAATATTCTTTAATCTACAAGATTAAATCAATTCACCTCTAAAAAAAAATTCCAAGCTTTCATAATCAAACCCATCTTTATCAAAAGAAGAAATAATAAAATCTGCCTTTTCTAAAAAGAAATCCACCTTTTTTGTTTCCATGTCACGAGAGAAGTTTGAAAATAGAAATAAATCTCCATAAAAATTGTGCTTCCAAATCCCTTAAAAAAATGCCTTTATGGAGGGCTAAAAAATAGTTTAAAAAATCACTTTATTTGATGTCATAAAGATATGACATTTAGAGGGCTAATAAATTAGAAGATAAAAACAAAGTTTTTAAATTTAAAAGCAAAGCCAATTACGCGCTCCCAATCACACATTTAAATAAAGCCTTTCTTTTTGGGCGCTCATGCTTATAAAAGGAGACCACACCAATCGGTAGACAAGTTAGAGGGGGCAGGTTGACAACATGTATAAAGACCCTCTAGTAGGTGATGTTAAGTCATATGACCTGTGATAACAGGTCACTTCAAAATTAAAACAAAAGTGCAAAGGTATGAAGGACTTAGTTTAGGATTTTTGAAATGTATTTAGGATTTAGAGGATCTAGAATATTAAGTCAAACAAAAACCCTAGAACAATAAAAGAATTTAACAAGATCTGATCACTGACAATATTAGGGTTCTTTCAGAGCTAAGAAGTGGATTGAGAATCACACAAGATCAGATTAAGGTTAGTGATGATAAGTCTTCAAACTACTCATGTGACCCCAAAGACACAGGCACATCTTGATAAGTCCTTTGTAACTCCCAAACATCTTGACAACTTACTGAAGTATAAACCAATTGTATGAGAGAGTATGAGAGCATGTCAACTATATAGTCAATTGCATATCAACATAGAGCATGTTACTATCTTAAACCACACCAAAAACCAATCATATTGAAGTCCTGATTCTAATGAACCACCACCAACATGAGACCAACAACAAGTGAAGAAGCATGAAGAATATCATCAACTTCATGTGATGCTATGAACACTCAACAACCATGAAGATCAAAACTCTTCAACATCATCAAGTGAAGATGTAGCAAGGCATCTACCTGGCATCTATTGCAACAATGAAGTAACCTGTGCTTAAAACTAAAGCATCCATTGCATAGGATGATTTTGATGTCCTGCAATCACCTGACATATGAACACATGAACACATGAACCTCTTCCTTAACATCTTGAAACATGATGACAAGAACATCCTACATTATACAAACAATATAAAGATGTCTTCTTCCCCTGAATGGTCTCTTCATTAAAACCAAGTGGACAACCTGTGAACAACATAACTGCATCAACCATCTTGAAACATCAAATAAGATAAACACTGCCTGCATTTCATAAACCATCTGCATCTCCACAATTGCAAATCAAACCTGATGACATCAAACCTGAGACATCAACCATCTTGAAACATCAAATAAGATAAACACTTCATGCATTTCATAAACCATCTGCATCTCCACAATTGCAAATCAAACCCAATGACATCAAACCTAAGAGCACAACATCTTTTGGCATCAATGACAATCAATCTCCATCATGTCTTTCTTCGGGCACTGTATCAATCTAAATGTCTATTGGCTACTGTGATAAAGGAATTGTTTCAACAACCTCATATTCTTGACCCTCTTCTTCTTCAATTAGGACATAATTGGGCATTTGTTCACTAGTTCCCTCTTGTCCTTTTTCTACTATTTCTTTTTGGTCCTCTTTAGATGGGTCAACTTCTTGTCCAGATTCAGGGGGTTTATTGCTCTCCAAAGTTTGATTTACATTTGCACATATCTGAGATACAGTCTCATCTAGCTAGGTTACTTTCTCACAAAGTTGCCTTTCTTGTCTCTTTTTCTTGGGAAAAGGGAGCAATTCATAGGCTGCAGCACAACTAGATTCAATAGCTAGTCGTTTGCTCCTTCTTAGAGGAGGAGGTTTTTGTAGTTTCATTTTGGGCCTCTTCTCCTTTATATGGGGCCGAATACATTCCTCCTTTGAGTCTACTAAATCCACATTTTCTCATTTTTCTGGGGTCTCAAGTACATTATGTGGTTTAGGCCTTTCTTCAAGGTCTAAGGGGTTTACTGGATTTTCTGGTGCTTCGCCACCAGGAGCCTGTCTTTCACCTTGAGGTATAGGGGAGAGTTCTCTCACATTCTGGGTTGCAATACTAGACAACTCACCTTCCTCAAATTGTCTCGAGGGTTCAGGGTTTTCAAATTTATGCAGAAACTTTTGCCATTTTACATCTGGTTTTCTTATCTTATGGAAATGGTATTTGCAAATTAAATGAACAAGACCATGATGTTTCAAAGGCCCAGACCCTATCTTTAATCACTCTATCATACTGACAAGGGAATCATGGAGGAAGGCATGAATGTTAACCCTTAATTTAGAGTTTTCTATCCATGGCGCAAATGAATGAGTAGCCGAAAGAGGGGGCCAACTACAATGGTGCATTGCCCTTCACATGTGAAGTACTTAATAATCCATGAAACTGTTGTTTGCCATGGTTTTGCAATAGACATTTTGTGAAACCCCTTGTTTTGCCCTCGGGTGTTTACAACTAGTAATGGGTGAGGTTCCCGTTCCCTTGTAAAAAGTTCTATCATTTTCTGATAGGAAATGTTTCTAGTTTCTGACAAATTAATACCTTCATTCCCAATACCAGATAATTTAGAGATAATTCAGGGACTTACCTTGAATTTCTTCCTGCACACAATTAATTGGCCGTCGATAAAGTTCTCGATAAATTCCTTGACCAGTTGCGCATGGTGTCCCTCAAATTTCTTTATAAATTCCAGCCATCCTACTCTCTGAAATAGCTCTGAAATATTCCCTAATGCCAGTAATTTATCTAGTGAAACTGGCTAAGACTTGTGTTTGGCTCCTCCCATTTTATTTCTTACTGATAGTATTGCTCAATGACTACTGAAATATCATGGCACCCAAAATGATAGAACTGCTCAAGAAACTGATAGGTAAATTAAAGAAAATGTAGGTTTTGAGGCTACTTGTACCTTGGCAATGTTGATAAGACAAGAATTGATTCAGGGTACATCGCTTTTCAGTAGTTAATTATGACATTGCATGGGATAGAGTGAATGAGCCGCCACTTTCTCCAGTGAAGAAACAGTTCACACATTTGCCAAATTTGGAAAAGAAAAGGGTTTGTGCCAACTTATCTACTTTTATTCACAATAAATTATCTATTTAAAATAAAAGATGTACGTACCTTCTGTTCTGTTATTGATTTGAAAGTCGCTTGTTTTTACTGACGTAATAGTATCTTAGGTGGCGGTACTATTTAATTTGGATGGAATGAATTTATTATGATGTGATAATGGGGTGGTTGAATTTATTATGACGACAAGTTGCCAAAATAACACTATTTATTATAGTAGGGAATGACAAACTCGTGATGGCTTATCGTGGAGGATTGCGTGGGTGAAAATGGTGTGCTTTAAGATCGTAGGAACATTTTCACAGAAAGAAATCACAAGTTCATAATGGTGAGGGAAGATATCAAATGAATAGATATGCAAGATATGAACAAAATTTTGGAGCATCGTTGCAAGATGTAGCCGGGCTGAAGGAACAAAGTTTCGGAGCATCGCTAAAAGATGCGACCGGAATGAAAGAACAAAGTTCTGGAGCATCACTAAAAGATGCCAGAGTGCAGGAACAAAGTTCTGGAGCATCACTGAAAGATGCAGCCAGAGTGCAGGAACAAAGTTTCAGAGCATCACTGAAAGATGCAGCCAGAATGCAAGAACAAAGTTACAGAGCATCGTTGAAAGATACAGCCAGAGTGCAGGAATAAAGTTCTGGAGCATCACTGAAAGATGTAGTCGGAGTGCAGGAACAAATTTTTGAAACATCACTAAAAGATACAGTCAGAGTATAGGAACAAAGTTTCGGAGCATTGCTGAAAGATGCAGCCAAAATGTAGGAACAAAGTTCCAGAGCATCGCTGAAAGATGTAGCCAGAATGCAGGAACAAAGTTTTGGAGCATCATTGAAAGATGCAACTAGAATGCAGGAACAAAGTTCCAGAGCATCGCTAAAAGATGTAGCCATAATGTAGGAACAAAGTTCAGGAGCATCACTGAAAGATGCAACTAGAATGCAGGAACAAAGTTTCAGAGCATCGCTGAAAGATGTAGCCAGAATGCAGGAACAAAGTTTTGGAGCATCACTAAAAGATGTATCCAGAATGCAGGAACAAAGTTAGGGTATGGATCTATTCAGACAACAAGTTCTAGAGCATCATTGGGAGATGCACCAGAATTTGCAACACTTCTTCAAAGATGAAACCCTGTCAAATAATGATGAAATTTAGGCAAGTACAAAGATGAATATATGAATAATTGTTCCTAAATGCATATACACACACATGCACACAATTTTTATTTTTATTTTTATATTCTATTTTATTTATTTATTATTATTATTATTATTATTATTATTTACTTACTTACCTACTCATATTGCTTTTGCCGAAGCAGAATCAACACATTGAGTTTCTCCGTGCATTTCTACCAGTCGAGTAAACTCCTCTTTGTTGATAGGTTTATGGTAGATCCTGAGTCGATGTCCATTAACTAAGAGAGTTCAAGAATCACCATCAATGGGTTTGAGTTGTACTGCTCCATTTGGGAATACCTCAGAAATCTCGTATGGACCTAGCCAATGAGTTCTGAGTTTGCCTTTCTGGTCTTTGTATTGAGAATCAAACAACAATGCCTAATCTGCCTCGTGGAATTCTCTTTCCTTGATGTGTTTATCATGCCAGGCCTTTTGTTGTTGTTGAACTAGCTCAATTTGATGAATAGCTTCTAAGAAGAGTTCATCTAGTTCACTAAGCTGTAGGACTGTCTCTACATGAGCTTGATCAAGGTCTAAATCTAACTCCATTGTTGTTCTACGAGTTTGAAGTTCAAATTCAATGGGCAAAAGAGGTTTCTTCCCAAAGACCAATTCATAAGGAGTAAGACCAGTGGTGGATTTCCAAGTTGTGTTGTAAGCCCAAACAACTTCAGGCAATTTCTTGGCCCAATCCATTCTGCCTGATGAAACTATTTTTGTTAGGATGTTTTCAATCTCCCTATTAGTGACTTCTACTTGACCATTTGCTTGTGGGTGATAGGGTGATGACTTCTTATGGCTTACCTGGAAATGATCAATAAAAGCTAATAAAACCTTAGACATAAATTGAAGTCCTTGGTCTATGACAATTGATCTAGGGGCTCCAAATCTGAGAAATTTTTTGTTATACTGAAAGTTTGCAACCTGTTCTTCTCTAGAAACTTTCAGAGCTTGAACTTCTGCCCATTTGGTAAGATAGTCCATACAGACTAGAATATACTCTTTCCCTTGCGAAGGAGGATCTATAGGACTAATGAAATATAGTCCCCACTTTTCAAATGGTTTAAAAACCACCTGTGGTTGTAGAGGCATTTCGTTGGAGGTCGTAGGTCTTCCCACTCGTTGTCATTCATCATAACAATGAACATAGTTCTTCATATCCTTGTGCATAGAGGGCCAATAGTATCCTGCACCTAAGATTTTATGGGAAGTCCTCTTGGTAGGGTAGTGTCCGCCAGATGGATCATCATGGCAAGCTCTGAGGATGTTGTATGTTTCATTTGGTCTGACACAACGTCGCAGGACCAAGTCAAGCCCATATCGGAATAACATGCCATTAATCAATTTGAAGTGAGCACTTTCCTAAATGAGGTGTTTCTTTTGTTTTGATGTAAAGTCTAGGGGAAGCTCAGCAGTGGATAAGTAATTGGCAATGTCTGTGAACCAGGGTGTTTTAATGGAGATAGCGAATAAATTTTCATCAGGAAATTCATCCTACATAGGGGTACAATCTCCATTATCTTGTCTTATCCAGGATAGAAAATTTGCAACTACATTGAATTTCCCAGGCTTATCCATTATGGTCACATTGAATTCTTGGAGAAGTAATAACCATCTGATTATTCTTTCATTCACTAAGGGTTTGTTCATCAGGTATCTGATAGCTGAATGGTCTGTGAACATAGTCACTTTGTATCCTATAATGTAATGTCAAAATTTGTTTATTGCATGAACTATTGCTAGGAATTCTTTCTCTGTGGTGGTGTAATTCCGTTCAGTGGGGCTCAAGTTTTTACTGATGAAATATATAGCATACTTTCCTCCATTCTCATCTTCTTGACCTAACACTGCTCCAATAGCATCATTGGAAGCATCAGCATAATATATGGAAGGGAAGTTTCCAGTTAGGTCCTCATAGGACTGGGGCTGAGACAAGATTTCCTTTAATAATGTCAAAGGATTTTTGACATTCTTCTGTCTAGACAAAATCCACGTCTTTCTGTAGAAGAGAGAACATGGGAGCTGTAATCTTACTAAAGTTTTCTATGAACCTCCGGTAATAACCAGCATGTCCTAAGAAACTTCTAACATCGGTTTGATTCTTTAGGGTTTCTAGTTGTTGTATTACTTCAATTTTCTTAGGGTCAACCTTTATCCCTTCAGCTAAGATATGATGTCCCAACACTATACCTTGTTCTACCATTATTAGACACTTCTCATGGCTCAAAGACAGTTGATGATCTTCACATCATTGCAATACTCTATCTAAATTTTTGAGGCCTTCATCAAAAGTGGAACCATAGACTGTGAAGTCATCCATATAGACTTCTACACAATCGTTTGCAAGTTCAGCAAAGATAGCTAGAACGACTCTTTGGAATGTGGCAGGAGCATTACAAAGCCCAAAGGGAAGAACCTGATATGCAAATGTTCCCTAAGGACAGGTGAAATTAGTTTTGTCCTGGTCCTCCGCTACCACTTGTATTTGGTTATATCCACTAAACCCATCCAAAAATGAAAAATACTTCCTTCCTGCCAAATTATCCAAAACTTGATCTATGAATGGTAGTGAAAAATAATCTCTGTAGGTTGCTTTGTTGAGCTCTTGATAGTCAACACACACTCTCCATTTCCCATTTTTCTAAGGGCACTACTACCAAAGGTGAAACCTATTTGTTGTCCAAGATAGGATAGATAAATCCTACTTGTAAAAGTTTCTCAATTTCAGTTTTGACAATATCTTTGAGAGCAGGATTGAGTGTTCGCTGTGGTTGTCAAACCGGTCTAACGTCTTCGGTATAGATGTGATGGGTACAAAAACTTGGGTGAATTCCTCTCATGTTTGTATAGTCCCAAGCAAAAGCTTTGGACCTATTCATCAAAACATCAAATAATTTGAGCTCATTAGATTCTGTCAACCAGCTATTGATATTTAAAGTCTTCCCGGTAATAACATGATAGTCTCGGTTCTAGGGTAATTGGAGGTGATAGTGTCAACTTCCTTTGTTAAAGTGTTCAGAGGACAGTTATGTGGTATAGTTCTATGGAGTCTGGCAATATCTTTGAAGAAGTGATCTGTTTTCAAAATTATATTCGCTAGGGGACAAAGTCAAGTTGTTAAGTTGGTATAATCATGTTCTTTGTCGTCAATGTGGATTGGATGTCCCAAAATTTCTTCCACCTCTAAAATCTCTTCATCACCTGAGTCCAAGGAAAGATCTTGGATGTTTTCTAATTCATCTTCCAATTCTTTGCCATGTTGTTTAATAACTACCATAGCAAGTAAAGCTAGATTCTCTTTTTTGTCAGATTCGTCTGATTCATTAACCCAGACTTGGTTATGCTCTGCAAGTTGAGCGGGAGGATATAGACTTAAATGTTTGCTATTGGGACCATGTGAAATGATCATTCCTCCTACTTTGCATTCAATCTTGGCTGCAGTTGTAGCTAACCATGGCCTACCCAATATTATCGGGTAACTGTCTTTGGGTGTGAGGGACTGGTGGATTTGGAAGTCTACTGGATATTCCCAATCATCAACCTTGACAAGGACATTTTCTAAGACACCCTTGGGAATGGCTATGGCCTAATTTGCTATTTGTAATATGGTAGTTGTGGGGTGTAAATTAGTGAGTCCAAGTTTTTCCATAACATCCATTGTCATAACATTAATGGTTGCTCCCAAGTCCACCAATGCATTAGGTATTGCTACCTCATTAATTGTTATTGTTATAAGTGGACTACCAGGGTCACCTTATTTTGGGGTTAAGGTTTTTCTAGCCAGAAGGTCCGCTAGATATCCATTGATGTTCACCATATTAATCTATTTCGGTTTCCTTCTTGGTGTTTTAATACACAACTGTTTAACTAGTTGGTTCAGTTCGAGAATTTCTTTAATCACTTGTAACAAGGGAATCTCGATATGAAGTTGTTTAATTTCTTGCATCAGAGCAGTTTCGTTAGACAATGGTACTTCTGGTGGGTTCTTATGAACATTTTCTTTGAGATGTTCTGGAAAAGGTGCATGGGTTTTCTTTCTTAATATAGGGTCTTTTTCTGGAGTAGTTAATGGTTGCTTGGCAACTTCTTCTTGAGACAGTTCTATGGTAGGTGGTGAAGTTGCTTGAGATTGTGTTGGGGATAATTCCTCCTGATTTTTCTTGGGGTCACACTTTGTAGGTACAAGAAGAGTCTCTGGTTCTATGTTAACTTCCTCGTCTGGGTCTTATGTAACTTCAACAATGGTAGGTTGATTAAGTGTTTTTCTTGACCTCAATTGAAGGTTTCCACAATAGATAGCATTGACCCTTGCCATGTTATCCTGATCAATAGCATATACTGGGGCATTTTAATGTGTGTTCTTAGGATTAGGAACAGGTTGTGCCGGTAATGGTGGTTGATTAACTTGTTCCTTCTGCTGAGGGTTTTGAGGAGCCATTAGAAGGTTCTATTATGGATTTGGCATTCGTCTTGGACCATTATAAAATTGGTTTGGTGGTTGGTTCCACTGTGGGGGTTGATTATGAGGGTTGGCCATTGGGGATTTCCCCAATCTTGGTTCATCCATTCAGGTGGTCCCCAAGGTGGGTAAGATCCCCAACCAGGTGGTGCTGAAGGCCATGGAGTTGTCCATTGTGTATTGTTCCAAGTGTTTGGAGGTTGCCATGTAGGGTTGGAGTTTTGACCATAGGAGAAATTTCCTCCAGGTCTCTGACCTACGAAATTGATTTCCTCCTCACTATAAGACAGTCATTTTTTAGAATTCTTGATTGCATTTAGGATCTCACATTGATTAGTGGCATGACTCTTTTCACAAATTTGGCAATTGTCAGCCTTATCCAAAGGACATTTTCTTAACAGATGTTTGTTTCGACACCTAGGGCAATAGATGGATAAAGTCTCAGGATTACATTTTTTTAGCCTGTATTCCATCCAAAGTGGTGTTCAACTAAACAATAATGTCAGTCTTCAGATTTGCTATTTCCTCTCGCAGTTTACATATTTCATTTGAGCTCCTTAAAAGGCTAGATTTTTGGATACCTCCTCGAGTATGAGAAAAATTCTGGCATAACTCAGAGATATCACCCAGTTCAAGTTGGGACACGTCTCCCTTTCCCATTAAATCTAAGCTCCTCCTAGCATCTTCATCAAGTCTTTTAAGAAATATAGTCTTTAGAATTTCTGGACTTATGGCTTCTTCACCACATCATTTGGTTAGAAAGATAAACCTATCAAGGTAATCTTCCAAGCTCTTGTCTTCTTTTTGTCTTAGTTTGAACAATTCCTCTTTCCTATTGCTAACTTTACAATAACTCTGGTATTTGTCTAAAAAGATAGTTTCCATTTCATCCTACGTAGTTATTGACCCAGAGACTAGTCCCATGAACCAACACATTGCCGTGTCTCTCAGAGTGGAGGGAAAAAGTTTAAGTTTTTGGTTATCATTCTTGTAGTTATATGTTTGACACAAGACTTTGAACTTGAAGAGGAACTGGTTAGCATCTTCAAAAGAAAGTCCCCTAAAAGTCGGCAAGATGGATGGTAAAATGTTTTTCATTGGTGCATCATCATCTTCGTTGAGAGTAATAGGGTAGGTAAAGGTTTGTGTTGTCGGTCTTCTCAGGATATCATCATTATAGAGATTATTAACCATAATGTCAAAAGGAATGTTTTCTTCCTCAAAGACTAGGTTGGTTGGCTGAATGACTCTCTCCTCAAAGATTGGGTCAACTGCTGAAACTTCTAGGGTATTTTGGGAGGTCTCAGGTTGATCCTGCTCGATCAATTCAAAATTTAGTTCTTCAGCTGAGACTTCTTCCTCCCTATTTATGGTTGGAATTACTATTGGAGTGGTTTTTGGTATAAATCTTTCATGTGGGCCTCGTTTCCTGACCATGCAGAACGAGAGGTTTGGTGACAATTTTTGGGTGTTTACTACAAGAGGTTTCCAAGCATTTCCCTAATAACACTTAGAAAAGAATCACGTCCCCGGCAATGGCGCTAAAAAGTGACAAGCTGTCGTGAAGTCCTAACACTTTAGTTGAAAAATATCAATTTATTGACTGGGCTAGTGTCTGAGGCTGTATGCAATAGGGAGTTTAGATATCTCATTGAGAAACAATTTTGTAGTTCCTTTTAAAGATTTCAATAGCATATGAAACTACAAAGCAGTTATATCCTTACTACATAAAGCATTTGAACTCTATACTAAAAAGCATGTAAACTCTATACTAGAAAGCGTATAAATTCTAAACTTAAAAAGCATGTAAATTCTACACTAGAAAGCATATAAACACTAGAAGTTTAGAAATGCAACTTTACTCTGATCTTAAACAGTGACAAATTCTATACTGCACAAAACATTCTAACTTTCGACTATCAGACAACAACAGTTTAACTAAAGTAGATGCGTCGAAAACATTTAAACAACACAGAGTTCTAAAACATCAGTAAACAACAGTTTAACAAAAACAAATGCTCCAGAAACATTTAAACAACACACCCTATAGGTTCACAACAGATAACTTAAACATAAAATAACTTTAACTGAAACTAAACATCCACAAAAATAGAAATACTTATCTACTCTATAGTCCCACGAGTGGCCAGCTCTTGGGAGAAATTCATCTCTAACTTAGGTCACATTCAATCATTTCCATAGCAACATGGTAACTTTATTCAGATCTTTATATTTCAAAAGAAATTACTCAGAACAACACTATTTGCATTCATGGAGAAAACTGCAGTACATAGCTCTGATTATTTTCAAAAAACTAAGAGATTGATTTTCATCCATCCATAGTATGATATGTATATCCATGTTTTGAGCAACCAACTAAAACTGAACTACATTTAAACTCCTAAATTTTAGATGGTGGTAAAATGCCATTTGAAAAAGTCTTATAACTGAAAAACATAATCTTTAACTACTGATGTCTTTTAAAACATAGAAAAGGCTCTGAGTGGAGCCATAATGTCTTGGGTAAACAAAAGAAATAATAGAACTTTAAAAAGAGTCTTCAATTAATGCACACCTAAAACTTCTGGCGCCCTTGAAACTTCCGGTGCACTTGACCTCAGCTGCATGAAGTCCACTTCTCTTGTAGGCAATGCATTAACCATGCACAATTACCCACTCTACATACCATTATATCAACATTTAAGAGCCAATTTCAATCAATTTAGGAACTAAATATTTGTACAACATTCTATTAAAAATAGATAAATATTGCTTATAAAAACAAACAAATTGGCAATGCTATGTGATTGGGCAATGCAAAAAGGGTTATTTGTTTCATCAAAGAAATGAGGTCGTTTATACCTCATCATCATGTCTTATCCAATTTAGAATTTCACGGTTGGATGTCATGTCCTATCTAGTGGAGAAGATACAGTTCATGGTTGGATGTCATGATGAAACACTAAGATGGGAATTAGAAGCACTAAGATGAATGATGGTATATTAAGCTATGCTGAGGATGAAAAGATGTTGTTGATGGCCTACGGCATGTTTGTTGATCTTTCTTGTTGTTCTCAAGGATGTATATGTTGTTATATGAAGGTTTTGGCCTCCAGAAGTTGGTAAAAGTCTTTATTACAGGAAGACTATTTTGAAGACTATCTGGGATATTTCTTAGCATTTTCATTCTTTTGATGGTGTGCCTCTACAAATTGGAAGATAGATTCATATAGTGTCAAAGCATGTGTGTTCCAAGTTTCATGGTGTTTGGATTACCAGAAGGGTGTTTTTGCAGTTGACAATTTGAAGACAGTGTTGGTTCTAAAGAAGAGATTCACTATGCGGCAATGTTTGGCTCTACATTCCTCTGCATTTGAAGATGAGGTCTTGTAGTTCATAAGTTAAGCTCAATGTCTTGTGAAGACGTTATATCCAAGAGATAAAGTCTGTATGACCTCATCAATGAAAGTTATGAATGATAGAGTTTTGGTCTATGTTCTGACAGAGTAAAATTGTGATGAAGACTTGTTAGAATATTTCGCACTCTTTTGGATGTGAAGATTTGTCAATAAAACTTTGTGAACATGCTCAAAGAGGCTCAATGCATACTTTTATAAAGTATCTAGTGATTTGATGTACCACAAGTAATGTTTAATCTTCTAGGTGTATAATTGTGCTACAAGCTTCATGTGTTCTTACTTAAGGGTGACCTATTTCAAATAGGTGTGACGTACGGATGTTATTATTTGAAGAATGATGCTATGAATGATGTTTGGTACCAGACTAAGCATGTATCAGGATCTGCAAGGCATATGTTTTCTTTTGGAGTAGCGTGTTGTTCATGATAGGGCTTGCCCTATGCATGTTTCATGTTGTGGTCTCTGGCCAACTTGTAAATTATAATATTCTTATTGTATTGGTCGACTTGTAATGTAATCAATGAAATTTCATGTATATATTGTAAACCTAGTTGGTCTAGGTGAGGCATGATTGCGAAAATGAATATGTGAGAGTGTGAAGATTAGAATATGAAAATTATATGCATTGTGATGTCCGACTAAAGGAGAAAGAGCAGAAGCATTAGGAGCTGTCCTAATCCAACTTGAAGACATTTTTATGACAAGAGGGAAGTGAAGAGTGTGCCTAATTGATTCAATCATCAGAAGAAGCAAAATTGCAATCATCAAAGGTGTGAGCTTCATTATCAATTTTCAGGCAGTAGAAGGACTGTCTTACTGTAATCTTTTCTGAGTTTGTTCTCAATTCAAGGAGTTGTAGCTTCCTTGGGAGTGACCCTAAAACAAAGTATTCAGGGAGTTGTATCTTCCTTGGGAGTGACCCTAAAACAAATTCTTCAGGGAGTTGTAGCTTCCTTGGGAGTGACCCTAAATCAAAGTTTTCAGGGAGTAGTAGTTTCCTTGGGTTGTAGCCCTAAAACAAAGTTGTTATTTTGAGCTTCATATATTGTGAGTTAATCCTCATTGTGGTTTTTCCCTTCTTGGGTTTTCCACGTATATCTGGTGTTATGTGTTGATGTGCATTGTATTGATCTTTCATGTTTATGTTAATGTTGTAATACTTAGGTTTTAAACTACTCTAGAGAATTTAAAGTTTACTTAGACACTAATTCACCCCCCTCTCAGTATCCTAGTGTGTTCAACACTCATATCAAGATAGAAGGGTTAAGCTAGCTAGGAAGGAGACTCTCTATTAAGTTCCTGATAACAAATGAGTAGAAGGAAGGGGACAATAACATAATAAATCTTGTAGAGTTGAAGGTTATCCTTCTTGGGCAAAATTACACATTTAACAGATTTCTTCCAATAAGAGTGGAACCCTTGTACAGAGAGTTAATTGGTATGTAACCCATCGATAGGAAGACTCGGTGTTGATCCTTTAGAATAATATAACTCAGAGATACCCCAACTACATTACTAAGGATGGAGTGGAACCATCCTATAAGGGAATATGGGATTCTTGTCTTACATAAATGTAGGAGTTATAGTCTAATCTGCACAATACAGTTTATGCTAGTACCTTGAATAGAAAACAAAGTGCAAGAAAGTAAGAGCTTTAGGCGTAATAAAGATAAAACTGTATGTGAGTTAACACACACGACTTAGCACAATGTTAAGAAGGATAAAGATAGAGTGCATGAGAGTTAACTTGGTTTTATATGTATAATAGTAGGACTGATTAAAAAAATTCCCTAAATGATTCTCTACCTTATTCACATGGTTTGTGTGCAGGTCTAATTGCATGGCAATTGCTGATGTCTACTCAGAATTTTCAAGTATTTGGTCCAGTAAGCTCATACTTCATTTACCCTTGGCTATTATGCCATCTTTTCATTTTCACGAGTTGCAGTAATAGAAGAATGAGTAAACCCCCTTTTTTTATAAAAAGTTATAACTCATACTTATCATCTATTATTCTAGTTGCATACAAAATAGGAAGGATTTTAAACATGGACGCCTACAAGTAAAGGAGATGGCAGTAGGAAGGGCTTAGAGAAGAATACAAAAATATTCTTCCATTACAAAACCTATATGTCACATTTATAACAAACAAGGGTGGATTTACCTGTGAATGGCTCCTTCTGAAGATGATTGCTCTCCTTTTTCCCAATCTGCTCTACCAGTCCATTTTTTTCTTCCTCTCCAAGCCTGTAATTCTTCATGCCTCCAAAACTAGTTGTCTCCTCCTTTTAGAGTCAATCCCTCTCTTTTCCCAACATGCCCATGTCCTTCTATCCGTAGAATTCTTCATGGATGAAAGAGGAATGCCATGCCTCAGTAATGGCGCGGCCCTTCCATGCCCCTCTCCTCATAAATTCATTTGGTCGCCATTAATTTTTTCCTCCCCACTGCGTACTCCCTCCTTCATTCTCCTCTTTCTATCTAAAAAATAAAAATATCTTTTATTCGACGAATGGCATTTTATTCAGGTTCACCCTTCACCATAAAACTATAAATTTTTTTGATAATAAAACCCCCTTTTTTTATACGGCTAAATAAAACAATTGTTCATGGGTAGTGTATTATTCTAGGGATGACATTTTTAATATTATCATCATCATATTATATTTATTATTATTATTATCATCATCTAATTAGGGGCTCTCCTTAACACGAGGATCAAGTAACTGGGTTGAGGTAATCGATATCCAAATGGTAGACAAGCATGGTCAAACAAAACTGACCCCTCGAAACATTAGTTGCACCTACGTCTAACATTAATTAAGTCCCTACCACCATGATAAACTCAGTACTTTCAGTATTTATAGTCGAATACCAACTAAACTCACTTGGTATACAAGGTTACGGGAGCAAGGTTGGGTTGGCCTCAAAATACACTTCTGACGGAACCACTAAACCCACTTTGTTTTGCACCCTAGAACCTACAAAACCAATCAAGTTCCTCACATACAATTCAACACATACATGTCAGTATCTGGTTAGTATCAAATTTAATCATTGATTCCACTTTGCCATACTAACATCACAATAGTAAAGATATTTAACCCATGATATTCCTAATTAATCAACAAAATAACAAGTTATAAAGATATTATTAATTAACAAGACCATTAAAACTTTAATGTTCATATTTTTAACCATCATCACATTCACATAAACATATTACGTTTGGAGATCAAAACATAAAGGTTTTCGCCTAGGTCCAAATTACATCAAGACCTCAGGCATTATAGCAAAACATGGGTTTGTAGGGTTGTGACAAAGAAATGATCCTAAGACCCTTCTTTTTTTGCTTTTATTTTCACAAACGTGCTCATGTTATAATGTGAGCATGTTTTGTCTTGGTAGTGACCAAGCCTTAGGCTCATCACTACCAATCCATAATGTGATCATGTTACAACACGATCACACTATAACCTATTTGGACCAAAAAAAAACTTGGCCACCTTTTGGTCCCCCATCTTTGTGCATATGCCCAGAGAGTGAATATGACTCTAAGTCTTATGCTTTCTAGGATATAAGGCCCCTTTATAGAGTTATGTAGATCAATAAAGATGTGTAATAATGAAAAACATAATGTTGTTCAAGACTCAAGGTTCATTCTTAAAATCCATGCACAATGAAAATTATAATCATCATATCATGGAACTATTTACTTTAACATAATGAGCCTATGCAATTTTATTGTATATTGTACATGTATCATAGTCACATATGTCTCACTTGTAAATCAAGTATGTATTCCAAGAATTTCATTAATCATAGAAGAAAAAATGAGTTCTATGTCTCCTTATAATAAAACAAACAAAAAATCCTTTCAACCAAGACAACTATTAGGGGTAGAGCAAGTCATTCAATTACATTGGTTCTTTTCCACCCCCATGCAAGCTCATTGAGTCAAAATGAAGACTTAATCCTAGTAAGTTATTGTTATAGTACAAACCTACAGATATTGAAAATTACAAGTACTCATCTTCCTCACATCAACAGCTAACCACCATAGTGATTATTTTGTAGTATAGACCGAATGATACCCAAAATTAGAAGTGATTATATTAAAGTAATTCACTTAATAAATAACCAAGAATATAAGGTCTTAATTAGTCAATACATTAATACAAACTGGGTGAAGTAGGTAGAACCAAGATAAAAGTGACACGAGTGTATTTTCTTGGTGCTTGTAGATTGCATATGAATATAGGCTTAGGAGTATTTACAATGACATTTCTTTTTTATTTGAGTTGCTTTGGGTCCTAAAATTTGTTGTGCGACTTATGTTCTCTCAAACATCTATGCAAAAGTGGATAGAAGTGGTAAGGTTCAAATAGTAAGGAGATTGATGAAAGATAGATGAATGTATCTATCTTTGAAGTGAAGTGAAGGTCTTAAATGATCCCTGGATGTATTTGAAGTGAAGGTCATAAACAATTTAAAAGAGTTCTTCAAGAGATATCCCCTCAAGGAATGTGATGATTGCAGGATATGCATTAAATGGATTTGTTGAAAACGACTTTAGAAAATTTTCAGCAAATGCAAATGGAAGGTGTAATGTGAGGCCTACTTATCTCACCTTCTATTTTTGCTTACATCGTATAGACATTTTGATGTACATGTGGACATTTGGGACTGCTAATCCTGTTATTCAGACTTTCATGACTATTTCGTATGCTTTGATTTGTTAGATAGAGCATGATGTGATGTTGTTATGGCTCGCATGTTGATTTCACTTGATGTTATATGATATTTATTTTGATGCCAATTGGAATATTAGTTGATAAGTAAGTGAATGAAATATTATGCAGTTTTGATCCTAATTTGATGTTTAGTAAAATGCAAGTGAATTATGAATTATTTAAATGATAGCATGTGTTATAATTAAAAATATTTATGATTATGTGACTGGGTGTGTGTGTGCATCTCCTTTCACTTCGACTATGATGAGCATGTGCTATTGATCCATTCGTGGAAGTGTGCAGGTAACCATGCCAATGGAAAATCAAAGGTCATTCCAATAACCCTATGTGATATCCATGTTTAGCCGACCTAGTCCCAAGAGGGACCAAGGTCATTTGTGATGGAGCATGATGATTTGTAATGTCTTTAATTGATGTTTATTTCAATTAGGGTTTACCCTTTTTAATTGATTTATTGATGTGTTGTGAATTGTAATGTTGAGTTGCACTATTTTGGTGTTTTGTATTTATTGGGCCTTTTTATGTGAATTTATGGACCCCTTGGTGTTTATTTTGGTCAAATAATGACCCTAGGTCATACCCCTAGGGTCTAGGACCAATTTGAACATGTGAAACCTTAGTTTAATCTTCTTTTGGTCACCTTAACTTGACCCTGAAGTTAAGTGACGAATTTTGAAGTTGGGTGAGGTGGTGGACAAGTGAAGAGTCCACCATAACCAACTCCACTTCCCTAGGATAAGGTCTCCCTTATCTTGAAGACTTGTGAATCTTCCAAGGCCCTCAAGTGTGAGAGACCTCATTCCTATTCTCTCACACATGTGTGAGAGCATCCTTGAGGGAATGGGTTTGCCTTGTTGGATAGGAGAATGACATGTGTCTTATCCTTATCCTTGTGGAGTCTTCCATGTGGGATTCCCCTCTCCACTATGCTCACTCATGTGAGAGCATTTGTGAGAGAGTGTGAGGCTTTGTGGGAAGGGAGTGTGACATGTGTCACCTCCTCATCCCTTGGGGTTTTGTGAGTGGATTGTGTGGAGGAAGGAGAAGGTGACATGTGCCACCTTCTCATTCCTCAAGGCTCTTTGGTGTAGCCTACTAAACTCCATCTTTGAGAGATGGAGAGGGTTCTTCATTTTTTGGTTTTCTTTGTAATTATTATTTTGGGAGAGATAGCTAGAGTTGGAGGATTTTGGATGCAAGGAGATTGGAAGGAGACTTAGGAGCTCTTCTTCAACCTCTTGCCAAATTTGGGCTTATAAGCTAAGCACCCAAGGCTATATGCCTTCCTTATGTTATTTACTTTTATTGTATGTGAAGATTGCTTTGTGTATATTTGAGTTTTGGTGTATGTGTTGTGTGGGTTTTAATTTTGGGTGTGGGATGATGCTCTCCATTGAGAAGAGCTCATGTTGTTTTGGGGTGGGAGAGGAATGAACCTCCTCGGGGGTAACCTCACTATATTTGGAGGTGTGGATGGCCATGGGAGTGCATTGAGGAGTATTTGGAATTTTGGTGAAGGCAAGAGTGCCTTGAGATTTTTTGGCATTTTGAGATTTTGGTAAAGGCAAGAGTGCCTTGGGATTCTTGACATTTTGAGATATTAAGGCAAGAGGCCTTGTGATTTTTGAGTATCATGTGTTTTGGTGATTTTGGGTTTTCCCCCTTGAGTTGAGAGTAGTCCACTCTCCTACCCCCAAAAATCTAAGTAAATAGATTCATTATGTGAAATCCTTGGGAGGGTGTGTTTATGATTTGTGTGAGTGTTTTTGGTGTTAAATTTCTTGTTGTTGTGTGCACCTGGTTATATGACTGACCTCCAAGCTCGGGGGTGACTTGTTCCAAGTCTATGGTTGGGAGGTGAGCTCCCATGGGCATTTGGAAACCTTCCTTGAGTTTGTTTTGTAGGTTCTATGGCTTTGGTGAAGCATTTGGAGTTTGGAGAACTTGAAGAAATATGGTTTTAGTGTATTTTATAATTTATGGCATTTTTGGTTGCCATGGCTTTTGTGGCCTTGTAAAAGTTGTTGTAGTTGAGTGTGACTCTCCTTGTGAGTTTCTTTGTAAAAGAAAAAAAACAAGTATATGTATTCAATCTATTTCAAATGAAAGAATTGCTATCTTGTTTCCTTATAATGGCTTTGAAAAAAATAATGTGTGAAAATGATGGTTCTCTCTTACCTCTCTTCCTATTCTCTAAACCTTACTATTCAAATGAATATATTGCTTGTTGAAAAGAAAGGGAAATATATATTTTATTACAGCTTACAAAAAAAAAATATAAAGGTGTAGTTAAGTTTATTTTGAAAAGGAAAATTATTGTGATAATAAACCATGTGGATGTTCATATATATATATATAGATACTTAGTATATTGTATATGAGTTCACTGATTTTTTTTATAAAAAAAATATACTGGCAAAATTTATACCAGCAAGTATATATATTATAAGTTATAATTTATATTTAGAAAAGTATTTATTTTTCCATAGCAGGTTAGGGTTTCATATTCTTGAAACTACGTTTTAAAAAAAAATGGCGAATTTTCAGGGTGGCGGCCATACAGCCGCCACTGTTTTATGTTGGAGAAGGGGGGATGGGTGGGGGGGCCGCCCTTCCCCCCATTTGGCCATCCTTATCTTTGGCACCTAGTGCCCACAAAATAAAAACAAACTCTACGATTTTTGTGTTACTCTGTCGTTCGCTGTTTAAATTGAAACCCTACTCCATTGCTTCGGGCCTGTAGCATTTTTTGTGTCTGTTACACACACACACATATACGGCGTTGTATATACACTGTGGCTAAAAAAAACTATATAATATGCTTTCATTTATGTGTTTAACCTAACAACTCTATATATATATATATATTACTGTGCAAATATATATATATAATAACCCTGTGCATGATCAGAAAAAAAATATAAATCAAAGAGCCCATTATTCTCTGCAAAAGATTAGCAAAGCCTGAGAGCCCTCATTTAGATCTTGAAACCCTATAGAATAAAAACCAGAGGAGGACCTACAAGTGAGAAATAAGAGAAAAAAAAAAAGATTAGGGTTAGAAGAAATGAAATAGCTTGTAGGAGACCAAATAGAATAGAAAATAAAATATAGCTCCTCTTTGTGAACATGACTTTTCATTTTCTATTTCTTCTCCTTGAAATTTGGAGGCAAATGAAAAGCTTTTATCTTTTTGGGATTTTTAACCTTTTTATTGCCTTTTAAAATTAATTAGGGATAGTGTGACCTAAAAAGGAGTTTAGTGGATTTAATTTAACCCTAAGATTTTAATTTAATTTAGTGGGTTGTTTTAATAGGATTTTTGGTTGGAGGATTAATTTTTTAAATGAAATTAATCTTTTTAATCCTTTTAAATCTATTTTATCTAGTGCATAGTTTAAATGTGATTTTTAATTAATTGTTTTCTTTAGTTATGTGATTAATTTTATTGCCTTGGGTAAATAAGGAAAGGATGGAGTAATTTAATTTAATGCGTGTATTTAGCTTTTAATTTAAATTTTTGAAAAGACTTTTAGTGAAGGTTGTTATTTTAAAATTATTTTTCTCGTTATCAAGGAGGTGGCGTTATGCTACCGGAATTTCCCTAGATTAGTGGAAAGATTAATTAAGTGATTTATTGCATGTTGTTACTTTATTGCAATTATTAATATTGAATACTTTAATTTAGTCTTAGATGGAATTATTTTATTGTTATTTATGTTAGTAATTTTCCTAGGGTTAGATTTCGACCCTTATCAAAATCACCTCATTTCATCTAGGAACCTTAGGGTTAGTTCCAAGTTAGGAATCTACCCCTCTTAGCGACACTCCTTGCGTTACACAACCCCCTTAGTAGGCTTACATTTCACAGGCATTACAAAAGGTGTTTGCATTACCCCAACGTTTGATTGACATTTTTTGCCTTTGTGCGAATGCCACCGAGCGTGCATGTTGCGTGCGAGGGGGTTTTAGAGTCATGTGGAAAAGTTTTTGATATTTCATGTCATGACCACATGACAAATGTGGACATGACATGTAAGAACTAAATTCTACAACATTTTCCAACATCCTCCCTGCACATGCCAAAATAGAGACTTTGGAACCGAGCACAAAGGTCCATCAAAGGGCATAGGGTAGAGAAATTTTACTAGATATTGTAGATGCGACAACTGATATAAACATCAACATGGAACTGTTTGACAAAATCCTTGAAAGAAATAAGGTCACAAGGACTGCAATGATTGTAGGATAATAATCAAATGGGCTTTATTGAAAAGTCAGACCAAATAAGTAAATGTGAATCGCAGGAGTAAAGAAAATTTTCAAATGTTTCTAGCTTCATCCCTAACTATGCCCTAATAGGAGTTTTCAAACAAGGTACGGATGAGCAGCTAAAACGTACATGTTGCAGATTAGAAAGGCAATGGAAAAGATTATAGGAGTCTTAACCCTACTAGCTAGAAATGCAAGAGGACTTACCTATAAGAGATTTACAATCAGCACTTCATAATCTTTTGCCCATTTATTATAGGGTCCATATATACATCAAATATGACACCATACTAAAGTATACAGTCATCCATAATAGCTAGACCATGAGTATAGTAACCATAGCAACCACACCAATTACTCACAGTATTCAATTGATGAAAAATTATATTCATAATATTTAGTGGATATAGGGGAGAGGACCTATTAGTTGAGCACCCTAACTTCATGCCTCTCAAAATCATACATGGAAATTTTGAACCACTCCAAAAATTTTACAGTACCTTACTTGGCAAGGCCCCTACTTATAACTAAGGTTTCAGGGCCACATCATCAAATATGATGCCACATCAACATCCTTTTTGTTGAGGTGTCAAATAGCTCCCCCCCAAAAAGGGTGGGCCAATAGGTGTGCATTAAGGCATGTTTTGTTGGTGCACTGATGTGGCATCACATGATTGGTTGTTTTTTAGATCTAGAGGACACATTTAATTCAATTATTAGTACTTAAAGTCAACACTAACAACCTTAAAGTCACAACTACTAGTGCTAAACTTCTAAAAATATTGGGCCTTACTATCTCAGCTATTGGGTCTTTTCCCCTAAGTCTTTATTGATAGTTTTCAAAAACATATAGAATATATTTATATATACAACAAATTTAGATGCATAAAAAAACTAGTATCAAATTTGTCTAAGCACTCATATGTAGTTCTTCTTGTATCGTGCAAATGATTTTTCCAAGAAACCAAGAACGTCATTTTCCTAAAATGCATACGGAGTATCCCTTTTATATAACTTAAATGATATTTTGTTTGCATTAAAAAAAAAAAAACCGCTTTTATTTATTTTTCTTTCTTTTAACATACATTATACATGAGCAAATGCATTATTTCAAAACTTCCAAGAAATAACCCTTAACTATAGTTACATGAGAGCATCAATTATTATAAAGTGCAATAATTGAATTTCCTTGAAAAATAGTAAAGTACGTTAAATACTAATAAATTGATTTATAATTAATTTAATTTACTGAAGGAGAATATTATTAATATTATAATTTAATTCAATTTAATGTACAAGTGACAATTAAACTATTTAACTTATTGTATTTTATATTTTTAAATTAATTTTATTCTCAACTATTAATGATTATAAATTAAATTAAATCTAATTTCAATTTATGCAAAAATTCTCAAAACTTAATTTATTAAAATAGAGAGTATGTTATTAAACACTATTAAAATAATAAGTCTAAAAAGTGGGTTATGACATAAACTTTAGACAAAAGTATACCATTTGTCAACATGTAATTGTATTAAGCCACTTCATCAAAATGGACCGAAAACTAAATAGGAATTGACATAAGTATGCAAATTTCACCATTTTTTGTTTTGTTTTGTTTGGGCAATGCGTTTGACCGAGTACATGATGACAAATATGTAATTGTCTTAAGCCACTTCATCAAAATGGACCGAAAACTAAATAGGAATTGACATAAGTATGCGAATTTCACCATTTTGTTTTGTTTTGGGCAAAAGCTTTTGACCTGAGTAATGAACAAATATGTAATTGTAGTAATGAACCAAGTACATGCAACACACCATTCAATGGTAACGTGTCCTTGGGAGGAATTGAACCTTAGTCTCTATCATGATAACCAAGTGGCCCAACCACTTGTACATTCTACACACAAGTATGCAAATTTCACCATTACATAACTACATAATCTAAGATATTTACATAATTATTGCCTACTTAATTTATTTGTTGTGATTATTTAATTTATTTTATTTTATTTCCTCTCACAAATATACACTTCAAATAACAAAAAATAACACTCATATAATTCCTTCTTAACTCATCTATGCAAAGCCTAAAAAGTGGGACTCCCTCAATATTTTTTTTAGTAAAAAGTTAAATTGTTTAGCTATCCAGGAGCACAAGTCTTAAGCTAAAACCTCTTTGCCTCATCTCTTATGGACTTCCTCAATATTACCACTCTAATGTGTATTTTGGCCTTAAGTTGAAACCTCTTCGCCTCATCTCTTATGGACTCCCTCAATATTACCACTCTAATGTGTATTTTGGCCTTAAGTTGAAACCTCTTCGCCTCATCTCTTATGGACTCCCTCAATATTACCACTCTAATGTGTATTTTGGCCTTAAGCTGAAACCTCTTCGCCTCATCTCTTATGGACTCCCTCAATATTACCACTCTAATGTGTATTTTGGCCTTAAGCTAAAACCTCTTCGCCTCGTCTCTTATGAACTCCCTCAATATTTCCACTCTAATGTGCATTTTGGCCTTAAGTTGAAACCTCTTGGCCTCATCTCTTATGGACTCCCTCAATATTACCACTCTAATGTGTCTTTTAGCCTTAACCTGAAACCTCTCTGCCTCATCTCTTATGGACTCCCTCGATATTACCAACTCTAACATGTATTTTGAAAACAATAAACTTGTAGAATGTTTAGGGGAAAAGACCTAATACCTGAGATAGTTCCAATCGCTGAGATAGTATTTTTGCATTTAAGGCCCAATATTTTTAAAAGTTCAGCACTAGTAGTTGTGACTTTAAGGTTGTTAGTGTTGACTATAAGTACTTAAAATTGAATGAAATGTGCCCTTTAGATCTAAAAAACAACCAATCATGAGATGCCACATCAACCCACCAACAAAACATGACTTAATGCACACCTATTGGTCCACCCTTTTTTGGGGGGAACTATTTGACACCTCAACAAAAAGCATGTTGATGTGGCATTATATTTGATGGTGTGGCCCTAAAACCTTAGTTATAAGTAGGTGCCTTGCAAGTAAGCTACTGTAAAAATTTTGGAGTGATTCGAAATTGCCACATATGATTTTGAATGAATGAATTTTAATGACGTCCACGAGGCCAAACAACCTAAGGAACCAAGAGCCGCAACCCTAAGACACTTTCAAAATCTTTTCAATGTCGCCTCTTCTACTATGTATCTTGAGAGACGTGAAGTTATGATGCTCAACTATAAGGCCAAACAACCTAAGGGACCAAGAGCCGCAGCCCTAAGACACTTTCAAAATCTTTTCGATGTCGCCTCTTCTACTATACATCTTAAGAGATGTGAAGTTAGGATGCTCAACAACTGGTCCTCTCCCCTAGGTAAATGTTAAAACACCTCCTCTTTTTAAGGTGTAGTCAATTTTGTAATATTGTCCCTTAGTGGGTTGTTCTTAATAGGTGATTTGGACTTGGTATGGCGGTCCTTGAGATTTATACCATTCGGTTGCTTCTGGACCAAACTTTTTTCTTTTGTCTTATGATTACCAAGCATTAATTTTTATTTTATGGTGGAAAGAGTCGGCAAAGGAGACGTTGAGGTCGAACAAGTTGCAATCCCGAGTCCGGAGCGATTTGTCCCTTTCTTTGTTTGTATTCGTCTGTCAGCAGAAGGGAAACCCATGGCACTATTTGTGCCACACAACTCATTCGAATTCCAACAAAAAATCTATGGAGGCCTGCTCTGTTGCTCTGCGAACAAAGACAAAAACAGATTATCCTCAGCGCCTCACAACGTCAGTGAGGATTTGGATCAATTCTGGCCTCGAAAATAGCAAGAAAATTTGCACGACACATACTACTAACATTCCCTCTTGGGCTGCACTCGAAAAGAGGAAGAAAAAATCTGTAAACAATGGCAGATGATGGCAAGAACGCATTTTAATAAGTACAGAGGGATTCTGGACTCGTACATTGGAAAAAGAATTGCAGAAGTTCGATTTTAAAGATGATGCCGTGCCTGAGCGCAAGCAGGGGTTATAGGCCCTCGCCCTTTTCTTCTCCAACATCGACAACATGTTCATCTTCTTGCGGTGGGGTTTCTGATACGAAGAGCACCAGTATTTCGTCTAGTGGGTCAGAGATCAATAGCCTTTTTGTCTCACAGAAGAAGCCCAGAACAAGGCGCAAGAGGCCCCAGCAAATGTATAATGAAGCAGCGGCTGCGCTTTCTGCCATTTACCCCAAAATTTTCTCCCAGAGAAATTGTGGGCCTCATCGCAAAAAAATTGATTCCAAGGTTTGGAAAAAAATCGAGCCCCTTAGGTTTAAGGAAGTTGGGGCTCCTGAATTGTTATCGCAGGAAGTTCCCACATTGATAGGAACAGTAAGGGAAGTTGAAGAAACTGAGCTTCTGTGTAATGAGGGAATTCCTCCCGAGTTGAAATGTGGGATTGGGAGCCACGCTGCTCACAGACAAGTTTCCCGTCTGGTGGCAAATGATTCAGATGATTCGAAGTCAAAATCCCTTTCCTTCTCGGAAGTGGAAGTTGATGTTTCCAGTCCTTCTTCGTATGATAGTGGGGGTAGTGAATACATATACTTTTTGGAGTCCAGTGATGGCGATATTGATGGGGGTATTATGAGTAGCATCATGGGAAGTGATGCAAATCCTGAGACAGAGGATGGTTTTGGAGTTTTTGGATTTGTAAGACAAGGGACTGAATACAACTTGCACTCTTCTGCTATTAGGGCTCTTCGACGAAGTTCCGACTCTATGGGTTGCCCTGTTTTTGATTATTCGTTTCCCAGGTTGAAGCTTTCTGATAGGGTTATGACAGATGAGAGAAGCACAATGTCTTTTTCTTGTCTGGATTGGTTGAAACGAGATGATTCTCAGCACAGACTTAAGCTGAAGTTGGATTATGAAGATGTTCTCAGCGCTTGGTCGGATAGAGGCCCGCTCTACACAGATGAAGTGCAATACCCACAAATGGTACCTGATGATTCTTATTCTGATTCCATGGTATGTACTCTATAAAAATCAACTTTTGTGAATTCATTATGACCAATTCTTGGCCATGATTGGATATTTAAATTGTTTTATTTCCTCTATATACGAACTTTTCTCTAGGGATTCAAGATTAGTGATTGATGACATTATATCCTATTACATGGCATTAGAAAGAAGAAGAAGAATAGAAGTAATATGCTAAAATAAGACAGTCAAGGCTGCTGATATCCTTCTGGGTCATGCCTTTTATTTCCATGAATGCATGAATGAATGAATAACTTTTAATGTCCATGAGGCTAAAAATAGTCTATGGGACCACCAGCCTTGCTGTTTTTGTCAGCTGCATTTCAATCTTTTTCCCGTTCAAGGTGATGATGAGCTCCCCCAACTTCTTAACAGTTCCCTCGCTGAAAACATTGTACCAAGAGGCAGTTGTCAAGCTATTGACATATTTGTCCCTGATATCCCTGAAAGCATCACACTCCATAATGAAGTGTTATTCTGATTCCACTGCCCCGAAAGTACAAAAAATACACAGCATCACACTCCATAAAGAAATGTTTTTCTGATTCCACTGCTCCGGAAGTACAAAAAATACACATGGGTTCAAAATGTACTTAAGCCTACTCATTTTTGGCTTTACATCACCTTACAACGTTTGCATTTATTTTAATGTGACTAATGAGTGACCGTTAGGATCAGTGAGTTGATATATATTTAAAATTGTAACTACTTACTGTCTTGCTTGACCAGGCATTGGCATTAGTATTTTTCATGTATGCTAATTTATTTGACCAAATTTCCAGTGACTGTAGATCAATCGTTACATTTTAATATCACATTTAGGGAACTCATTGAATTAGATTACACTTGCTTAATGATTTACCCAAATTCTCAAATCATGTAAACATTGCAGGTGCAATTCACACACACCTACAAGTACACCCTGGCTGAATCTTAACTGAAGATGATGTCTGACAGGACAGAGCTAACCGCATTGTACATTCATAATGAATGAAGAATTAAAGAAATAAAATAGCTCTGATTGACTATGCAAACTCAATCTGGATTGATGTAAGAATACTGATGGAGGTTTCGCAGGCAACAAATATGATCTTTGATGTGGTTCCGGATCTTGGGTTCTGGAGTTCTGCAGGAGATGGATTTTGTGGACAAGTGGAGGATGGGAAGATCAACGGCTCAGGAGTTAGAGAAGCCAGTGTACTTCGTTATAAAGAGAAACGAAGAACTAGGTTGTTTTCCAAAAAAATACGATATGAAGTCAGAAAGCTCAATGCAGAGAGACGCCCACGAATGAAGGTCTGTTGTTTTCCTCTTGTTTTCCTGTTTCGTTTTCCTTCATAAGTACCATGCGCTGAAAAGTGGTGTGAATCATTTGGTTTGCAGGGAAGGTTTGTGAGAAGGCTGGCAGATCTGTGAAGCAAGCTAATTTTTTATTCAAAGACTTATAATAAGGTGCAGCTGCTTCATACTGAACTGGTCAAGGACACTTTCTTTTTGAAGAACATGCAAGATGTTGCTGCAGAAGCATATTCACTGAATAAGGAATCCAAAAGTTGCAGAGTTGAGGTTATCAACTGCAATTTGTGTTTTCACTGATTTTCGCTCCGGCTTTCAGCTAACCAAACTAATTTGTTTAGCCATCCATCCCATGGTTTCTGCAGCAAGTTTGCAGAGAGATTACTCCTTTCTTTCCTGTTACTTGTTTTGGCACTAAGCTCTACAATTGCATCCGGAATAAGTTTGGCTCCTATTCTGCCAGATCTCTGTCTTCCACAATTTTGAGAGTTCCAGTTGAGAAGAATATTTATTATTTAGAAAATGAATGAAGTGGAGAAAATTTGCTCCATTTTTAGAACAGTTGTTTTCTCTAATGGTACCAAGCTGCCCAGCTGGTGATTTCATTTATCAACAGCAATAATGCCTGAATTTAGAACCAAACATTTTTTTAGAACAGATAATAGCCCTACATATTTTGCATTCCAAAATTGTCCCAAAATGAAGTTCATTTCTTTTACAATATTTGTTTTCCTTCAGTCAACCACAAAACTTAATTAATATTATGAAATGCTTGCATCAGACTTCAAACTAAGATCTTTAAGTATGTGTTGATTTTGTCAGATAAAAGAAAAGAATTAATGCAAACTATTGTTCTACCTGCAAAAATAATTAATCAGGACAATTTGGAAGTGCACAAGTGGTGTGCAAATATATATATATATATATATATATATATATAGCAGGAAGTGCACAAATGGTGTGCAAATATATATATAGCAGTAAAAAATACACCCTTTACTGAAACACATTAAGAGTACTGGGAATCAGTTTGTGAAAATCTAACATTTCAGAAACTAAATTTCTGTTTGATATATAGAAGCCCTTATCTTGACCGCTCAATGAAAGCGGCAGCTTACATGTCCCCAGAGAGTTCATTTTTGTCCTAGGACTCAACTGATTTTCAGTTCACTGTCATTTCATTATTTTTTGGATTGCACTGGCATGGGCATGGTTGTTGCTTTCTTGCTTTCAGGAGGGTTTATGGAAAATTAGATGTGTGCTTTATCAGAAAATATTTATCATTGATTCTTCCTTTCTGAATGGAAAGCTAGGTTGGAACGTTTTGTACCAGGCAAGTTGTCTTTTAACAGGTACGGGCATGTTAGTTATAAGAATGGCAGGTTTGTTAAGTACTGTGATTCCTTTTTTTTTTCATATGGAAATATAACACTATGTTTCTTTCCCATGGGAATGTGGTGTGGGGGCTGGCTTTACCTGATTTGCTCCAGGACAAGTTTTTGTAATGCTGTTCTTGTGATATGTAGGAACTCAAACTTGTTTACATTTTCAAAGCAAATCTGAATTCTGTCGTTAAGGAACAGAACACCATTCCATTTGGATGGGCCTTAACACGTGGGTGGCATAACAGATGTCAATCTTCTTTAAAGATTAAGAACAATCTACTTTACTATCTTTCTACAAGCATGGCTATTTTTCTATGGAAGGGGACTAGATTTTAGAGTAAATCGTTGCAAATGGCAGTATTCATTTGTTCAAATGTATCTACTAAATTTTCATTTTGGAAAGTTGCATGAAAAGCCTCAGCAGGCTAGAAAATATTGTTCCCATAGAATTAGGGTTAGGGTTAGGATTAGGGTTAGGGTTAGGGTTCTTATTAGAATTAGGGTTAAAATTAAGGTGGTTTATTATTAGAATTAGGCAAAGAATTCGACTTACAATTAGGGTTAAGGTTCAAATAAGAGTTAGGGTTAGAGATCAATTAGGAGTAAGGTTAGTATTAAGGTTAGGGTTAGGGTTTGAATTATAGTTAGAGTTAGGGTTAGGGTTAAAATTAGAGCTATGTTTAGGGTTAAAATAAGGGTTAGGGTTAGGTTTAAAATTAGGATTAGGGTTAGGTTTAGAATTAGAATTAAGATTACAATTAGCAATCTAGTTAGGGTTAGGGTTATAATTAGGGTTAATGTTAGAATCAGGTTAGGGTTGGAATTGAGGTTAGGGTCAGAGTTAGAATTAGGGTTACTAAATTAGGGTAAGCATTAGAGTTACAATTAGGGTTAGGGTTAGGGCTAGAGTTAGGATAGAATCACGATTATGATTAGAATTAGGGTTAGGGTTAGGGTTAGAGTTAGGATTAGGGTTAGAATTAAGGTGGAATACAATTAGACTTAGGGTAAGAAATAGGGCTAATGTTAGAATTAGGTTAGGGTTAGAATTAGGGTTACTAAATTAGAGTAAGCATTAGAGTTACAATTAGGGTTAGGGTGAGGGCTAGAGTTAGGGTTAGAATTCGGGTTAGGGTTAGGATTAGAATTAGGGTTAATGTTAGAATCAGGTTAGGGTTATAATTAGGGTTAGGGTTGCAATTGAGGTTAGGGTTAGAGTTAGAATTACAATTACTAAATTAGGCTAAGCATTAGAGTTATAATTAGGGTTAGGGTTAGGGCTAGAGTTAGGTTTAGAATTTAGGTTAGAGTTAGGATTAGGGTTAGAATTCAAGTTAATTATTAGATTTAAAATTAAGGTTATAGTTAGAGTAGAATCAGGGTTATGATTAGAATTAGGGTTAGCGTCAGAGTTAGAGTTAGGATTAGGGTTAGAATTAAGGTAGGTTACTATTAGAATTAGGGTAAGAATTAGAGTTAGGGTAAGCATTAGAGTTACAGTTAGGGTTAGGGTTAGGGCTAGAGTTAGGGTTAGAATTCAGGTTAGGGTTAAAATCATAGTTATAATTAGGATTAAGGTAAGGGTTAGAATTAGGGTTATTGTTAGATTTAAAATTAGGGTTATAGTTAGGGTAGAATCAGAGCTATGATTAGAATTAGGGTTAGGGTTAAGGTTAGAGTTAGGGTTAGGGTTCCTATTAGAATTAGGGTTAGAATTGAGGTGGGTTACTATTAGAATTAGGGTAAGAATTAGAGTTACAGTTAGGGTTAGGGTCCAAATTAGAGTTAGGGTTAGAGTTCAATTAGGGTTAAGGTTAGTATTAAGGTTAGGGTTAGGTTTTGAATTATAGTTAAGCTTAGGGTTCTAAGAGTTAGGGTTAGGGTTATGGTTAAAATTGGAGCTATGTTTAGGGTCAGAATAAGCATTAGGAATAGGGTTAGGTTTAAAATTAGGATTAGGGTTAGGGTTAGGATTATAATTAGGGTTGGGGTAAGGGTTAGGGTTATGACTATAATTAGGGTTAATGTTAAAATTAAAGTTAGGGTTAGGGTTACAATTAGGGTTAAGTTTAGTATTAAGGTTAGGGATAGGGTTTCAAATAGGATCAACCTTAGGGATAAAATTAGAGCTATGTTTAGGGTTAGAATAAAGGTGGGTTACTATTAGAATTTGAGTTAATCATTAGATTTAAAATTAGGGTTATAGTTAGGGTAGAATCAGGGTTATGATTAGAATTAGGGTTAGAGTTAGGATTAGGGTTCCTATTAGAATTAGGGTTAGAATCAAGGTGGGTTACTACGAGAATTAGGGTAAGAATTAGAGTTAGGGTAAGCATTAGACTTATAGTTAGGGTTAGGGTTAGGACTAGAGTTAGGGTTAAAATTTAGGTTAGGGTTAAAATCATAGTTAGAATTAGGATTAAGGTAAGGGTTATAATTAGGGTTATAGTTAGGGTAGAATCAGGATTATGATTAGAATTAGGATTAGGGTTAAGGTTAGAATTAAGGTGGGTACTATTACAATTAGGGTAAGAATTAGAGTTTCAATTAGGGTTAGGGTCCAAATTAGAGTTAGGGTTAGAGTTCAATTAGGGTTAAGGTTAGTATTAAGGTTAGGGTTAGGTTTTGAATTATAGTTAGGCTTAGGGTTCTAAGAGTTAGGGTTAGGGTATGGTTAAAATTAGAGCTATGTTTAGGGTCAGAATAAGGGTTAGGTTTAAAATTAGGATTAGGGTTAGGGTTAGGATTATAATTAGGGTTGGGGTAAGGGTTAGGGTTAGGTTTAGGGTTACAACTATAATTAGGGTTAATGTTAAAATTAAAGTTAGGGTTAGGGTTACAATTAGGGTTAAGTTTAGTATTAAGGTTAAGGATAGGGTTTCAATTAGGATCAGCCTTAGGGATAACATTAGTGCTATGTTCAGGGTTAGAATTAAGGTGGGTTACTATTAGAATTTGAGTTAATTGTTAGATTTAAAATTAGGGTTATAGTTAGGGTAGAATCAGGGTTATTATTAGAATTAGGGTTAGGGTTAGGGTTAGAGTTAGAGTTAGGATTAGCGTTCCTATTAGAATTAGGGTTAGAATTAAGGTGGGTTACTAATAGAATTAGGGTAAGCATTATCTAGAGTTATAGTTAGGGTTAGGGTTAGGGCTAGAGTTAGGGTTAGAATTCAGGTTAGGGTTAAAATCATAGTTAGAATTAGGATTAAGTTAAGGGTTAGAATTAGGGTTATTGTTAGATTTAAAATTAGGTTTATAGTTAGGGTAGAGTCAAGGTTATCATTAGAATTAGGGTTAGGGTTAAGGTTAGAGTTAGAGTTAGGGTTAGGGTTCCTATTAGAATTAGGGTTAGAATTAAGGTGGGTTACTATTAGAATTAGGGTAAGAATTAGAGTTATAGTTAGGGTTAGGGTCCAAATTAGAGTTAGGGTTAGAGTTTAATTAACGTTAAGGTTAGTATTAAGATTAGGGTTAGGTTTTGAATTATAGTTAGGCTTAGGGTTAGGGTTATGGTTAAAATTGGAACTATGTTTAGGGTCAAAATAAGGGTTAGGGTTAGGGTTAAGTTCAAAATTAGGATTAGGGTTAGGGCTAGGATTATAATTAGGGTTGGGTAAGGGTTGGGGTTAGAATTAGGGTTACGAATATAATTAGGGTTAATGTTAAAATTAAAGTTAGGGTTAGGGTTACAATTAGGGTCAAGTTTAGTATTAAGGTTAAGGATAGGGTTTCAATTAGAATCAGCGTTAGGGATAAAATTAGAGCTATGTTTAGGGTTAGAATAAAGGTGGGTTACTATTAGAATTAGGGTAAGAATTAGAGTTAGGCTAAGTATTAGAGTTACAATTAGGGTTAGGGTTAGGGCTAGAGTTGGATAAGAATTTGGGTTAGGGTTAGGGTTAAATCATAGTTAGAATTAGGATTAAGGTAAGGGTTAGAATTAGGGTTATTGTTAGATTTAAAATTCGGGTTATAGTTAGGGTAGAATCAGGGTTATGATTAGAATTAGGGTTAGGGTTAGAGTTAGGGTTAGGGTTCTTATTAGAATTAGGGTTAGAATTAAGGTGGGCTACTATTATAATTAGGGTAAGAATTAAAGTTAAAATAAGGGGTTAGGGTTCAAATTAGAGTCAGGGTTAGAGTTCAATTAGGGTTAAGGTTAGTATTAAGGTTAGGGTTAGGTTTTGAATTATAGTCAGGCTTAGGGTTAGAGTTAGGGTTAGGGTTATGGTTAAAATTAGAGCTATGTTTAGGGTTAGAATAAGGGTTAGGGTTATGTTTAAAATTAGGATTAGGGTTAGGGTTATGATTATAATTAGTTTTGGGGTAAGCGTTAGGATTAGAATTAGGGTTATGACTATAATTAGGGTTAATGTTAAAATTAAAGTAAGGGTTAGGGTTACAATTATGGTTAAGTTTAGTATTAAGGTTAGGGATAGGGTTTCAATTAGGATTGAAGCCTTAGGGATAAAATTAGAGCTATGTTTAGGGTTAGAATAAAGGTTAGGGTTAGGGTTAGATTTAGGGTTAGGGTTAGGGTTAAATTTAGGCTTAGAATTACAATTAGAAAAAGGGCGACAATTTGAAAAAGGGTGACAATTAGAATGAGAATTAGGGTCAAAACTAGGGTTAGGGTTAGGGTGAGATTTAGGGTTACGATTAGAATCAAGGTTAGGGTAGGGTTATGATTAGGGTTATAATTAGGGTTAGGGTTGGAATTGCAGATAGAATTAGGGTTAGGATTAAGTTTAGAATTATAATTAGAACTTGGGTTACAGTTTTAAGAACGGTGACAATTAGAATGAGAATTAGGGTCAAAACTAGGGTTAGGGTTAGGGTGAGATTTAGGGTTATGATTAGAATTAAGGTTATAGTTAAGGTTAGGGTTATGGTTATGATTAGGGTTATAATTAGGGTTAGGGATAGAATTGCGGATAGAATTAGGGTTAGAATTACATTTAGAATTAGCGTTACAATTTGAAAAAGGGTGACAATTAGAATGAGAATTAGGATCAAAACTAGGTTTAGGGTTATAATAAGGGTTAGGGTTAGGGTGAGATTTAGGGTTACAGTTAGAATTAGGGTTAGACTTAGGGTTCGAATTAGTGTTAGAATTAAAATTATAGTTACAATCAATTTATGGTTAGGGTTAGAATTAGGATTAGTGTTAGTGTTAGTGTTAGGTTTAGAATTAGGGATACAGTTATGGTTAGAATTAGAGATAGGGTTAGAACTAGGGTTGTATATAGGCTTATGATTAGGGTTAGAATTAGGGTCAAGCTTCATGCTAGGATTAGAATTATAATTAAGGGTAGAATTAGAAACAGAGTTAGTATTAGGGTTTGGGTTATTGTTAGAATTAGGGTTAGGGTTAGTATTAGGGTTAGGGTTATTATTATTAGGTATGTTATTGAGTTCTAACTTCATGTTACAAAGTGTGAAATTCTTGCATGATTAAATCTAATTAATTCATAGATATTTTTTAACATACTTACATGTCTATCTCATTCAACTGTTGTCATTAATGTATGTGAATGAATGTCATACTCATGCTACATTCATTGCATTGTATTATTATTAATAAGAACATGTATTCATCAATAATCTATTACATTAAATAGTATAATAATTTCTTATACATTCCACTAATCATTCATTCCAGGATATATTAGTACAATGTCATAATATTATTAAAAAAATTAATAAATGAGGTCATAGTCTACCCTTAACTACAATATACAATCAACCAAATGACTCCATAATAAAAAAATACATTATTTTTCCATTGTATGTCACAATAATGATGATTGTTATGTTTCTTTTTATGGGGATTTGTCTACTAGGTTTAGGTATAGAAGAAGGGGGTCTAATGAGCCCAACCAATGGTAGAAATCTTTACCAGCCCCACCCAGCGATATCCAACTAGTATACACCAAATGATTGAAAAATGCCATGACTAGACTATGTGATATGACAAGCATGCAACATACTGTAACATCGGAAATTGCATACCCTTGCAATTTCATGCTACATTTTGTGATCACTTTGATGTCCATCCCCATAGTATATTTTTAGGCTCATTTTAGCCCTTGTCCTAGCATTTTCTCACCACGGTGTTGAGTTTGTGTTTATATTTTTTCTTTTGTATTTGTTTTTTATGTAATTATGTTGTGTTTTATTTCCCCTACTATATTAAGGTGTTTGGAGGCTTCAAAATTAGAAGTCACTAGATGTAAGCATGATGCGCAAATGTCTACGTGGCATGCTAGCGTCCCTCAACCTTTTGTCACCCAGTGACCATTTCTGAGTGTTTTCTACCAGCTTCCTTTGCATGCGCAAGTTTCTGTAACACTTTTGGTCATGCCCAAATGACTATTATGACTTGCCTTTCCTCTGCATTTTTGAATCTTCTAGTAAAACCTTGTGAAAAGATTTGGCACTCTCTATTGTTTCCCAAACAATTAAGCTCTGGTTATCAACATTCTTGGCAATCTTGAGCACTTTTCAAAGTTTTCTATGACATTATTCAGAGATCAACATTGTTATTGTGATTCTCCAAGCTTCATGTGAATAGTCTTCACGCATTTGGCATCTTCATGAGGTTTTGGAACTGCTATATCCAACTGGACCTTTTTCTTGGGCCTCGTTTATTAGTTGTGTATCATTCATCTCTCTTCTTGGAGGTGATTGAGTTCCTCTTCCTCTCTTTTCACATTATTCTCTTAGTGTAAATCTATTTGTGTAGAAAGCATTTTGTGTTTTTCTTATTTCCTTTCATTGCTATCATACACACTAGTTTGCTTGGCCTATGTAGACCATAGCATAAACATTCATAGTATTACTCTTGTTTACTGTTCTTATTTCTTAGGATCACATAAGATTAAGAGCACACATGTGGTTTTCCTCATTCTTACCATATTGGTTGTCTGTGGAGGTTGAAAGACCAACATAGGGTCTTGACCTGAAGGCAAGCTCCCAAACAACCCCAATTATTTTTTTGTTTCTTGCAACCTACAAGGTTTTCATGGTGAAGACATCCAACCACACAAGGGTTTTGTTGATTTCTTTCCTATCCCATTATTTTCTCACTTCTTTCAAATAAATAAATTAAATCTCTTCATTTTGCTTTATCTTATTACCTAGGAATCTTCTTGACCTTTTGTTTCTTATTTCCATACGGTTTGGGCATAATTTTCGAAAAGAAGGATTGAAACTCTATGATTTCATGTTGTACAAACTACAATGCGACATGCTAGCATCCTAGACAATTAGCTCCAAACTTCAGTGATAGGTTCTTCTCCACTCTACATTTATAGTTTTGTATCTAGTTTATTAAATTTGTATTAGATGATTTTGTACATTTGGTATCTTTCAATTTGCATAGTGTTTTGACTTATTGTAAAGCTTAAATTTCTCAAGGATAAAGCACATTAGGTCTAGCTAGTATAATTTGTTCTTTCTATTAGAATAGCAACATATTAAATTTGCCCTTAAACAAGCTAATTGTTCCTAGTGTAGTGCCATTGAGATCATTTTGTGAAGAGAAGTATGCTTTTCTTTACTAGATCAAATTTTATACACTACATTTTGGTGAACATGATGCTCTCCAAAATTTTAAAAAATTTCTTGTCATTTTAGATTGCTTGTTTTGAAGCTTGATTCAACTTATTAGCTTTATGACCCAATCCCTTTATTCACATAACGTTCTTAGAAGAAGTTTGTGAAACATCAGAATGACTCAATCTCGTGCTTCTACCACTCCTATCAAATCAACACCTAATTTCACATTTTTTCCCTATGAACCAATCACAACATCTCTCCCTTCTCTATCAACTTCTTCAAGTTCTCCAATAACAAGTTTCCATGACATCAAAGTGGATTTTAACCATGAGGCTGCATGGAATGCTATTTCTCACACCTAGGTGCATGACTTAGATCAACACCTGGTAGATTACCAAGCATTCTTAACTAGTGAGACCATGTCTAAGGTCACTACCCCTCTCATTGATGCCCTATGTGCCATGCTAACAAATCACCTTGATGGTCTTGATTTCCTACATGGTATTGCTCACATCATACATAGCAATGTTCCATTTCTATCAGCTTATCTCAAGGGAATTCGAGACTCCCACTCTAATATTATAGGTCATCAACTCCATGTTTTAATGCCCAATCCTAGTACCCATACATATACATCTTCTTATAAGGTCACTAGTGTTGTACAATACACTCAAACAGACCTCAGTTCATTTGGAACAGTGCAGAACCCTATTCACCAGTATGGGTTTATTCCCCCTTCCTTACTTTTACAATTTACTTTTCCCATTGGGCACCTTGGACCTTCACAACCCTTACCCTCACAACACATGGAATCCATGCCTTTACCCACATTACCCTTGATAGGCCCCATTATTTTTTCCGCTACTACCACCCCTCTGCATACCACCGACCTCGTGATAAACCAACTATTGCAAAATGTGGGGACCCTCTAGTAGCATCTTGCCACACTCTCCACATCTTCAACATAGTCACTCATCCTACCATATTATCATTGTGATCCCCTACCTCTTAACATTCTCACAGCATAGCTCCCTATTGGTTTTGAGGTGCCCCGATTTGAGAAGTATACTAGTAAATGTGATCCGCAAACACATGTGTCTACCTTCACTATGCTTTGCAGTGATTTTATTTTCCAAGATCAATTGTTATCTAAAATTTTCCCATGATCATTGAAGGAGACCACATTGGATTGGTTCTTCTCACTGCCTAACCACTCTATCTTCTCTTTTGAGCAATTAGTAAACCAATTCCTGCAACATTTCCAAGAAAATATCAGGCCCCAAGTCACATTCACTAACCTGGTGCACTGTAGGCAAGGTGCTCAGGAAAATGTCACTAACTTCATTTTCAGATACCAATATCTATTTTCTCAAATTCCATACACCTTGCTGAATTCAAATTTGCAATGGGTTTTCATCATAAACCTACAGCCTATGATTAGGGATAAGATTCTTCTGATAAAATATCCATCATTTTCTCATCTCTGCACAACCTTACGAGACTACCAATAGATGATTAGCCAATTTGAGGCACTTGACTCACAAGCTCTTGCTATGTCCTTTGGCCCTCAATTATAAAAAGAATAAAAACTTTTTCAGACATAATACATCAACAATTGTTAACAATGCATTATCCACGACACCATCATCTATTACCATGGTTCTTTCTTCATCAAAATAGTGGAGAAATAGATAATTCACTCCTTTGTATGAGTCTCTTTAGACAATAGCCCAACCAATGGTAGAAATATTTACCAACCCCACCCGACGATATCCAACTAGTAGACACCAAATGATTGAATAATCTCACGACTAGACTATGTGATATGACAAGCATGCAACATGTTGTAACATCAAAAATTGCATACCCTTACAATTTCATGCTATATTTTTTGCTCACTTTGGTGTCCATCCCCATAGTATGTTTTTAGGCTCATTTTAGCCCTTGTACCAGCGTTTTCCCACCCATGGTGTTGAGTTTGTGTTTATGTTCTATCTTTTGTATTTGTTTTTATGTAATTATGTTTAAATTGTTTTATTTTCCCTGCTATCCTAAGGCATTTGGAGGCTTCAAAAACTGAAATCACCTAGATGTAAGCATGATGCGCAAAAATTTGCGTGACATGCTAGTATCCCATGACATTATGTCACTCAGTGACCATTTCTAAGCATTTTTTACCACCTTCCTTTACATGCACGAGTTTCTATAACACTTTTGTCATTTTTGAATGACTATTTTGACTTGGCTTTCCTCTTCTCCCCTCCAACTTTGCATTTTTGAATCTTCTAACTTAAAACCTTGTGAAAATATTTGGCACTCTCTATTGTTCCCCATACTATTGAGCTCTAGTTATCGACATTCTTGGAAATCTTCAGCACTTTTCATAGTTTTCTATTCTTTAGAGAACAACATTGTTATTGTGATTCTCCAAGCTTCATGTGAATAGTTTTCAAGCATTTGTCATCTTCATGAGGTTTTAGAACCACTATATCCAACTGGGCCTTTTTCTTGGGCCTTGTTTATTAGTTGTGTAGCATTCATCTCTCTTATTGGAGGTGATTGAGTTACTCTTCCTCTAGTTTTACATTATTCTCTTAGTGTAAATCTATTTGTGTAGAAAGCGTTTTGTGGGTTTCTCATTTCCTTTCATTGCTATCATACACACTAGTTTGCTTGGCCTGTGTAGACCATAGCCTAAGCATTCATAGTATTACTCTTATTTACTATTCTTATTACTTAGGATCACATAAGATTAAGAGCACACATGGTTTTCCTCATTCTTACCATATTGGTTGTTCATGGAGGTTGAAAGACCAACATAGGGGCTTGACCTAAAGGCAAGCTCCCAAACAAGCCCAATCATTTTCTATTTCTTGCAGCCTATAGGGTTTTCATGGTGAATACATCCAACCATACAAGGGTTTTGTTGATTTCTTTCCTATCCAATTATTTTCTCATTTCTTTAAAATAGATAGATTAAATCTCTTCATTTTGCTTTATGTTATTACCTAGAAGTCTTCTTGACCTTCTGTTGCTTATTTCCATATAGGTTGGGCACAATTCCTGAGAACAAGGATTGAAACTCTGATTTCATGTTATACAGACTATAGTGCAACATGCTAGCATCCTAGACAATTAGCTCCAAACTTCAGTGATAGGTTCTTCTCCACTCTACATTTATAGTTATATATCTAGTTTATTAAATTTGTATTAGATAATTAAGTAAGTTCAATATTTTTTAGTTTGCATAGTGTTTTAACTTGTTAGAAAACTTAAATTTCTCAAGGATAAAGCACATTAGGTCTAGCAAGTATAATTCGTTATTTCTATTAGATTAGTAGCAAATTAGATTCACCCTTAAACAAGCTAGTTTTTCCTAGTGTAGTGCCATTGAGATCATTTTGAGAAGAGAAGTACACTTTTCTTTACTAGATCAAATTTCATACACTACATTTTGGTGAACCCGAAGCTCTCCAAAATTTAAACAAATTTCTCATCATTTTAGATTATGTGTCGTGAAGCCTAATTCAGTTTTGAAGCTTTACGACCCAATCCCTTTATTTTCATAACATTGTTAGAAGAACTTTGTGAAACATCAGAATGACTCAATCTCATGCTTCTACCACTCCTATCACATCAACACCTGATTTCAATTTTTTTCCTATAAACCAACCACAACAACTCTCCCTTCTCTATCAACTTCTTCAAGTTCTCCTATAACAAGTTTCCATGACATCAAGTGGCTTTCAACCATGAGGATACATGGAACACTACTTCTCACACCTAGGTGTGTGACTTAGATCAACACCTGGTAGATTACCAAGCATTCTTGACTAGTGAGAGCATGTCTAAGGTCACAACCCCTCTCATTGATGCCATATGTGTCATGCTAACAAATCACCATGATGGTATTTATTTCCCATGTGGTATTTCTCACATCATACATAGCAATGTTCCATTGCTATCAGCTTATCGCAAGGGAACTCAAGACTCCCACTCTAATATTACATGTCAACAACTCTATGTTTTAATGCCTAATCCCAGTGCCCATACATATACATCTTATAAGGTCACTAGAATAGGCTTGGTTCATTTGGAATGGTGTGAAACCCTATTCACTAGTATGGGTTTGTTCCCCCTTCATTACCTTTATAGTTTACTTTTCCCGCTGGGCACCTTAGAGCTTCACAACCCTTACCCTCATAGTACATGGCATCCATGCCTTTACCCACACTGCCTTTGATAGGCCTCATTATTTTTTCTACTACTACTTCCCCTTTGCATACCATCAACCCTCTAATAAACCAACTCTTGCAAAATGTGGGGACCCTCTTGTAGCATCTTGCCATGCTCTCTACATCTTCAACATAGCTGCTCATCCTGCCATATTATCATTGCAATCCCCTATCTCTTAACATTCTCACATCATAACTCCCTATTGGTTTTGGGGTGCCCTGATTTGAGAAGTATATTGGTAAAGGTGATCCATAAACACACACATCTGCCTCCACTAGGCTTTGCAGTGATTATTTTCCAAGATCAATTGTTAGCTAACATTTTCCCATGATCATTGAAGGACACCATGTTGGATTGGTTCTTCCCACTGTCTGACCACTCTATCTTCTCTTTTGAGCAATTAGTAAACTAATTCATGCAACATTTCCAAGCAAATATCTAGCCCCATGTCACATTCACTAACCTAGTGCACTATAGGCAAGGTGCTTAGAAAAAGGTCACTGACTTCATTTTTAGATACCAATCTTTATTTTCTCAAATTCAATATGCCTTGCCCAATTCAAATTTGCATAAGGTTTTTATCAAAAACCTACAACCTATTATTAGGGACAAGATTTTTCTAATGAAATATCCATCATTTTCGCATCTCTACACAACCTTACAATGAAGGGAAAATATTGTTCATCTTATGACAAGCATATGAGATCAGTAAGTGTCTACAGTAATAATCATTTTCTCTAATTGCCTCAAAACACATACTACTATGCCATAAAGCGGAATCAGATATAGTTCATTTCCTACATTAACCCTTAGAGGAAAGAGATTGCAATTTAAACTAGTTTCAACAACATACATTAAACATATTCAATAAACAAAATCACTAAACATGAAAGATGGAGCAAAAGACAAGAGCACATAGGCTTACATGGGGAAAACCCTTTTAAGTAAAAAACCCCACACTCCAAAACATAGAGCCATTGTATTATTTAGCAACAAGCATACAAGTTACAATACAATATCAGGCTCATAGCCTTTACTGGAGATTTACATCTTGTTCCATCTCTAGAGAGAATCTGGCAGCATTTCCTTACCCTAGTCAACCTCTCATTGGGTTACAATGCATTGTTGCATTAATACAGACTTCTCAAATGTTGTCGTTTCAACTTCCATCAGCAACCGAACAACCAACCGCCAGAGGCCGCGTTGATTCACAACAACAATGTGCAATCAATGAATAAACCTATGCCACATGTCGATGTCTGACTTGATCCTCTATCGACATCTCAACCGTCATTCCTAGTCGTTACTGCAATACCACAGCCTACCGCTATACCACAGCCCTTCCAAAAGACCATCGCGGTGTGGCGGGCTTTATACCGTGCCACTGCAAGCCTTCTCACAGACTGTTGCAGGACTGTGGGACATATACCGCACTATTGCCAGTCATTCCACGGACCACTGCAGGGTGGTGGGATATACACCGCACACCCATCAATCTCTCCAGTCACCTTCGCGGGGTGGCGGTTAACACCGCATTATCACAGATCAACTTCCAGACTCCCGCGGGATGGCGGTAAACACTGCCAGCCTGCACCTCTCTTGGTTGCACCTTGTGGGACTGCGATAAAAGGCCAAATGCAACACCTGGAAAATCTAAGACTGACTACAACTGAGTTAGGGTTTTATCTATGAGTTTGAGACACAAATTCTCAACATTCTCCCACTTGACGAAGAACTCACTAAACCCCTTCCAACACTTGAAGTCATTGGATCACATCATCACAACCATACATGCAATCTCAAGAATCTTAAACGATATTGTTGTGCTTCAACCAAGACACTTGCAATAACATCCAAGATGTCCACCATCTCAAGCAATAGTTCCAGCCATCCACCAAAGGAAAAGAAATGAGCCAAGGCGTATATGCACTAGTCTAAAGAACACAAGCATCAGATCAACCTAATAGTAAAGGCTGCAAAATACTACCACCACTCCACTATGCTCACAAGCTATACAAAAGCATCAACAACATCAACTTCAAAGCTTCAACTTGAACACAACCATGAAGACATCCTCCAAAAAACAAGATAGAACATCAGCTAGAACAACAACTAGGAATCTGACTGCTCTCATCCTATTGATTAACCCATGTGACTGAAAATAGCACACACAACAAGTTCTAATTCATCCAATCACCCACACCTCCAAGGTATGCACATCAACAAACTCATGCCACCTAAATAGCCAACTCATCAACTGCAAATACAAGCTCCATGTGTCAACTAGTCGAAGAGGACCAAACACATCCAAGAACTCCCACTGCATGGGTAATGCAAATCTAAAAAAGATCAAGGCATACCAGGTCTACCAATAGAATCATATAGAAAGTGTAAACAACAACATGTAGTACCAAGGAACCATCCACAATGATATGCAAAACATGTAAACCAATAACCTGTAAGAACAAGTCTCACCACAAGTCTCCATATCTCTCCCAAGTTCTCCACACCCAGCAAAGGAAAGAGATAAAGGAACCTCCATGTCATCACCCAAGAACATAAGTGAAAAAACATGACCACAAGCTAGTGATCACAATAGGTCCAACCAAACCTCAAACCACTGTAATGTGAAAACAACCATCTAGGAAGATAACTGAGACAAAGAGAGCAACTCTACACATCATATACCTGTAGAAAATCCTCCTACATACACCTCTAAGAGCTAGCTGTGTCAAGTATGATCTCCTCCATAAAGCCCCAAAGAGAATAGCATAACAACACCCAATATCATTCAATCTCAAGAGATCAACACATGTAACATGTAACTACATGGATGTAAGCTTCTCAAAGAAGATCAAACTAATCCATTTCCCATCTCAGGAAATCAACCCATAAACCATCTCCTAACAGTCTTCATCAATGAATGATATCTCAAACTCAAAAGCACAAGGAAATAACCTTTCCAAACATCCATCAAATGAATTCTCCAGAACTAACTACATAGCTCAAGATCCATATCTATGAAAGATAAAGCATATAGACTCATGCTAAACCATCCTCAAATGAGTCACCATAATCAATCACCATGAATCAACTCAATCCCATGAGAACCAAAGCACTAAACATAACATATCTGAAAGATATAATGGGCAAATACCTCTCAAAAAATAAACTGCCGAGTAGACCAAGAGTGGGGAATGAGAATGCTCCTCCAAGATTTGCAAGCCATCATGACTCCTCCAAAAGCAATCTCCTCATAGGTCTTTATTGAACTCATGTCCAACCAAGGTGTAGGCTCCTTAGACTTTATGTTGAAATCTCATCAAGGGTAGCCATCTCAACAACACTTATCTCATCTTAAGAGAAATATAGCCTCACCTCATTCTCCATGTATCCATGAACACCTGCAAACAATCATCTCATGCTAAACTCCAAATGCATGACTGCACCATCATGAAGTTCTCAAACAAATGACTAATGTACCCAAAACACAGAGAATCACTAGACCACTATCAAAGATCCAATCATCTAAATCAGGAATTTGTTTGTGACATCATGATCTTACCATACCCCTTAGGAGATTCCATGCTCCAAGTGAACATAGCATGGTCTCAAGAGCAATGTATCATGCCAAAATTATAATGCATAAACAAGAGTATACCATGACATAAAACAAAAAAACTTTAAACCAACATCATCTGTCAAGCATCACTGGCACCTCAACCAAAGACTCCATTAGTCCTCCATGGATCCAAGATGTTACACATCTTCAATATCATGAAGATGACCCATCTCCAAATAGTGTCCCTACAAATGCAAAAGAACCCTTCTACAGAAGCAAGATCTAAGAGCTCCTCCTAGTAACATCTGCAACACTAAAGAAGACCATCCACCACCAAGTGATGAATTCACATCACTACCAAAGCTCCCACTAAAACTATGATACCGAGCTTATCAAGGCATCATGATAACCATCCTCTCAATGAAGATAATCCATGGCTCTAACACAATCAAATACTTCACCTGCACTATCAACATTACAAAAGAATAAAGTAGAACCAAGATCTCCAAGTCAAGAAGATAAAACCATCACTGTCAAAAGCTCACACTGAATTGTGTAACTGAGCTATTCATGACATCATGATAAACATGCTACAAGTCCCAATAACCAACTATCCAAGCACTCTAATCATCCATCCTCTCATCCCAATGCAACATACCAATGTACAAATGACCACAGACAAGGCCAACTAACAAAGTCTGCAAAAACACTAAATCAATCTCGTGGATAAAGACAATCCACATCTGAGTCATCCCACTATAGCCAAGGGGTAGCTAATCCACAAAACTACATAACTCGTAGACCTAAAACAAATGTAACATGCGAACTCATCATCACATTAGTAACCTAGAAACTGAGATAACAAGAAGATAACATGTAGACCACAAGACTCAAACATCAAATCAACCACAAATCTAATTTGCCAAACTAGTCCACATATGAGTAACCATAGTCAAGGAACCCATTAAGCAAAAAACTGTATAAATTATGAGTGACTAATCACATACCAACATCTCCACACTGAGAATGCTACAAACCTCCTCACACCATGGATGAAGCATACATGCAAACCTGCAACTATCTTACATCCAGAACACCCCCAAGGAATCATAATCTGAAAAATAGTTTATCCGCAAATCTACAACTTCACAAGTTTTGATTAATCGTGTAAAACCTACAAAACCACCTTGTCACTGACATACATATAAATCCATATCCACTTATCATCTGGAAGACCCACAAGTTTGAAAAATTACTATAATAGCTACACTAGAACAATAGAATAACATAAATAAGCATAACCATAGATTTCGAATAGAAAATCTACAAAATCCTCAGATCCAAGAAACGTGAATCTGAGCCATGCAAGTATAACCAACCAAAATGAAGTAGAGGTCAAGGAACTCCAGGGCCACTTGTAGGCCAACTCCACAACCACCAACATGCACATGCATCCAAGGGTGACAAGCTATTACAGAAGCTTCCAAATCATCCAATGATCAACTCCATAGCCTATATGCAATCGGGGTAACAAAAAACAATGCCTTCCAATACCAAGAATAAACACCCAACATAAGCACACTACTCCATATCTGAAAAACAACACAAGCTTCTCCATATCACCAAGGAGCCTCTCACACAGACACCCAATATGAAAACTTTGTTGCAACACAATTGTTACAAGAGTTACTATGCATTGCAGCAGTCAACTTGCAAAGAAGGTGTAGTCATTGAAAGGTATTCTTCTTAATTTCTATCATAATTAAAAGTATCTTTCTTCTGTCCACACATATATCATAAGTATGATAGCCTTGTAGAGGTCATCAAGAACAGTTAAAAAGACATACAGAGAACAATGTCACAGTATGCTTATACCACAGTCTGATAGGACAGTATAGGCAACATGAATACTATATGAACATTAACATTTTTTGACCTTTGAAATGCATAAGGCAGTCATATAGTAATTGGAAACAATGAGAAGCATCTATCATTTGTAAGAACAGAGATGAAGTAAAAGAACAGTCATGAGTACATATCTATGGAAACATAGTTGCTTGAGTTGTTTCATACAACCATACAAAGGAGGCCTCTAACAACCAAGGAGGCATACAAACAAATGCATAAGTTATGGAGAGGCAACCAGCTTTCACAACCTTCATATAGTGATCAAGGAAGATGTATGAGAATAGACAAAGGAACAACAACTATAGTCAAGAAGGCAGTGATAGAGGGTTGTATAAGAATAGTGTGTTGATAACTGAGAGGGGGGGGGGTGAATCAGTTATCTTAATTCTTTTCATTTTTTGATCTTTCTTAACAGTTAATGCAATATTAAATCAAATGAGCAAACATAACTTATGAAATGGAAGTAACACCAATACACATGACACAATATTTTTGATCTGGAAACCTGGTTAAGGGAAAAACCACGGGGTGATTAACCCAAGAAATTATTCTCTGTTAGAAGAATAGAAGTAACAAGATGGCACCTGCCAATTAGGGCTCACTGCCCGAGCACACTACTCACAAGAGGCACACTACCTACAAGAGACACACTGTCTACAGTTTATAGAGAATGTAATACAATACTTGAACTGATAAGGAGCATCAACATATGCTGGAGTTCAGTTTTGGTTAGGCTCTGTATACTGATCTACTGCACTTCATCTTTCCTCTTCTTCATGCAACTGTACTATCACATTCTGGACCTCTTCTGCTATCTTCACTCTGCTCTTCTACTTTTCTTCACACCACACAACACACACACACCTCCTTCACACCTAATTCGATCCTATATATATCCACAAAAGTGATTTCATCATCTTTCTAGTCGGCATCCAGAACAATCAATAATTTCCTCAACCTTTGATTTGTCGGCTGAATCCTTACACACCAAGTAATGCGGATCAAGCATATACTTGTAGAAGTCATCAATCATGTCGGCCAAACAAGACTTATGCCTTAAGAACCTCTTCCATCATCAGTAACACATCCGGAATAATGTCTGATGCTCTGTCAGTTAGTTCTTCCTCCATCACACTGCCAATCAGGAACCCGATAGTCAAGTGATCATATCTTTTTCTTCATCTATCACCGGAGGCTAAATCCTTGGAATCTATCACATAAGGTAGTCCTCTTGACTTCCTCAAATCTGCACTTCACCAAGATGCTTCCTCTGAGAAATCTGGACCTGTCTGTCGGACCTCGCCACATGTTCTGTTCTTGTTTACCGGACCACAACATTCTTCACTCTGACTTCCGGTAGAGACATACCATGTCCTACGGATGTGTGGGATGAACTTTGTTGCCATCAATGACAACATTCGTGAATCCATATAGTGTCTATTGCCAACAATCTCCCCCTTTGGCATTGATGGCAACACTTAGTGAAAAATGACTAAGTGTAGCACTATACTCCCCCTTGGTTGATGCTCTGTCTCTATGTACATTTTTCGAAGCTCCCCCTTAGTTGGATACCTCATTTTTCACTACTACTCACTCCCCCTTTGACATCAATGCCAAAGGGTGGGGTCTGCACACCAAAATTTCTAAAAACAATCTATACATATCCACATAAGTATAAATACAAGTTGTACTTACATATACTTAAGTATGTCTGCAAAAGTATTCTTCAACTATACAACTTCTGTCGCCCAACTCTATTTCATCCTATCCAAAATTGAGATGTGACCTCTCAATAGGATTGCAAAAGCTTCTGCCTTCTTAAGATCTGTCGAATCATTGGTTTGGGCTGTAGTCTGAGCATCACTTATGGCCTCATGCATGGCCTCTAACTTAGGGATAATGATCCTTCTAAGTTCACCCATCCAACTAATTGTGTTCTTCCTTTCCTTCTCAAAATTCTTTATTGCATTTGTGATTGCAATAGCCTGACACTCTTGATTTACTATGGAGGATGAGAGAGGATCAAAACTTTGAGACAGACTTAGTAGTTTATCCTCTTGATCTTTTACTTTCTTCTCAATATCTTTGGTCACTGTGGGCCAAGATAAGCAAAATTTGTATTTGTTTCCACCATCTTTAAGAGCATTTTCTAAGCTCTTTATCCCAATATCCATAACTCTCCTATCATTTGTTATCAGACCCTATACTTCGAAGAATCTCTTATCCAAAAACTCATTTCGGACCTTTTCTTCAGCTGACTTCTCTAGAGAATCAAAATGTGTACTAACACTGTTGACTAGAGTTTTGAGATTACCAGAAGAGGAGGCTGTGGGATCCTTCTGAAATGATGGCATAATCTTTTCTAGCACTCCGGAAGCAGCTTCTATCAACTCACAGTCTTCCATGTGAGACTTTAGGAGTTTTTCTTTAGCCTTTGCATTAGCAAATGAAGCTATCTTCATTGTCTATACCAGAGAAAGAGAATCAAAATTGAATGGTCCTTGTAGAAGCTCCGATTCATCAATCTCCATTGTTTCTTTGCTCAGGAATTCTTAGATAGTTTTTGCAGTGTCTCTTGCTGGAGACAGATGTTTCTTTTCTTCTGCATTCTTAGAGCTGTCTCTTGGAGTTTTCTCTCCTTCTACATTCTTACCACTGGCAGTTGTGATCTTCTCTGTTGAGGTCTTCTCTCCTTCTACAACCTTGGTACTGGCATCTTCCTTTTCCTTTACCTCTACTTCTTTCTCCTTTACTCTTTCTTCTCCTTTGGATCCGGAATCAGTAGGGGAAACCAGAGGAGAAATGTTAGTCTATTCAAGGCCCACCTCTTCTGTCATTTTCTCAGTAGATTCTTCTGCAACATTTGTGGCCGAGGGGTCAGCACCCAAGTCCTCTATGATAGGAAGATTGAATCTTTTGAAGGTCTTCCAGAGAATCTCTTCTGTGTCCTTGGCTACCTTGTCAGTCTCACCAAGCATGAGCTGATTCATCCTTGCTTTGCTTCTGAATTCATCCTTGCAATCTTTGAATACCATATTCATTGTCTTGGGATCGATTGAAGGATATAGCTGAATAGCTATCTGTTCCTGGATCTCAAGGTCTTTTGCCATGGCATTAGTCTTTCTCATTTCTAACTCCTTTTCTAGGCTCTTGGGAATAAGAGATATAATTTGAATAAAGGCCTTATTATATAAGTTCAGATACTTGACTGTAGCTTCCTGTAAGATCTTTTGGTCAGCCTCATTATAATCATCATAGAATTCAGTTAAGAGTTGCAGGTTCCCATCCACAGTAACTGCTTTCACTACAACATCTAAGGAGAGAGTGGGTTTTTCAACAAATTCTTCTTCCTTCTCTTCTTCTCCTTGACCGGTAGAGTGCTCACCGGATGATTTCTTCTTCTTCTTTAGTTTCCTTATCTCCTCATCTGATTCGGTTTCCTCATCATCTTTTAGGATAACATGGGACCTTGTTGCCTTTTTCTTTGTTCTCTTTTCTCCTTTTCCGGATGCCTGGACTTCTGGTTTTGAGCTTTTAGCAGTAACAGGTGCTGATCTCTTTGATGATCTAGTCAGGGTGGAAGATTCTACCGGAGCACTTTTCTTACTTCCCTTTTCTGCCTCTTTCTTTTCTTCCTCGGCCTTTTGCCTCTTTTCCCTATTGGTATCAAGTGCCTCCTTTGATATGCCAAAGCTTTTGGCAACATCTTCAACTTCTTTTCTCACCTTTCTCTTGATTTCTGGCTGTCTGAGTTCCACATGGATCTTTACACTTAGCTCCTCAAAGGTTCCAAACCTTCTGCCTTGGGATCTTTTGGTTGATTCAGCATGTGTTCAATATGTAGCTCAACAATTTTCTCATCGACTTCATACCCCATAGGCATGATTCAAACTATCCTTGGCTCTACTGCCTCCATTAGACATTGATCAGTGTCTACCACGAAGCACACTGTATCCTTGTATTTCTCAACTACTGATTTGGGGATTCTTTCTCTGATTTGCATTGTATTTTGAAATTGCTTGAAGTAACCCCATAGAGCTATATTCCTTGCCTTGGCATCCCCAAGTTCATGCAAGTAATCTCTGATCTGAATTGCTACCAGTTTGTCATTTTGCCATACCCATCCATTTGATCCGGGCAGCTCATTCATGAAGTAGAAAAATAAACATAGTATCAGCCCACCATATTTAAAGGAGTTCTTCTTGTCCTTTTTGATCTTCTAGATGTTTTCCATTAATTGGCTCAAAAGAAGTTCACAAAGATCATATTCTGCATTCTTTCTCAGCATCTCATAGGCAATATATATTGTAGTTCTGGGAACTGAATTCTCCCTACTGGAGTGATATATCTTATATCCTATTATCATAGAAGCAAACTTGATATCCGGGTCAGTAAAATCTTCAATGGTCATTGCCCTCTTATCAAATTTTGATCCGGTGGCCTCAATTACAATGTTGTTTTTCATAGATTTGAGGACAGGTATTCCTCCGGAGGAGTGTAAACCAGTTACTGCCCTAATTACCTCCTTGGTGATCTTGCAAGGTCTATTTAGCCAAAGGAAGTTATCATGCACTCTACTCAATACATACTGGACCCATTCATTTTCTTCAAAGCAGGGGAAATGAATGAACTGATCAAAATGCTTCTCCTGGATGCCCTTATATTCTGGTTTAAGCTCAAAAGCATCATCTATTAATTGTTTGTGATAGATGTCTCTTAGTTTGAATTCCCCAAACTCTTCAATACTCACATGTATGTAAACCCTAATGTCTTCTGTATGCAATACGCCATGCGGAACACTGGAAAAGGCTCTTAAGGGATCTACCTCCAAGGACTTGTATGGATGTTTCTTAAATGTGGGGTGAGGTCTATCAAAAATCTTTACTATATTTAGAGTAGCCATCATCAAGGAATTTTACTGAAAGATATCAAGAACGAAGAATACCTTTTACGCTAATTAGGGCACACATAATGAAATCCGGATTGAGCTATATGACGAATCGTCTTGATCTTTGGGGGAAGTAGTTGCAGAGCTCCTTTTCTTTCTTCTTCGCATGTGAGTGTACAAATGATGAGCAAATGAACTCCTTTATTTCTGAGAAGCCCTAGTTTTCATTTGGCAATAAATGCGCAACCTAATTCATTCTGGTTTGCCTTATTTGTCTTATTTAGAGACAAAACCCTTCTGGATCACTGAGACAGATTTCAAAATTATTCTAGGAGAGTAGTGATAATCTGTCTTCCTTTCATTAGTCATTTGATCTATTTGCAGATCAAGACACCATAGTTTGAATCATACCAGACAAAACTTGTCAGGAATCTATTTTTACCGGAAGACTGTTTTACTAGATTAATTCTAATCTTTAAACATCATGAAGATCTTCCAAATCTTCACCATAGTTTGTTTGGATGTTTCCCTTATGAACCCTTCAATCCGCAACTCTTCTTGTGCCAGTTCTGGCACCAATTGACTAGCTGGGGGAACAAGGTTTTCTTTGTGTCTCCCCCTGAGCCAGAGCTCACCTTTTAGTTTTCGGAAGGAATATCAGCACCAGAGTCTGGTGCAGATCCATCCTTTACATTCTCTGTACTTTTCTTTACCCAAATCTTGTTCATCTCTCTTTTGACTTCATCCGCATTCACTTTTTGTTTGCCCTTATCTTGATTCTGATTATGATATACCGGACCTTTTTTGTCCTAATTCTTGCTTCTACAAAATTTTGCACTATGACCGGATCTATTGCAGATTTGGCAAACAACATTTCTTTGCATATTTGACAGATATCCTCTTGATCTGCATTGATTAGCCATATGACCTATTCTATTGCATGCAAAGCATCTACCATTGAATGATTTGTTCATTTGCATATTTCTGCATTCATGAGATTTGTGACCATACCTTTTGCAATTAAAACACTGTCCGGAGAATGATGAATTAGTTTGATTCATTCTCTTTCTGCACTGATTAGCTTTATGACCAAAGTTATTGCAGTTGTGGCAGTATCCATTGAAGGATGGATATCTTTGAGCATTAGGCTGTCTTACCAGAGGTCTTCTAGGCCTGTTCCTTAGATTTTCTGGTCCAAAATTCCTCTGACTGGATCCAGAGCTTTCTCCTTTCTCATATCCCAAACCACACCTGTCATCTACCTTCTTTTGACTATCAAGAAGAACTTCAAGTTGAGTAGAACTTATCTTGAATTTCTCTTTATATTCATTTGTTGTTTGAAGATCCCTCTTGAGAGAGACAATTTGATCCTCAAGTTTTTCTTCATTATTTTTAGCATCTTCAAGATTAGATTCAAGATGTCTGATAATTCTATCCATCTAGTGGCAATCTTCTGATTTCTCCTTGAGAGATTGTCTTAGATTATCTTTAGTTTTTCTTTTCTCTTCAGCTTCTTGGGTAAACTTCATAACTCCTGATTCCATTTCATGTCTTACCATAATGATTTCTTTTGATAACTTTTCACATAACTTGGTTTTCTCATTCAGCTCTTCATTTGCATCATTTGCTTCACCTTGTCTTGCCAATTGCTGAAGTGGCTCCTTTCTCTTTTTCATAGAGAGACTTCATTTGTCTTTTAGTTCTCTCATGAAATCATCAGCCTGCTTGAGTCTTTCCTTTAATTCATTGACTTCAAAGTTTGACTGTTCAGGATCATCAAGGGTAGTCTTGAGTTGCTCCCTTAAACCATATGCATCCATTTGGATTCCCAGATCTTCCTCAAACTGTTAGACTCTATTAGGAGGAACTTAGGTCTGATACCAATTGTTGATAACTGAGAGGGGGGTGAATTAGTTATCTTAATTCTTTTCATTTTCTAATCTTTCTTAACAGTTAATGCAATATTAAATCAAATGAGCAAACATAACTTATGAAATGGTAGTAACACCAATACACATGACATAGTATTTTTGACATGGAAACCTGGTAAAGGGAAAAACCATGGGGTGATTAACCCAAGAAATTATTATTTGTTAGAAGAATAGAAGTAACAAGATGGTACCTGCCAATTAGGGCTCACTGCCTAAGCACACTGCTCACAAGAGGCACACTGCCTACAAGAGACACACTGTCTATAGTTTATAGAGAATGTAATACAATACTTGAACTGATAAGGAGCATCAACATATGCTGGAGTTTAGTACCGATTAGGCTCTATATACTGATCTACTGCACTTCATCTTTCCTCTTCTTGATGCAGCTTTACTATCACATTCCAGACCTCTTCTGCTATCTTCACTCTGCTCTTCTACTTTTCTTCACACCACACAACACACACACACCTCCTTCACACCTAGTTCGATCCTATATATATATCCACAAAAGTGATTTCATCATCTTTCTAGTCGGCATCCGGAACAGTCAATAATTTCCTCAACCTCTGATCTGTCGGTTGAATCCTTGCACACCAAGTAATGCGAATCAAGCATATACTTGTAAAAGTCATCAATCATGTTGGCCAAACAAGACTTATGCCTTAAGAACCTCTTCGATCATCAATAACACATCTGGAATAATGTCTGATGCTCTATCAGTCAGTTCTTCCTCTGTCACACTGCCAATCAGGAACCTGATACTCAAGTGATCATATCTTTTTCTTCATCTATCACCAGAGGCTAAATCCTTGGAATCTATCACACAAGGTAGTCCTCTTGACTTTCCCAAATCTGTACTTCACCAAGATACTTCCTCTGAGAAATCCAGACTTGTCTATTGGACCTCGCCACATGCTTTGTTCTTGTTTACCAGACCACAACATTCTTCACTCTGACTTCCGGTAGAGACATACCATGTCCTGCGGATGTCTGGGATGAACTTTGTTGCCATCAATGACAACATTCATGAATCCATATAGTGTCTCTTGCCAACATAGTGTGCTCCTAATATACAAAAGAGTAAGAAGTATGCTAAATGTCTAGAGTCTAAAAGATACAAAGGAGGGGGTATTCAGTGATACCTAGTCTTATTCATTCAGTGAGCAGAGCTTAAAGGTCTTTCAAACTCCATACAGGTTTGTCGGACCACACCTTCCAAAGGCTATCAACACATGTTCAATGAAACAGATTTTCCTTTGAGATTAAGACAGTGCAAAGACATAAGAACACAAAACATGAACACTGAATATGCATACAAAGGAGTAGCAACAATCAACATGATTGTATATAAATGTTGATCATATCCCTCAATGCAGTCCAATGAGGAATAGAGTGACAAGGCTATGCTTAAAGGACAATGTGAATGCTATGCCACTAAGAACAAAATATGTCAATATAGCTAGATCTGTCCATATACAATCTAGAGTAGAAAGAGCAATAAATTGTTCTGAGAAAGAAGACCACTACCAAGGAAGAGTCACTGCTAGGATCCATATAAGATTAGAAGCTTCTTCAATTCATTATCTCACCTCAAGTCAAGAATGTTATCAACACCTCAAAAGGAGTCCATTAATGATTGTCATATCAGTTTACAAGAAGGATGCTTTCATACTTGCTTCAGATCAAGGTCAGAATAGTTTTTATAAATAGGAACAATCATGATAGAGCCATAATGGTCACTCTAAGAGTTTATCAAGTAGTGAGAAGGTTTTAAACCCATTCAACAACATAGAGACATGTATATCTAAGTAAATAAGACAGTGCAAAGCAGTCACTTGAATGAGTACAGGATAGTCACAAAAGCATGGATAAATTTCCTAAACAGCGGTCCATCTCCTAATGATGAACGCTAGCCTAATGCAGTTTATCTTTCAAGGGAGTCCCCCACATTTTCATATGAGCTGTAATAAGGAAAGTTAATACACAAGAGGAAAGATACTTGATAGCAGATCCACATAGTTCTCATACAGAGCGACCTTCACATTATAAGGGCATGGCCATTATTGAAAAGAAACATTTCTTTGTAAGAAAAGACAAATACCTAATTCATTATTTGAAACCCTAAGTCTTCATTTTATGCACACAGTGAAAGGAGAATGATAAAGATGTATTTTTTGGTATGACCGTAAGCATGAAATGCATTTGTATGCATTTTTGAAGAAGCCCTCATGACAAAAGCTGAAGACTTCAAGTTTCATAACAGAAAAACCAGTGGATATGATACAGAAAATAACAATGGCTATGGCCATACAAAAGGAGAAAGATATTGAAAATACCCACATAGAAAGATTGAGATTCTTGTCTCCCTTTAAAATATGCAATGAAAGAAAAGTATCAATAGTAAGGAAGAACAAGAGAGTTACCTTCAACTCGAAGAGAAGAAGCATGTAATGGCCGCGGTCTCCTGAAAGAGTTTATCTTTTCTTTCACCATTTTTCTCACATTTTTGTAGGAAAGTCACACACAGAGAGCAAAAATGTGTCAAAGAAAAGATACAAAAGGAAAAGGTGCAAGTATGGTCGCGGCCATTACTATTGAAGAAGCTGCAGAAATGAAGAAATACCAGTTGAAATACCAAAGATACAAAACTCATTGTTTCATACCTTGTCTCATACTCAGAAAATGTAGAAAGAACCATGAAGTTTGACACAGAGGCCGAGAGGGGGCCATGGAAATATCAAACCCTAGCAGCATGAAGGAGTTGCAGAGCGGTGGCTGAGAAGAAAGCAAATGGAAATGATTCAAAGTTTAGGGTTTCTTCACCCTTTTTGTTTGAAGCTTCCTTTCTTTTATTTGTAATTTTTGACTCTGTAAATTATGATCATTACATTATACAAATGGCCGACAAGGTCAAAACCTTAAGTGGTATGTCCGTAGCTATCATTGTTAAGGATGGCCGACAAAACCCTTGTCACTTATCATTTTCTGTTGATTGAAATTAAGTTCAAAAGGTGTTCGATCATGTAAAGGTAAGTGTTATACCTTATAGGAATTCAAACAAACCTTTTACCTATGGTCGACTATCATATAGTCAAAAATGATCAAGCTATGAACATGGTCAAGGATCCTTAAGCTTCATATGATCAAAGATTCCTCATAATAACTGATGCATGCAATGACCGAATATGGTCAAGGTTTGTGATATTTATGCCTTGTGAAATCATCATTTAAAGGCAAAGAAAGAAGATGTGTAAAAGACAAAATGGGATTACAAGGTGACAAGAAAGGTGGCAGAGATAATATTTTTTGCATGAGGGAGCTATGAAGAGAATATGATGTATTTGGCATGTTGATGCATATGGCAGAGTAATTTTTGCATGGAATGGAGTGATAAGGAAGAGAAGAGATATTTGTTTTCTTTTGATACAAATATGGAGTTATAAGGGTTTGTATGTAATGCCTTAGTTTTTATGCATTCTTGATCATGTATTTGGAGAGATAAGGGTATATTTTTTCTTTAAGGCATATTGGCATGCAAGTGGATGTTTTTTCTCACAAGGAGCTATAAGGAGATTGTATTTTTCTCTAAGTCCTATTTTTTGCTCAAATCATGCAAAATAGGCATGTGTATTTGGAGCGATAAGGAGTTTATATTTTTCATGCATGATTTTACAAATAAATCAAATTGTAAATAAATAATAAAGTAATAATCTTTAAATTACTTTAGTATTTTTCACAAATTGTAAAATCAAAATAAGTACATGTTATAACCAATAATAGAGTAATTATTTTAATTACTTTATTATTTACTCACAATCAGTTTTGCAAAAGTAAAATCATGCAAATTGATAGGTTGAGTTAGCTAGGCCATCTAGGGGTTTTTTGCATGATTTGAGGAGCGATTTGAGGGATCTTGGTCAACTTTTTGGTCAAGCACATGGAGAGGTCCAAATTGGAGCTATTTTTGCTCGATTTGTGGTAGTTTGAGCCCTTATTTTTGGAGATTTTTGAGTTTGCTCGTGGATCACCTTGGGGGACTTGTTTTTAGAGGCAGTGTCATGCCCACATTTCCCATTTAGTCACAACACATATTCACACGTGTCATGTCCACATGCGTCATGTGGTCATGATACAAACTATCAAAAAATTTCCCTTACTACTCTGAAAACCCCCTCACACATGTAGGCATGCTCGGCGGCGTATGCTTAAGGCAAGATCAATACAGTTGTAGGCGGCGTACCAAATACATGAGCGCACACCCTACGCAAGGAAACACGTGGTTTCCTGACTTAGGTTAATCTCACAAATTATATTTGAACAACAGTTGTTTTAGGTGATAGATCATTTTTCAGCAAAGCACGATCATCTGATTCTTCTTTCCATTTTCTAGAATTTAATATTAATTTCTCCTCCTTCAGACTTAGCATTTTCAACCAAGCCCATTCATTTGTCGTCTCTTCCCTTTCTTGGAATTTAATTTTGCTTGTATTTCTATCACGTTCATTTTACTGTTTCTCTGAAATTTAATTTAAATATATATATACCGCCATTATCTTAGTTCACTTAACTCTCAATTTCATTAATAAGTTCCTTAACTATAAAGAAAGTATAGAATAATTCATTAAAAACAGAGCAATGAGTTAATTTTGTTTTTGCAAATATAAACATTGTATTTCCGAATTGCAACTCTGAGTTTAAGCATCTATTCAATTCGTATTATACATTATGCATAAATAAATCCCACTTTCATTGATTTCAGATTTCTATTTCAAGCCAAATGTTTTAAACTACATATAGTTTGTTTTCAAATGAATAGTGAAAAGTGAATAATAAAGTAAATAGTGAATAGTGAATAGTGAATAGTGAAAAGTGAATAGTAAATAGTGAATAGTAAAAGTGAAAAGGTCCCCATCCTAGGAAGAGACCCTCAAGGTGGCAGTAATTTCAAAAGCAATACTGCAACCCAAATTTCATTTATTTCATGGTGGGAATATTTTTTAATACTTTTACAAACTTAATTAAAACATCAACTAACTCACAACGGTGTAAATAGAAGAAGAAGGAACTAGATAATTTTAATATCCTTTTAAAAACAAATTTTCTTTTCCTTTTCTTATTCCTAAATGGTAAAACTTAATGAACAAGAAAATTACAACTATTAGCCCAAGAACAGAGAGGATTTTCTTACAACTCCAAAAATAACAATTTATACAACAATAGGGAGATAATTTTCTCCTTTTAGAAAATCGACAAGGAAGGAGCTATTAAAAGATCAGGCTCTCCTTAAGACTTAAGGAAAATAAAATATTTTCTAAGATCCAATAATCTTCTCCAAGCTTCACAATAAGCTCCAATAATACCTACATAACACACAAGAAAAGAAACAACAACCAACTAGCTCTCTTCCCTACCATAGACTCGCAAGAGGGTCACCCCTGAGCTAGGGAGACCATCCACATACCCAGGGTACATTATACCAAACACATCACAACATTGAACAACAACAACAAATCAAATAACACACACACACCCATGGTATACTCACAATACAATGAACTGGCTTAGGTGAGTTCAGGAGGGTAGGGGAGTAGACAATCTCTACCTCTAGGTGTCATCCTTTACACATTTTATCACAAGGCCTCAAGCCAACAATTTATCTTTCCACAAGGCTTCAAGCCTTCCAATTAATCAAATTACCTGGGATTTCCCAATAGGCTCTCAAAGCCATAAGCCCTCTAGGCTAAAAAAATACCAACATGCCCTCAAGGCATTTCTTACAACAAGAACCAAGATGACACCCGAGGAGGGTCACACCTCCCCTTCCCTATACAAGATGAGCATTGCCTTCCAACTGGAAGGAGCTCTTTCTACACCCAACACAAAACCCCAAAACAATAACAAAATACTCATAGAAGACATTTGCAAACTCATTCAACAAGCAAGAAACAAACATACATATAAAACAACAAATACACAAGAGAGTAGACTTGATTCACCAACCTTCCAAAGCCCAATTATGGAATGAAAGTTGATGAAGAGCTCCACTCTAGCCTCCTCCAAAATTCTCCTTCTTTCCACAATATTCCAACCCCAAAAGTAAACTCTCTATAATCACAAGCAAGGGATAATGAATGGAGGATATAGGATGGCTAGAATAATTTCAACATTATGAGGTTATGAAGAGAAGAATAGAGAAAGAATTGGGCATTATGAGGATGCTAGAAGAAAATTTCCTAGAGGAAATTAGGCATGATAAGAATGAAAGAATGAAGTCCCCCTGCAAGAATGAAGTCCTCTCCTACAAGAATGAAGTTCACCTGCAAAAATCCTGTCTTCCTGCAAAAATCAATTCTTCCTGCAAAAATCAAGTCTTACCAATTGCTTAGAGAAGGGTCTCATTTATAGATTTTCTGAGAAGGGAATGGAAGGTGAGGATCAAGAGTTGAGATCAAGGGCTCACATTATTTGTGAATTTTAAATTCATAGTGGATGAATTAAAAATTTATTTTTTTAAGATTGTAATATTTAAATAACCCCACTATCCCAAGTGGAATTAATAAAATATCCCCACTATCCCAAGTGGAATTAATAAAATATCCCCACTATCCCAAGTCGAATTTAAAAATATCCCCACTATCCTAAGTGGAATTAATAAAATAAACCCACTCATTATCCATTATCCCTAATGGACTTAAAACAATTAACCCCACTCAAGAGGTCCCCCATTATAGCCCACATGTAGAAATAAAATACAATAAGTAAACTAAAATAAGAGAGAGTGGATGACACACCAACCTCATTAAGGGGAACCCCACCAAAAGAGAGGCACAAGGAGACAAGCACTCCATTATTAGGGGATCATGGAGTTGCTCCATGACTTGGAAGTGGGCCTGAGTGTGGATTCCACTCATCCCATTGTCCCCATGCTTCCAAATTCGTCACTTAACTTCACCCTGAAGTTGAAGTGACCATATGGAGGTTATCCTAGTCAAAAAGGTCCCTAGACCCATAGGGTATAACCTAGGGTTGATTTAAACCTAGTTAGGACTCCCCGAGTCAAGTAAAAACACAAGAAGAGGGTCAAAAAGAAATAAAGTTTAAACAAGATTTAAAACAACATTTCTTACAACACTTATCATAATAAAAGTAAATCAGAAGATAGCCCTTATTCCCTTGACCTCATGCAACATTAACACATTAAAACATGACAACATTTTTTCAAAACACGAGGTTGATCTTAGTTCCTCATGGAACTAGATCGGCTCACAAGGGATACAACATAGGTATGGGATGATATCCTGTATATGTGGTTTCGTTAGCAATACCTGTACACTCAAACTCGAAGTCAATAACACATAGAGATATCATAGCCAAAGCAAATTTAATATATACATTTCTAAAGCATACCACAGTTCTTATAAACATAATGAAATCACATGACAATTTTCTATCTAACATCACCCAATTAGTTTTCCTTTAACATAATAAGATTTTAATAGTTTGAAAATCTGGGAACAACAGTCCCATAAATATAAAAATACCAACAACAGTAAGCTAAATAGTCACATGTACGGAAATGAAAAAGTGTAGGCCTCACAGACAATTAGCTGCAGTTCCTTTTTTCCATGCCTCTTAGTGAGAGAAAAGCTATATATTGTAAAGCAAAATTTGTTTTTGCTAGTTCTTGCCTTTTTGCTCTTATACATTTTGAGAGAAGAAGGTTTTGTAGCTTAATTTGTACAGTTTCATAGAGAAATCACAGCAGGTTACAGGTTCAATTTCTTTGTTTTCTTGTAATATTTCCTTTGTTCTTTGAAATCAAGTAGTTGCCTTTCCATTTAATGCAAATTGTATGAAGTGATTTGATGAAATTTTACTGTGTTTAATCATTAAAACCTTTAAAATTATTATCTCACTATTACTTGGAGCATTAAGCATAGTGTTATTACAGGTCTTAAGTTGTGTTAATGAAAATAATCCTTTTGTGTTGTGAGAAATCCTTTTCCTTCATAAAAAGCCTATTTTCAAGCCTTCCTTAGAAATGCTTTTGTGATATTTGTGCTAAGATTGGATTGTGTGAGTCAGATTTTTGAGTTGTATTGTGAATCAGATTGCATATTTTCTATCCATATTAGGTGCATCACCAAATTTTACAGTTTCATTTCCTTATAGTTTCCTCTTCCCCTTTTCCAAAAATAAAAAATCATACATTCCAATAGAATATTTTAAGGGAACCAACCCATAATTTGGAGGTTCAAATTTATTATAGGTCACCCACAGCCTGAGTTTGTCCCCATGTTTCGAAGGATTGCAAAGTGTCACAGCTTTGCATAAGGGTGCAATCCTTATCGACAACAGTTTTTGTCAGAAATGTTACTAATTTTTTTTGTCCACACTAAAATTAGTTTGACCTAAGTGTAGTTGTTCAAAAAGAATAAAAGAAAACTTTGAAGTTAAGCATTTAAGAAACAGTTGATGTCTTGACAAAGCAAAGATGGGATTCAGTTGACAGGATAACCCATTAGTCTAATCAAGACTGATGAATCATCATGACAAGAGAATCAAATTGTCAAGGTATCAATCATTCAAGAAATGCAGTTGAGCTAACATAGTGTTATCTTTTAGGAGTTATAAGATAGATTGATTATTCAGTTAGTCAGATTTGAAAGGAAGAAGGAAAGATATTTGTTTAAACTGTTATTTCATGTCATGTTTTGAACATACATTCAATATCTGTTACTTTATTCTATGCATTAACTGAAAATGAAATACACATATATCAAGTACATATGATAGAGTAACTGATTATGTTAAAAGAAGTGTTCAAATGTGTCCCACACAAGCCGTGGGAGTAACTAGACTGAGCAATTGTAGACATGCAAACTATACATCTGAATGATAAAAGAAATCATATGAACACACGATAAAGTAAACATGCACCATTACCCGAGCAAGAAGGTTGTTTTGTTGATGTTGGTCTTCAGTCTTCATCTTCAGCTCCTATCATCAGTTGAACCTACAAAAAATTGGGGATAGTCCTGTTAGAGCTTCGGATGTTTAAAGTTATCATATGCTTTTATCAAGCATATATATCAACTTGTTACATCATCCATTTCATATGAAAGAAGCAATTAGTGATCTGAATCAACTAAGAGAATGCAAAAAGTAATCAGATATGAGTATTAGAGTAGAAAAGGACAGCCAGGCAGGTGCCTTACATTAGAAATTAAAGGTACATTCTTATGACTAACATGTGTGTTCCATGTGCAGGTACAGATAAACATTATTTTTCAGATGCTTTTTCATAACATGTGGAGGAAATGTGGCTCCCACAAGGGTCAAGCTCAGCATGTTCCTTTCTTATTCATTTGAAAGAATATCAGATAGCAAAAAACATGATGCACTTTTTCAAAGAGTTACTATGCATTGGAGTAGTCAACTTGCAAAGGACCTGTACAGTCATTGAAAGGTATTCTTCCTAATTTCTATCATAATTAAAACTATCTTTCTGATGTCCACACATATATCATAAGTATGACAACCTTGTGGAGGTCAGTAAGAACAGTTAAAAAGACATACAGAGAACAATGTCACAATATGTTCATACCACAGTCTGATAAGGACAATATAGGCAACATGAATACTATATGAACATTAACATTTTTTGACCTTTGAAATGCATAAAGCAGTCATATAGTAACTGGAAACAATGAGAAGCATCTATCATTTATAAGAACATAGATGAAGTAAAAGAATAGTCATGAGTACATATCTATGGAAACACAGTTGCTTGAGTTGTTTCATAAACAACAAAGTGAACAGTCATCCTGAAAGAAGGATATTCACTTTGCAAAAAGGTAGTCACCATAATGACAGGTGCCAGTAATAGTCATGTTTGAATAGCAGTAGCAGCCTGAAGATAGATACAAATAGTCTATAAGGGAAAAATAACAGTCAAAAAGCATGACCAAGCAGTCATAAATTATGAAAGAGCTACTACAATATAGAAGACAACCATACAAAGGAAGCCTCTAACAACCAAGGAGGCATGCAAACAAATGCATAAGTTATGGAGAAGCAACCAGCTTTCACAACCTTCATACAGTGATCAAGGAAGATGCATGAGAATAGACAAAGGAACAATAGCTATAGTAAAGAAGGTAGTGATAGAGGCTTGTAGAAGAATAGTGTGCTCACAATATACAAAAGAGTAAGAAGTATGCTAAATGCCTGAAGTCTAAAAGGTACAAAGGAGGGGGTATTCAGTGATACCCAGTCTTATGCATTCAGTGAGTAGAGCTTAAAGGTCTTTCAAACTCCATACAGGTTTGTAGGACCACACCTTCCAAAGGCTATCAACACATGTTCAATGAAACAGATGTTCCTTTGAGATTAAGACAGTGCAAAGACATAAGAACACAAAACATGAAGACTGATTATGCATATAAAGGAGTAGCAGCAATCAACATGATTGTTTATAAATGTTGATCATATCCCTCAATGCAGTCTAGTGAGGAACAAACTGACAAGGCTATGCTTAAAGGACAATGTGAATGCTATGCCACTAAGAACAAAATATGTCAATATAGCTAGATCTGTCCATAAATAGTCTAGAGTAGAAAGAGCAATAAATTGTTCTGAGAAAGAAGGCCAATGCCAAGGAAGAGCCACCGCTAGGATCCATATAAGATTAGAAGCTTCTTCAATTCATTCTCTTGCCTCAAGTCAAGAATGTTATCAACACCTTGAAAGGAGTCCATTAATGATTGTCATATAAATTTATAAGAAGGATGCTTTCATACTTGCTTCAGATCAAGGTCAGAATAGTTTTTATAAATAGGAACAATCATGATAGAGCCATAATGGTCACTCTAAGAGTTTATCAAGTAGTGAGAAGGTTCTAAACCCATTCAACAACATAGAGACATGTATATCCAAGTAAATAAGACAGTGCAGAGCAATCACTTGAATGAGTACAAGACAGTCACAAAAGGATGCATAAATTTCCTAAAGAGCAGTCCATCTCCTAATGATGAACGCCAGCCTAATGCATAAAATAAAAGTAGTCATATGTTTTAAAATAGTCTAGAATGACTGTATCAAATGATCAATAGTATGAGGTTCAGTTTATCTTTCAAGGGAGTCACCCACATTTTCATATGAGCTGCAATAAGGAAAGTTAATACACATGAGGAAAGATACTTGATAGCAGATCCACATAGTTCTCATACAGAGCATCCTTCACATTAAAAGGGCATGGCCATTATTGAAAAGAAACATTTCTTTGTAAGAAAAGACAAATACCCAATTCATTATTCAAAACCCTAAGTCTTCATTTTATGCACACAGTGAAAGGAGAATGACAAAGATGTATTTTTTGGTATGGCCGTAAGCATGAAATGCATTTGTATGCATTTTTGAAGAAGCCCTCATGACAAAATTTGAAGACTTCAAGTTTCATAATAGAAAAACCAGTGGATATGATATAGAAAATAACAATGGCTACGGCCATACAAAAGGAGAAAGATATTGAAAATACCCAGATAGAAAGATTGAGATTCTTGTCTCCCTTTAAAATATGCAATGAAAGAAAAGTATCAACAGTAAGGAAGAACAAGAGAGTTACCTTCAACTCAAAGAGAAGAAGCATGTAATGGCAGCGGTCTCCTAAAGGAGTTTATCTTTTCTTTCACCATTTTTCTCACATTTTTGCAGGAGATTTCACACACACAGAGCAAAAATGTGTCAAAGAAAAGATACAAAAGGAGAAGGTGCAAGTATGGCTGTGGCCATTACTATTGAAGAAGCCACAGAAATGAAGAAATACCAGTTGAAATACCAAAGATACAAAACTCATTGTTTCCTACCATGTCTCATACTCAGAAAATGCAGAAAGAACCATGAAGTTCGACACAGAGGCCGAGAGGGAGCCATGGAAATATCAAACCCTAGCAGCATGAAGGATTTGCAGAGAGGCAGCCGAGAAGAAAGCAAATGGAAATGATTCAAAGTTTAGGGTTTCTTCACCCTTTTTGTTTGAAGCTTCCTTTCTTTTATTTGTAATTTTTGACTTTGTAAATTATAATCATTACATTATCCAAAAGGCCAACGGGATCAAAACCTTAAGTGGTATGTCCGTAGCTATCATTGTTAAGGATGGCCGACAAAACCCTTGTCACTTATCATTTTCTATTGATTGAAATTAAGGTCAAAAGGTGGTCGATCATGAAAAGGTAAGTGTTATACCTTATAAGAATTCAAAAAAACCTTTTACCTATGGTCGACTATCATATAGTCAAAAATGATCAAGCTATGAACATGGTCGAGGATCGTTAAGCTTCATATGATCAAAGATTCCTCATAATAACTTGTGCATGCAATGATCAAATATGGTCAAGGTTTGTGATATTTATGCCTTGTGAAATCATCATTCAAAGTCAAAGAAAGAAGATGTGTAAGAGACAAAATGGGATTACAAGGTGACAAGAAAGGTGGCAAAGATAATATTTTTTGCATGAGGGAGCTATGAAGAGAATATGATGTATTTAGAGAATATGATGTATTTGGCATGTTGATGCATATGGCAGAGTAATTTTTGCATGGAATGGAGTGATAAAGCAGAGAAGAGATATTTGTTTTCCTTTGATACAAATATGGAGTTATAAGGGTTTGTATGTAATGCCTTAGTTTTTATGCATTCTTGATAATGTATTTGAAGAGATAAGGGTATAATTTTTCCTTAAGGCATATTGGCATGCAAGTGGATGTTTTTTCTCACAAGGAGCTATAAGGAGATTGTATTTTTCTCTAAGTCCTATTTTTTGCTCAAATCATGCAAAATAGGCATGTGTATTTGGAGTGATAAGGAGTTTATATTTTTCATGCATGATTTTACAAATAAATCAAATTGTAAATAAATAATAAAGTAATATTTTTCAAATTGCTTTATTATTTTTCACAAATTATAAAATCAAAATAAGTACAAGTTGTAACCAATAATAGAGTAATTATTTTAATTACTTTATTATTTACTCACAATCATTTTTGCAAAAGTAAAATCATGCAAATTGATAGGTTGAGTTAACTAGGCCATCTAGGGGATTTTTGCATGATTTGAGGAGCGATTTGAGGGATCTTGGTTAACTTTTTGGTCAAGCTCATGGAGAGGTCCAAATTGGAGCTATTTTTGCTCGATTTGTGGCAGTTTGAGCCCTTATTTTTGGGGATTTTTGAGTTTGCTCGTGGCTCACCTTGGGGGACTTATTTTTAGAGGCAGTTAGCTGTAATTCCTTTTTTGCATGCCTCTTAGTGAGAGAAAAGCTATATATTGTAAAGAGAAACTTGTTTTTGCTAGTTCTTGCCTTTTTGCTCTTATATACTTTGAGAGAAGAAGGTTTTGTAGCTCAATTTTTAGAATTTCATAGAGAAATCATAGCAGGTTGCAGGTTCAATTTCTTTGTTTTCTTGCAATATTTCCTTTGTTCTTTGAAATCAAGTAGTTGCCTTTCCATTTAATATAAATTGTATGAAGTGATTTGATGAAATTTTATTGTGTTTAATCATTAAAACCTTTAAAATTATTGTCTCACTATTACTTGGAGCATTAAGCATAGTGTTATTATAGGTCTTAGGTTGTGTTAATGAAAATAATCCTTTTGTGTTGTGAGAAATCCTTTCCTTTCATAAAAAGCCTATTGTCAAGCCTTCCTTAGAAATACTTTTGTGATATTTGTGCCAAGATTGGATTGTGTGAGTCAGATTTTTGAGTTGTATTGTGAATCAGATTGCATAGTTTCTATCTATATTGGGTGCATCACCAAATTTTACAGTTTCATTTCCTTATAGTTTCCTCTTCCCCTTTTCTAAAAATAGAAAATCATACATTCCAATAGAATATTTTAAGGGAACCAGCCCATAATTTGGAGGTTCAAACTCATTATAGGTCACCCACAGCCTGAGTTTGTCCCCATGTTTCGAAGGATTGCAAAGTGTCACAACTTTGCATAAGGGTGCAATCCTCACTGACAACAGTTTTTGGCACACCCGGTGGGACTTTGAACTGATTTTCACTTCAAAAGAACTTATTTATTATTGTTGTTTTGGTATGATCAGCAGTTAATTCAACCTTTTCAAAGGTGTTATTTCAAAATACCTGGTGACTCTATCTTTCTGGTTTTATAGATCAGATTTTGCAGCCTATGAGAGGTATCACAAGATCAAGTTTCAATTGTTTTTTAGCTTTTGAATGAGTAAACATGTTTATTTTTCTTGGAAACATGTCATATCATCCAGCATATCATGAAAATACTACCAATCCTCCATCTTATCAGCCATATCAGATCAACCATACTGCTGGTTTCATTACTAATTCCTTTGATTTACAAAGAAATCAACATGCTCAACATGTTTGCCTCCCACCCACCCCTACTCATCCTTCATATCAGCATTTACATGTCCAAAATCAATCCCAAGAGGTTAGGGATATGAAGTATAGCATGAGTGGCATCAATGACACATTGTTAGAAGTCACAAGGAACCTAGAAGAGTTCAAGAGGCAGCAAGAATACGAGCAGCAGGAGGAGGAACTAGATTATCAAGCCTATCTCCATGAGCAAGAATTAGAGGCGCAAAGGATACAATTCCAAGAAGATCTTGCAAGATAGATTGCAGCAAAAGAGGTACATATGAAGTATTTGCTTGCACAAATACAAAAGCAGAACATCCAGACAGTTGCATTCATTCTGGATCAGCATTCTCAAAATGACGTTAGTAGATATCAAATTTCAAGTTTCAGGAATTCTGATGGTAATCAAGAACCCATTTACATTCAAAAGCAGTCTATTAGTTCTCAGTATCTGTCGTATCAAGTACTTGAATCAAACCATTAGGCTTTTGAACAAGTATGGCAGCCTTCTTGTACCAAGTACCCTAATTATAAAATACCAAGTTTTATCAAAACTACCTCTTCCATACCAATCCAAAATCAGGAAAGGGAAGAAGTAGTGATAAAACTTGAACCAATCAAAATTCTATGTTTCAATCAAGAAAAATAGTAGTGGTGCAAGATGTTTCTATTGTTTTTACTGTATCTCCAGCTGAAGATAAGCTTAATTCATATGAAAAGGATGATAGTTCAAGTTTGACACCAAATCCTTTGCATTTTGATTCGTTTGAGAACTTTTCTAATGTTGTTTACAAGATAAACAAACTCAGGTCACAGATATTGGAAGGGCAAAATTCCCAATTACAGAGACAAACTACCCAAGTTCCAAGTGAGAATAAACTTGATAAAGCAGAAGGCTCAATCTTTTTATTTGATCAACTGCCTTCTTTTGTTGAGCCAGATGAAGGGCTCATATCATAGGTAGAAAGAACAAAACAAAAAGAAGACATCAAACAGTATGAAGGGTTGTTGATTGAAGCTAAGCAGTCTGACAATATGATCTTGGATCATTTAGAAGAAGATGAAGGTAAACCTATCATACAACTTGCAAAGCTAGTTCAGAGCTGTTATGAGGTAATAAGCAGTCCTCCTTTGTCAAAACTTCAAGAGGAATGTGATGATGTTCATTTTGGGATGATCTTGAGTCCTTTGTGTCAAATCTAGATGGCAAACAAGATCAGGTTGAACATGTTTTTGTGAAAGAGTTAAGGGTTGAGTCTCATGAGCTAGCCGACTTATTTGATGAACCTCCTAAATCTATGCCTAGTATCAAACAACTAGATGATATAACTCATTTGGATTCAATGCAAGATTGTGAGTTAGACGAGAACATGTTGTTAGGCATCATAGAAATCTTTTGTTCTAACATTGATGATCAGCTGATATCATGTGAATCAGCAGGATGTGATCAACAAGATCAAATCAAAGAGGCAAGTATTCATCCTTTTCATTCATATGAGCAAACTGTTTCAAATCATATTGAACTTGCAAGTGAAAATAGGAAAGCATATCTAAATCAGAACATCAGGAGCATCAACCAAGGATACATCATTCCAAGAGGCCGTCCAATCAGGGATCTAGCTGACAAAGAGCTTAAGAGAGAGGTACAGATTGCTATTGTACCAATGGTACAGATTTCTATTGTACCAATAGAATAGATTTCAGTCTTAGAAAAGCAAAATCAGATCATCCTTTTACCCCTTAACAGAGATATGCATGATCAAATTCAGATGCTTGATGAGTTTGTTTCCATTCTTTAGAAAGTTTTGCAGCATTCTATAAGGTACGTCCTTATCAATCATATCATGTTAGTAGCAGATCACATTGCAGAACATCCTTCCTTAATTAGAAGGGGAGTTATTTTAACCAGATAGTTAATGGATTTGTTTGACCAGCACCTTTGGCTGGTTAGAGTAGGGTAGATTTAGTTCAGTTATTGTTTTGTTTTCCAAGAAGTGCTTTTGCACATGTTTCTGGCTTTGTTTTAAGCAAGTCAGTTTAGTTTCAATTTTTAGTTTTGTTGTTGTTGTAGTGTTTCAGTCAATTTTGAGTTAGAGAAGTTTTTTTCAAAAAGTTCAGGGCAGAAAAGACTCTATGCCCAATGGAGTTGCAAAGGCTACTGGTCCTAAGTTGTTTAGCAAGCAAACACCCCTGAGAGGTCGCTAGAAATGTTAATATTTTTTTTTTCCACACTAAAATTATTTTGACCTAAGTGTAGTTGTTCAAAAGGAATAAAAGAAAAATTTGAAGTTAAGCATTTAATGAACAGTTGATGTCTTGACAAAGCAGAGATGGGATTCAGTTGAAAGGATAACCCATCAGTCTAATCAAGACTGATGAATCATCATTACAAGAGAATCCAGTTTTCAAGGTATCAATCATTCAAGAAACGTAGTTGAGCTAACATAGTGTTATCTTTCAGGAGTTATAAGATAGATTGATTATTCAGTTAATCAGATTTGAAAGGAAGAAGGAAAGATATTCATTTAAACTGTTATTTTATGTCATGTTTTGAACATACATTCAATATCTATTACTTTATTCTATGCATTGACTGAAAAAGAAATACACATATATCAAGTGCATATGATAGAGTAACTGATTATGTTAAAAGAAGTGTTCAAATGTGACCCACACAAGTCATGGGAGTAACGAGACTGAGCAATTGCAGACATGCAAACTATACATCTAAATGATAAAAGAAATAATATGAACACATGATAAAAGTAAACATCCATCATTGCCTGAGCAAGAAGGTTGTTTTGTTGATGTTGGTCTTCAGTCTTCATCTTCAGCTCCTATCATCAGTTGAACTTGCAAAAAATTGGGGACAGTCATGTTAGAGCTCTAGATGTTTAAAGTTATCATCTGCTTTTATCAAGCAGATATATCAACTTGTTAAATCATGTATTTCATATGAAAGAAGCAATCAGTGATCTGAATCAGCTAAGAGAATCAAAAAGTAATCAGATATGAGTATTAGAGCAAAAAAGGACAGCCAGACAGGTGCCTTACATCAAAAATTAAAGGTACATTCTTATGACTAACATGTGTGTTCCATGTGTAGGTACAGATAAACATTCTTTTTCATATGCTTTTTCATAACATGTGGAGGAAATGTGGCTCCCACAAGGGTCGAGCCCATCATGTTCCTTTCTTATTCATTTGAAAGAATATCATATAGCAAAAAACATGATGCACTTTTTTAAAGTGTTACTATGCATTGGAGCAGTCAACTTGCAAAGGAGGTGCAGTCATTGAAAGGTATTCTTCTTAATTTCTATCATAATTAAAAGTATCTTTCTTCTGTCCACACATATATCATAAGTATGACAGCCTTGTAGAGGTCAGCAAGAACAAGTAAAAAGACATACAGAGAACAATGTCACAGTATGCTCATACCACAGTCTGATAAGGACAGTATAGGCAACATGAATACTATATGAACATTAACATTTTTTGACCTTTGAAATGCATAAGGCAGTCATATAGTAATTGGAAACAATGAGAAGCATCTATCATTGTAAGAACAGAGATGAAGTAAAAAAATAGTCATGAGTACATATCTATGGAAACATAGTTGCTTGAGTTGTTTCATAAACAACAAAGTGTACAGTCATCCTGAAAGAAGGATATTCACTTTGCAAAAAGGCAGTCACCATAATGACAGGTGCTAGTAGCAATCATGTTTGAATAGCAGTAGCAGCCTGAAGACAGATACAAACAGTCTATAAGGGAAAAATAACAATCAAAAAGCATGACCAAGCAGTCATAAATTATGAAAGAGCTACTACAATAGAGAAGACAACCATACAAAGGAGGCCTCTAACAACCAAGGAGGCATGCAAACAAATGCATAAGTTATAGAGAGGCAACCAGCTTTCACAACCTTCATACAGTGATCAAGGAAGATGCATGAGAACAGATGAAGGAACAACAGCTATAGTAAAGAAGGCAGTGATAGAGGGTTGTAGAAGAATAGTGTGCTCCTAATATACAGAAGAGTAAGAAGTATGCTAAATGCCTGGAGTCTAAAAGATACAAAGGAGGGGGTATTCGGTGATACCTAGTCTTATTCATTCAGTGAGCAGAACTTAAAGGTCTTTCAAACTCCATACAGGTTTGTAGGACCACACCTTCCAAAGGCTATCAACACATGTTCAATGAAACAGATGTTCCTTTGAGATTAAGACAATGCAAAGACATAAGAACACAAAACATGAAGACTGAATATGCATATAAAGGAGTAGCAACAATCAACATGATTGTATATAAATGTTGATCATATCCCTCAATGCAGTCCAGTGAGGAACAAAGTGACAAGGCTATGCTTAAAGGACAATGTGAATGCTATGCCACTAAGAACAAAATATGTCAATATAGCTAGATCTGTCCATATACAGTCTAGAGTAGAAAGAGGAATAAACTGTTCTGAGAAAGAAGAACAATGCCAAGGAAGACTCACCGCTAGGATCCATATAAGATCAGAAGCTTCTTCAATTCATTCTCTTGCCTCAAGTCAAGAATGTTATCAACACCTCGAAAGGAGTCCATTAATGATTTTCATATAAATTTACAAAAATGCTTTCATAATTGCTTCAGATCAAGGTCAGAATAGTTTTTATAAATTGGAACAATCATGATAGAGCCATAATGGTCACTCTAAGAGTTTATCAAGTAGTGAGAAGGTTTTAAACCCATTCAACAACATAGAGACATGTATATCCAAGTAAATAAGATAGTGCAGAGCAGTCACTTGAATGAGTACAAGACATTCAGTCACTTGAATGAGTACAAGACATTCACAAAAGCATGCATAAATTTCCTAAAGAGCGGTCCATCTCCTAATGATGAACACCAGGCTAATGCATAAAAGAAAATCAGTCATATGTTTTAAAATAGTCCAGAATGACTATATCAAATGATCATTAGCATGAGGTGCAATTTATCTTTCAAGGGAGTCACCCATATTTTCATATGAGCCGTAATAAGGAAAGTTAATACACAGGCGGAAAGATACTTGATAGCAAATCCACATAGTTCTCATACAGAGCAACCTTCACAGTAAAGGGGCATGGCCATTATTGAAAAGAAACATTTCTTTGTAAGAAAAGACAAATACGCAATTCATTATTTGAAACCCTAAGTCTTCATTTTATGCACACAGTGAAAGGAGAATGATAGAGATGTATTTTATGGTATGTCCGTAAGCATGAAATGCATTTGTATGCATTTTTGAAGAAGCCCTCATGACAAAATCTGAAGACTTCAAGTTTCATAACAAAAAAACCAGTGGATATGATACAAAAAATAACAATGGCTACGACCATACAAAAGGAGAAAGATATTGAAAATACCCAGATAGAAAGATCGAGATTCTTGTCTCTCTTTAAAATATGCAATGAAAGAAAAGTATCAATAATAAGGAAGATACAAGAGAAGAAGCATGTAATGGCCGTGGTCTCCTAAAGGAGTTTTTCTTTTCTTTCACCATTTTTCTCACGTTTTTGTAGGAGATTTCACACACAGAGAGCAAAAATGTGTCAAAGAAAAGATACAAAAGGAGAAGGTGCAAGTATGGCTGCGGCCATTACTATTGAAGAAGCCACAGAAATGAAGAAATACCAGTTGAAATACCAAAGATACAAAACTCACCGTTTCCTACCATGTCTCATACTTAGAAAATGTAGAAAGAACCATGAAGTTCGACACAGAGGCTGAGAGGGGGCCATGGAAATATCAAACCCTAGCAGCATGAAGGAGTTGTAGAGCGGTGACTGAGGAGAAAGCAAATGGAAATGATTCAAAGTTTAGTGTTTCTTCACCCTTTTTGTTTGAAGCTTCCTTTCTTTTATTTGTAATTTTTGACTTTGTAAATTATGATCATTACATTATCCAAATGGCCGACGGGGTCAAAAACTTAAGTGGTATGTCCATAGCTATCATTGTTAAGGATGGACGACAAAACCCTTGTCACTTATCATTTTCTATTGATTGAAATTAAGGTCAAAAGGTGGTCGATCATGAAAAGGTAAGTGTTATACCTTATAAGAATTCAAACAAACCTTTACCTATGGTCGACTATCATATAGTAAAAAATGATCAATATATGAACATGGTCGAGGATCCTTAAGCTTCATATGATCAAAGATTCCTTATAATAACTGATGCATGCAATGACCGAATATGGTCAAGGTTTGTGATATTTATGCCTTGTGAAATCATCATTCAAAGTCAAAGAAAGAAGATGTGTAAGAGACAAAATGGGATTACAAGGTGACAAGAAAGGTGGCAAAGATAATATTTTTTGCATGAGGGAGCTATGAAGAGAATATGATGTATTTAGAGAACATGATGTATTTGGCATGTTGATGCATATGGCAGAGTAATTTTTGCATGGAATGGAGTGATAAGGGATAGAAGAGATATTTGTTTTCTTTTGATACAAATATGGAGTTATAAGGGTTTGTATGTAATGCCTTAGTTTTTATGCATTCTTGATAATGTATTTGGAGAGATAAGGGTATATTTTTTTCTTTAGGCATATTGGAATGCAAGTGGATGTTTTTTCTCACAAGGAGCTATAAGGAGATTGTATTTTTCTCTAAGTCCTATTTTTTGCTCAAATCATGCAAAATAGGCATGTGTATTTGGAGTGATAAGGAGTTTATATTTTTCATGCATGATTTTACAACTAAATCAAATTGTAAATAAATAATAAAGTAATATTCTTCAAATTACTTTATTTTTTTCACAAATTGTAAAATCAAAATAAGTACAAGTTGTAACCAATAATAGATTAATTATTTTAATTACTTTATTATTTACTCATAATCATTTTTGCAAAAGAAAAATCATGCAAATTGATAGATTGAGTTAGCTAGGCCATCTAGGGGATTTTTGCATGATTTGAGGAGCAATTTAAGGGATCTTGGTCAACTTTTTGGTCAAGCACATGGAGAGATCCAAATTGGAGCTATTTTTGCTCGATTTGTGGCAGTTTGAGCCCTTATTTTTGGGGATTTTTGAGTTTGCTCATGGATCACCTTGGGGGACTTATTTTTAGAGGCAGTTAGCTGCTGTTCCTTTTTTGCATGCCTCTTAGTGAGAGAAAAGCTATTTATTGTAAAGCAAAACTTGTTTTTTCTAGTTCTTGCCTTTTTGCTCTTATACACTTTGAGAGAAGAAGGTTTTGTAGCTCAATTTTTACAGTTTCATAGATAAATCACAATAGGTTATAGGTTCAATTTCTTTGTTTTCTTGCAATATTTCCTTTGTTCTTTGAAATCAAGTAGTTGCCTTTCCATTTAATGCAAATTGTATGAAGTGATTTGATGAAATTTTATTGTGTTTAATCATTAAAACCTTTAAAATTATTGTCTCACTATTACTTGGAGCATTAAGCATAGTATTATTACAGGTCTTAGGTTGTGTTAATGAAAATAATCCTTTTGTGTTGTGAGAAATCCTTTTCCTTCATAAAAAGCCTATTTTCAAGCCTTCCTTAGAAATACTTTTGTGATATTTGTGCTAAGATTGGATTGTGTGAGTCAGATTTTTGAGTTGTATTGTGAATCAGATTGCATATTTTCTATCCATATTAGGTGCATCACCAAATTTTACAGTTTCACTTGCTTATAGTTTCCTCTTCCCCTTTTCCAAAAATAGAAAATCTTACATTCCAATAGAATATTTTAAGGGAACTAGCCCATAATCTGGATGTTCAAACTCATTATAGGTCACCCACAGCCTGAGTTTGTCCCCATGTTTCGAAGGATTGCAAAGTTTCACAGCTTTGCATAAGGGTGTAATCCTCATCGACAACAACAACTACAAAGCAAAAAATCCTACCCCATGCATCATGATTATTCCACTACCTATCAGGAGCTCTAGATCAACATCATTTCAATGTGACCAACTCCATTTTCTCTGTCTTCACCATGCTTCAAGTTGTGTGTTGTCTCCTAAAACTAACACAAAAAGAGCAAATAACTTCCACTCAACAAAGGATCAATCTTCAACTGATTCCTTCATATTTCCTCAATCTTTCCAAACTAAGAAATCCTCACAGAAGGAAACCCAGAACCAGAAACATTAGGAATAAACAAAACCCAGAACATAGCTCTGATACCATTTGAAGGGAAAATATTGTTCATCTTATGACAAGCATCTGAGATCAGTAAGTGTCTACAATAACAATCATTTTCTTTGATTGCCTCAAAACACATACTACTATGCCATAAAGCAAAATCAGACATAGTTCATTTCCCACATTAACCCTTAGAGGAAAGAGATTGCAATTTAAACCAGTTTCAACAACATATATTAAATAGATTCAATAAACAGAATCACTAAATATGAAAGATAGAGTAGAAGACAAGAGCACATAGACTTACATGGGGAACACCCTTTCAGGTAAAAAACCCCACACTCTAAAACATAGAGCCATTGTATTATTCAGCAACAAGCATACAAGTTACAATACAATATCAATCTCATAGCCTTTACTAGAGATTTACATCTTGTTCCATCTCTGGAGAGAATTGGGCAGCATTTCCTTACCCTGATCAACCTCTCATTAGGTTACAATGCACTACTGCATTAATACAAACTTCTCAAATGTTGTCGTTTCAACTTCCATCGGCAACCGAATAGCCAACCACCAGAGGCTGTGTTGATTCACAACAATGATGTACAATCAACGAACAAACCTATGCCACATGTTGATGTCTGACTTGATCTTCTATTGGCATCTAAATCATCATTCCCAGTCGTTACCACAATACCACAGCCTACTGCTAAACTGCAGCCCTTCCAAAAGACCATCGCAGTGTGGTAGGGTCTATATCGCACCACCGCAAGCCTTCTCATGGACTATCGCATGACCGCGGGATGTATACTGCACTACCACTAGTCATTCAATGGACTGCTATGAGGTGGTGGGATATACACCGCACACCCATCAGCCTCTCCAGTCACCTTCATGAGGTGGCGGTAAACACCGCATTACTGCAGATCAACTTCCATGCTCCCGTAGGATGACAGTAACCAACCTGCACCTCTCTTGGTTGCACCCCGTGGGACTGTGGTAAAAGGCCAAATGCAACACCTAGAAAATCTGAGACTGACTGCAACTGAGTTAGGGTTTTATCAATGAGTTTGAGACACAAATTCTCAACATACAAGACTACCAGTAGATGATCAGCTAGTTTGAGGCACCCACCTCACAAGCTCTTGCTATGTCATTTATCCCTTCATCTTCATCATTCAACAATTATAAAAAGAATAATAACTTTTTCAAAAAATAATAAATCAATAATTGTCAGCATTACATCAGCTATGACACCTTCATCTATTCAATCTGTGCTTTCTTCATCAAAATAGTGGAGAAGTAGATAATTCAATCCTTTGTCTGAGTCTCTTTATTCAATATTGGAGTAGCTCTTAAACAATAATTTAGAGTAGCTACCACCTATTCATCCTATTGATACAAACAAACCTCTTCCACCTTCTTACGACTCGAAGGCATTTTATTAATTTCATAGAGTTCCTGGACACAATATAGCATGATGTTTGCATCTTAAACATATTATACAAGACCTCATCGATTCTAATGTGATACATGTCTCTAGTGTAAATGATAGAAGTAATAAATCTGTTGCATCACCTAACTAAAATTTGTGAATTTACACAAGCCCTCTTTTGTGTAATTCCTCAAACTTTATTGACATTGCTTTTGCTCAACCCGTGTAAGAAATCGATACTAATCAATTTGCTTCTCCTTTCCTAGAAATGGTAGGAATGGTGGATGTCAACCCCTGAATCCCTCAAGAGAAACCTATTTGTAAACCTATCATTTCTTTTTCCTCCCCTAATATGCCCATGGGCATATATGATGGGCCTCTATACATTTCCACTCAGGTTAATGGAAAACTCATTCATGGTGTTCTCATTAACCCTGTAAGCATGATAAATGTAGTAATAGAGGAGTTCTTATATGTACTTGAATTGTATAGAGATCACTACGAGAAATTAGAAGTCTTTATACAAATGCATAACAACCTATCTAAACCTACCTTGGGTTTGCTTACCCTTCCTGTCTAGGTAGGACCCAAATCCTTGGACATTCTCTTCTCTGTGATCCCCAACTCAAATCACTTTTGGTTGGAATTGGGCCACTCATAGCTCACTTCCATGCAATCAATCCCCTCCATTGTTCATAAGTGCCTAAATCTCCCCAATAATGAAGTGCACACAACTCACCATAGTGAATAACAACCTCTCTTTATGCAGTAACTTCTCTTTGGATTATTTATGGCCAATCCCAAATGATCCTCTCTAACCTTGCAATGACTTTTTATTCAAATTATATCAAAAATTTAAAGCAATTAAGATTGTTCTCTTGTCTAGTGGTCATTCTTCCTCTTCTATGGTTTCTCCTCCTTCGGCCTCCAGGCCTTTGATGGTTTCTTTTGTTCCTCCCCTACCGCTCCAGTAGCTAGAGGAAAAAAACACATGCTAAGAGACCCTCCCCACAATCCTTTGGTTTCCTAGTATTTGGTGTTTCCTCCTTATAACTATTCAATAGCTCAAGGAAAGCAACCCATATTGCATAAACTTCCCACTCCCCATGCAGTTTCTCAACCTTTAGTGGTTGCTTCAGTTCCTTTGGCCTCTTCCATGGCTAGAGTAAAGAAACCCATGTTGCAATACCCTCCTTCAAGCACCTCGTGGTTTCCCAACCTTCAATGGTTTCCTCTATTCCTTATCATATCCCTTTGATAGCGGAAGAACAACCGCCCGTGTTGGAAAACCCTCATGCTCCTTCAACAAAGGCGCTAGCTTGCACTAGATGAAATCAACTTATGATAGATCACAAGCATCATTGATGTACAACATCTAGAGAGTGTGTTGTTCAACCTGATCCCATTCCTGAGTGCCCCCTCCCATGTGGTCATCTCCTAATTTAAAACCTCCTTATGAGCCTCAGCCTCCTCTCTTTGAGCCTCAGCCTTTCCATAATCCTAAAAATAAACCCTCATCACCACCCCCTCTAATCTATTCTTCATCACTTTATCCTATTATGGAGGATGTTCCTCCACTTGTAGCTCTCACTATTCACATTCCTACTAATAGTAGTGAGCAGCTACAACCTATTTAATATTCAAATAGTGATTCACATGAATCCTCTTCAGTGGAGTGCATGTTTGAATCCTTCATGAATATTCCATCACTATCTTCAAACTTCACATGATCATTGACCATCGTCCCCAAAGATTCTCAAGAGTATGCCCTCCCACAACTAGTCCTCCACATCTTGTTGGGAGTGATTCTCCTAATACCAATATTAGCATGGTTCCTCTATCATCTTGTCCTTCCTCTCCCTATGATCGAGATTGGGACTTAGATGAGCTAATGGATCCTAACTCATGAGAGTAGTACCTTTGTTTCATGTGTATATATGTGTGTTTGCTTGTTTGTCTTATTTTCCCTGTAATGCTACTTGATATGTGTTTGTTTATTTCTCTTGGAGGACCCATTTTACCATTGTAGGTACATGGATATAGGGGGGATGAAATATTGTTTCATTCTTCTATCTATATCTACATTATTCTATTTGTCTTGTACTTCACTTTTCAACATTTTGAGGACAATGAAAAGCATTGGAAGATTTAGCTTCCTTCCATGTTGACCAAAAAAAATTATTTTTCTTTGATCTCATGTGACATTCTTCCTTTGTGTTTGTATTTCTACATGCTTGGGGAATGCTGACAATTCCATCCTGGTCCCTTGATGTTTATTTCTCCTTTATATTTATACTAACTCCAAGCATGTAGATCCCTTTGTGTTTTGTTCTATATTACTTGATTTCTATGTGGTACATCTTTGCTTTGCTTGTTGTCATTCCATGTTTACACAAGCTTTTGTGTATCATGCTTATAGCATCATTTTGTGTGTCTCTCCTTGAGGCACACCTTTTCAAGGGTGAATTTGGGAACATATCTTCTCATATATGTCTCATTTTCACCTTCTTCCACTTTTCTTCCTTAAAATGAATTTCATCTTCTCATATATGTTTCCAAAAGATCTTTCACCATCTTCCCCTTTTCTACCTTAAATCAATTGCATACTTTTGGTTTATGCAATTATTTTAGGGGGCATACTTTGAGATTTCCCATTTGCACACATCACATTGATGGAATTCTCCTTGTAGTGTTTTTATCTCATGGTCCCAAGTGTATGCATTTTATTTAACTAACCACCCTTATCAGGATTACCTAGCAATGCTAGTCCATGTAATCTCTAATATTGTATTGGCGTGTGAGCCCCTAGCAACACAATGCTAGACTACGTGCTCCATTTTTAGCTATTTTTAATACCTTTGTGAGTCACCTAGAAACATAATTTCCTAGTGCTTGTGATTCAAAAAAGTATTTTATGTTCCCTAGCCCTAGAACCATACTTGGCATCCTTCTAGCAGCACAACGTTGGAAATGCCTTCTTTGTCTTCTCTTTCTTTCTCCTTATGTATCTTTATTTGTCTTTTCCCTTATGTTTCGTGTTTAATGTGTATTAGATTATATGATTTGCTAACATATTTGTTTTGCAAATTATATTTGATCTAATCCTCCTCTTTTGCAATTTTTTTATGTTGTTTTGACGTTGCATTTTGTACAAGTTTTTATTGTCTAATACTATGATTTTCATAGGTTTTCAACCTAGGGGCATGATTCATCTGCTCGAAGAAATCTCTACATCCTCTACAATATCCTTTTGGGTAACTTTTATGATGTTATTTCTTTCATGTACTTTAGCATAGCATATCACTTGTGGTCATAAGCCTTCCAAAGTGGGGGCAAAATGTAACATCAAAAATTCCATACGCTTACAATTTCACTCTACATTTTATGCTCACTTTGGTACCCATCCCTGTAGTATGTTTTTAGGCTCATTTTAGCCCTTGTCCTATCCTTTTCCCACCCACATTGCTGAGTTTGTGTTTATGTTCTATCTTTTGTATTTATTTTTATGTAATTTTGTTTAAATATTTTATTTTCCCTACTGTTCTAAGGTGTTTGGAGGCTTCAGAAACCAAAGTCGCCTATATACAAGCATGATGCATAGACATCTATGTAACACACTAGTGTCTTGTGATCATCTATCATCCAATGACCATTTATGAGCATTTTCTACTACCTTCCTTTGCATGCATGAGTTTTTATAACACTTATGTCATGCTTGAATGGCTCTTTTGACCCAGATTTCCTCTTCTTCCCTCCAACTTCACATTTTTTAATCTTCTAGTAAAACCTTGTGAAAAGATCTAGCACTATCTATTGTTCCCCATACTATTGAGCTCTAGTCATCGATATTCTTGGTAATCTTCAACACTTTTCATAATTTTCTATGGCATTATTTAATGAACAACATTGTTATTGTGATTCTTTAAGCTTCATGTGAATAGTTTTCAAGCATTTGGCATCTTTGTGAGGTTTGGAACTGCTATAGCTAGCTGGGCCTTTTGCTTGGTCCTTGTGTATAGGTAAAATCAAGATTATAAAAGATCAGACAATGAACAATAACTCAATCCTATAACATCAAAAGATCCATCTAAATGATAACAATATCAATGAATATGCAATTAAACAATCAAAAGTTATCTCCTAGACTGTATTGGTCTCTTGGATTTATGTGGATTGCTCAATATGTCACATACCCACAGTTGCAACAATCGGATGTAGATAAGTGCTCAAAGTGCTCAAGGATATGATATGTGCTCAATAATACGATGAATTCTCAAGCACTATAGGAATGCAAAAGCTTAAATGATCGAAGATGATTTTTAATGAAGTGAAGGGGGTATATATAGGTTTCAAGGAAAGATCAATCAACGATTGAGATCAATTATTCAGATGAGTTGAGAGGGCATTATGAAGGTGCACATGACATGTGTCATGTTTAAAGAATATTTTAAAGTTTGCTTTGTTGAGTTAACTGCTTGCTTTGATAAAGATAGGATTTGATTTCATAAATTAGAATGCTTTTTCCAATTTATGAGTTGGTGATAAAAACAATAATGATTAAGCCAATTAACTCAACTTTAGATTTGCTTTTTGAAGTTCTAAAAATAAGACTGATTGTGCACATAGAAGAAAATGATATTTTTAGAAGAATTGGAAGATAATTAAGAAATTAAATAAATAAATTTATTTAATTAATTGTGCATGATAGAAGAATAGATAAGATTATTTTTAGAAGATAATTGAAGATAATTTGAAATTAAATAAATAAATTTATTTAATTAATTTTGCATGATAGACGAAAAGATAAGATATAAATAAAAAATTAATTTTATTTATTTTTTAGAAGATAAAATCAACTTAAATAAATTTGAATAATTTATTTAAATATAGAGGAATAATTGATTAATTAAATAATTAAAAATTATTTAATTGTAGATAAGAGGAATTTGAGTGATGAATTAATTAAATAATTTATTTATTTATTTAATGTAGATTTGAAGAATTGAAAGAGGATATGATTTAATTAAATAATTAAAATTATTTAATTTGGAAGAATAAGGTGGATTTTGATGAAATTAATTAAATAAAGAGGATTTATTCAATTAATGTTGGAATCATGTGATTTAGAGGAAATTGATGAAATTAATTAAATAATTAGAGTATTCAATTAATGTTGAATGTAATTGATTTAGGAGGATGAGTCATTTTTAGGTGTCTACATTTTGCCCCTCTTTGAGATGGTGTTGCAAAGTAACATCATTTCAAAGGAATTTAAAACATAGTGTTTGATTTGATAGAAGGAGATTGATTTAGAAGAATATGGTTGGAAGAAAATGATTGGATTAGAGATGGTGATGCTCCAGTCCCTCAAAAGCGAGTGTGACAAGGAAAGATAATGGTTGTTAATAAATAAGCTGAATGATGATGATTATGATACTTCAAAAACAAACAAGGTATTGCCCCTATCAAGTTGTAAACCAATGCTTAATTGATGATGTTTGACTGATTGATGATAATGTCTGGTTTTAGGAAATGAAGCATGTCGTATAAGATGCTTGGTCTGGTTTCGACAATGCAACATCATGTATAAGACAATTGATTGATTAATTGATTTGGTTTACGACAAGATTAGGATCAAGACCAAGGATGTGATTGGATAATTTGACAAGATTGATTAGCTAGATTGGTATGGAAAAGATGAGATATATCGATAAAATGAATGATGATGATGATGATGCCCCCTCGAGAGGATAGGTGGGTTCAAAGAACACAAGTGTGCTCTCAAAATGAAAGGAGAGAAAAGGGTGAGTAGATAGAGAGATGTAGATGAAGCTGTTAGATAAAAGATGGAAGATAAATGGAAAAAGAATAGAAGAATTGATATCAGGTTGAAAAGAGAATAGATGATTGATCAATCTTCATGAAAGCTATAGATTTTATGAGGATGTATGGGTGAGATGGATGGGATGAAGTGTTTTGAGGATGTTTAGGTGAAATGATGATATCTTATGTACCTAAGTACTGTATACTTCCTTCATATTCCAGACTGCCTACATACCCGTATCCATGAGATCAAGGTACCTTAAGATTGAGATGATGATGATATGTAGTTCTAGAAGTGTAATGAGATGGGGTGACGTTGCAACAGTTACGCAAATATTTATAAAGAACAATCCTTATTTTGATATAGCATGTGGATGTTACGCACCAGGGTATAGAAGCCAAGGTGATGATGTAGCCAATGCATAGGACGTTGACTCTGCAAACAAACGGTTTGAACTTATATCTACTAGACATAATAGAACCTTGTTAGATATGTGAATGAGCTGTAGTCTTTAACATATAATAAACTTTATACATAAATGCAAAAGAATATTAATATGTAAGATTCTAGGTTGTAACACACACACACAAGATAAATATTAGCCTTAATAGGATAATAAGGTCATCCCACAAACATAGCATATGAAAGCAATGACTATGCCCCAATCCATACTACATCTCATACTAAGATATAGAAAATCAAGGCAGTCTTGACTAGGTATTAGAAAGGAACAAAAGATAAACCAAAAAGAAAAATATTGATTGACAAAGTAAACGTACAGCCATCATATTCTCTTGCCAAAGAGGTTGCTCAGGGTAGATAGGTTAGATGAAGCCTTATTGTAGGAATGATGTATCTGTTAAAGTCTGTTGATCTGATCTAGGATAAATGGATTGATATAGCAGATGTGGCAAGCAGGATGCAGGACAACATATGGCTTTAGGAGTAGTCTTTTTGTTTTGGGTTTGATAAGTACTTTAGCTTTCAAAGGATGCATAGTTTGTTTTCTGCTTGAGTTAGTCAAGTAGGGATGATAGGATGGATTGTGATAGATGGAAGAAGAGATAGATGGAAGAAGAGATAGATGGAAGTGTTAATGGATTGGGATGACTGGGTGACACTAGATTGCATTTGGATAGTTTGGGAATGTTTTGATTTTTTTTTTGGAATATTTGGATTTTGTTTTTGGATTTTTTAAGTTTATGATGGTTAGAATTTGAAATGTTTTGGGATGACATTGGATTGCATTTGGATAGACTTAGTACTAGATAGTCAATGGCAAGGGAAAACCAGGTCTAGATGCAAAGGATGGAGATAGGATTAGATAAGTGGACAATGAATGGATAGGTGATAGAAGATAATAGATAGAAAACCAGGATAGAATGATGAATAAAGGAATAGGCAATAGGGGATGGAATGGATAAGGTGCTTAGGATGTGATCACCAAAGACTATGTTGCATAGGAATAACATGCCTCATTCTAGATATAATGCTTAGTACTTTACATGACAAAGCTTATGATGATAGGATTGATTGGATTGGCTAGAAATGATGAGGTATATCAAGAGATTTTCAAAGCAGTTTTCAACATTTTGCTTCTATCTTTATCAAGATCAAAATGAGGAAAGGAGGATGGATTTGATCAAGGGGATAATTATGCGGATATAATGGATAAGGAAGATATGATAGGAAGGATAGGTAGAAGGAATGATAGGATGGGTAAATGAGACAACATGCCCCCAAGTTTAAGGTACATAGACAATCAACCTACATATGACACCTGTTTGCAAGGTTTTCATCATGGTACTTATCCAAGGCACATGTTTGCCAAGTTTTCACCATTGGAAGAAGGGATTTCTCTTTACTATTTTGATTTTTTTTTACTTTTTTTTTTTATGGGATGGAGGATGAGGACTCAAGTGTCTGTTTCCAATAGCAAGGTAGTATGTTAGCACTTTAATGCGTGTTTGCACATGGACTATATTAGGTAGTATTATGTGCGTGGATGTTGGTAGATGTGGGAAGATGGAAATGGAATGAATGGTGAATTATGATATGGATGATGGATGGAGATAGAAGGATAAATGGGTGATGGAGCAAAAGCATGGACCATAGAGGTATGATGGGGGAAATATGGAGGATAATGGATATAAGATGGGGGGATAGAAGTATTTGGAAATGGCATGGAATGGTGAGGAACCAAGACCAACAGTTGCACACATTGTGATAGATTTGGAAGCCTTTGATTAGGATGGGGAGTGGGGAGTAATGGGAATCGGGATAGAGGATTTGGGAATCATCGATTTAGAGATTTAGGAACCCAAATGGACTTAGGATTTGTAGGATTTTTTAATGGGGAACGGGATTTTTGGAATTGGGGGATAGATTGAGATGTGGATGCTTCTTTTGGGGTAATAGCTTGTTGCTTAGGGATCCACACCATTTTCATTTTTTCTTTGAGGTGTGTGGGTGTATGCAGCATAGGATTTGTTAATGGGGAACGAGATTTTTGGAATTTGGGGATAGATTGAGATATGGATGCTTCCTTTCGAGTAATTGCTTGTTACTTGGGGACCCACACCATTTTCATTTTTTCTTTGAGGTGTGTGGGTGTGTGTAGCTTTTGAGATGGATTTGGCTTTGATTTTGTGTATTGATGCCATATGACATGATATTCTTGAGGCTTTTGTGGAGATTTTGCTATATGTGTGGTAGCATCCAAATTTTTATTTTTGAATCTCATGGGGTTTGGGATAGCTTCATATGGGGTTGATGAGTGCATTCGTTGGCCATGATTAGGAATGGTAGGGGATATAAGGGGATGGGATGTGTGGATGGAGGGATGAGTGTACTGACGGATGAAGGGATTAGGGGATGGAAGGATGAGAATATTAGGAGTTGGAAGGATGGATAATAATATAATGGATGGATAATAATGGTGGATGGTGTTGCAGGCTTAGGATGAGGATTAAGTGGAGGGATAAGGGTATTGGACATACTAGGTTTAGACTTGGATGGTTTTATCGAGGGTAACTCAAGCAATTGTGCTTGGACCAATTGTTGTAGGGTTACCTCCCAAGGATCCTTTTGTGGAATATTGAAGGAACATGGGGACAAAGGTAATGAAGGGCTTGATGGATTAGAAGGTTGGTGGACCAATGGACTATGATAGGGACTACATGGTGGTGTTGGGATAGGACTAGTAGGCTCTTGGATTGGCATTGGATTGGATGATGATGTGGGATACCCATAGGATGCATAAGCTAGAGTGGTGTTACCTTTGTCAAATGTATCATAAGGACTTAAGGACACTTGATTTTGGTGAAAAGGAAAACTTATACTTGCTTGTTCTTGTTGTAAAGGAACTTGATAGCCTTGTGTATGGGTTTGATGATGAGTTGAAATGTTAGAATAATTTGTGTTTGGGATTTTGTGTTTCCTAAATGTTTTTGGGATTTTTGGATTTTGAAGTTTATGATGTTTTTTATTTTTGAATGGTTTGATGTTTTTGGATTTTGTATAGGTTTGATGATGAGTTGAAATATTAGAATAAGGAGTTGGATGATCATGGTGTGGATGATGTTGGATATCAATGGGATAGGTTGATGTGGAATTGACATGATATGTAGAAGGGTTAGGTTGATATGATAATGGGGGTGACACATGGGATTGAGGTGTAATTTGTTGAGGTTGTGGTTATGTTTGGAATCGTTGTTGTTGAATGTGGAATTGTTGTTGTTGTGGTTGGAATTGTTGTTGTTATGGTTGGAATTGTTGTTGTTGCGGTTGGAATTGTTGTTGTTGTGGTTGGCATTATTTTTGTTGTGGTTGGAATCATTGTTGTGATTGTTGGTGTTGTTGTTGGGTAGTGACTTGTTCCTTTCTATATAAACACCTAAGTTCAGCAAACATTTTTTGAAAACCATAACAATCTTGCTCTAGGTTTGTGGTTTCTATTGGTGGAATGGGTTGATAGATATGTTTAAATCTTTGTATTTTAGATTATTCCTCAAGATATGCCTCATAATCTACAAGGTTCTCATGATCATTGATGCTAGAAGGAAAGCCTCCTTGAAGTATGACTTTGGGTTTTGGATTTGACCTAGGTTTGTTGATGATCAGGACCATTTTGATGAGGATTTGTTATGACGTGGTGTAAGTTTGACTCTTCTAACAAAATTGGGATGAAATGGATATGATATGGATAGAAAGAGGATGGGAAGATCAAATTGGATGAATTTGGATGACGATGACAATATTGACCAAAGGCGCTTTTTTTTCTAACAGTGATGTTTCAAGGCAAGATTTGGATAGATTTTGGTGTGGTTTCTTAAAAAGAGAACAAAAACACAATAAACAAGATGGCTGAGGATACCAATGAGTGTATATTCAAGGCTCATAAAAAGCCCAAATTTCCACTGGTATAACACAATTGAAGACAAATCAAGCACTTTTTATACCTAAGGACAAGCTTCATTACGATAAATTCAGCCCACAACTTGGAATCTCTATTGACTCAAGTGTTATCACACCTAATGTGGGTGTGTACAATGTTTCATCTTTGCAAGATAGGATAGATAGGGACCTCTAGGACTGGAAGGATGACCCAATCACCCTTTCCCCGGAAAGCTACTAGTAGCTTATGCTAAGCCGGGGATTTTTGTCTCATCTCAAGGGAGCCTTATGGTGAGTAATCTTGGGGGCGTCATACCCTTGCACTGAAAATTATCACAATGTTTGGAGGTAGATGAGGCAATCACTAATTATGAGGCTTTTAGTCACTTTTTGGGGGACCAACGCCTTGCAAGCATTCGGCAAGCTACTAAAAGCTTTAACCAACCTTACTAGGAGTGTAATATACCTAACACAAAAGTGTTGGTATGCCTCCTTTCAAATTGGCACCGTATGGAAAAAGCTAATGTTGGTTAGGACTTGGCTTTCACCTTGACCAATTTATATAGTAGTCTAAAGGAAAAATCCGCTTAGGTTCGTCCCACTTGGATGAAACGCAATCCAAAAACAAGCCCTTCTAAAGGATAAACAAGAATAGAAAGAGATGGGTTTGGTTTTTGGTCACCCATGTTTTTACACAAGGGGAGAGCATACACCTATCACCTCACAAGTACGGAAAAGACTTATTCATTTATCCTCTTAGATTAAGCTAAGTGCAACTAAGCTAATCACACAAGATTGCAAATGATAGATGTGGATTTCTTTTAAGAAATTTAGGTGTTTCTAAGACTTAGTGAAAAAGATTGCAAATCTTCAACATTCATGCTGCAAAGATATGTTAGGAAACCTATTTGCTCTGTTTGAGTGATAAGATGCTGCAACAAGTTGATTAGTTCCACAAAATCAAAGTGATTAGCAAAAATAAATCAATGGACCAAAAGTGCAGTACTATGGCTCAGAAGCACGTCCAAAGTTATCAGATGTGCTTGACTGCAGTGCAGAAGCACTTGATTTCATACTAGAAGCGCATAGATTTAGTACAGAAGCACGTTTATTCTGACCAGAAGCATAGGATTGTGTTGCATATGCACATCGGAAAGCTAGAAGTGCTTGATATTGGTGCAGATGCGTATTTTTAATATAGTCCTACAAAAAACAAGGTTTTATCAAAAAGGCAAGATTGAATGATTGGTTGGATGACCCAGGATGTTGATAAGTGATGAGATTTGTAGCCTGCAATCAAGAATGAATCAAAAACATCATGAAATGATAGGTTAGCTCAAAAAAACGTAAGCACTCCTAAATAGATTAGCTTAGGAAGTATATAAGATGATTTTAGGGCAAATAAATCAGCTCACCAAATAATATATGATCAGTTAGATTTCAAGAAAACCCTGTAAAATCATAAAACAATTCAGAAAATCCCCAAAACCAGAAGTGTGTTACTATGTTGCATATGCATTGAACTATTGATCAAAAGCGTTGGATTGTGCGCTAGAAGTGCGTTACTGTCACTTGAAGGCGCGTCAATGCAGGCCAAAAGCACTTTTCTATTGCTCAATTGTGTTTTTCTATGTTGCTTGTGCTTTTCTGTATTGTATTTCAAAAAATCAAATTTTCTAAAGAAAACCAAAGGTTAGTGGGTCCCACCAGGCATGCCAGAATGTGTATAGGTAAAATCAAGATTATAAAAGATCAAACAATGAACAATAGATCAATCCTATAACATCACAAGATCCATCTAAATGATAACAATATCAATGAACATGCAATTAAACAATCAATAGCTATCACCTAGACTATATTGATCTCTTGGATTTATGTGGATTGCTCAATACGTCGTATACCCACGGTTACAACAAGCAAATGTAGATAAGTGCTCAAAGTGCTCAAGAATATGATATGTGCTCAATGATATGATGAATGCTCAAGTGATGTAGGAATGCAAAAGCTTAAATGATCGAAAAGGATATTTAATGAAGTGAAGGAGGTATATATAGGTTTCAAGGAAAGATCGATCAACGGTTGAGATAAATCAATGAGATCAATGATTCAGATGAGTTGAGAGGACATGATGAATGTGCACATGACATGTGTCATGTTTAAAGAATATTTTAAAGTTTGCTTTGTTGAGTTAACTGCTTGCTTTGATAAAGATAGGATTTGATTTCATAAATTAGAATGCTTTTTCCAATTTATGAGTTGGTGATAAAAACAATAATGATTAAGCCAATTAACTCAACTTTAGATTTTCTTTTTGAAGCTCTAAAAATAAGACTGATTGTGCATATAGAAGAAAATGATATTTTTAGAAGAACTAGAAGATAATTAAGAAATTAAATAAATAATTTTATTTAATTAATTGTGCATGATAGAAGAATAGATTAGATTACTTTTGGAAGATAATTGAAGATAATTTGAAATTAAATAAATAAATTTATTTAATTAATTTTGCATGATAGACGAAAAGATAAGATATAAATAAAATATTAATTTTATTTATTTTTTAGAAGATAAAATCAACTTAAATAAATTTAAATAATTTATTTAAATATAGAGGAATAATTGATTAATTAAATATTAAAAATTATTTAATTGTGGATAAGAGGAATTTGAGTGATGAATTAATTAAATTATTTATTTATTTAATTAATGTAGATTTGAAGAATTGAAAGAGGATATGATTTAATTAAATAAGTAAAATTATTTAATTTGGAAGAATAAGTTGGATTTTGATGAAATTAATTAAATAAAGAGGATTTATTCAATTAATGTTGGAATTAGGTGATTTAGAGTAAACAGATGAAATTAATTAAATAATTAGATTATTCAATTAATGTTGAATGTAAGTGATTTAGGAGGATCTGATGTATGCAGGATGAGTCATTTTTAGGTGTCTACAGTCCTCATTTATTGGTTGTGTAGCATTCATTTCTCCTCTTGGAGGTGGTTGAGTTCCTCTTTCTCTCTTTTTACATTATTCTCTTAGTGTAAATCCATTTGTGCATAAGGTACTTTGTGGGTTTCTCATTTCCTTTCATTGCTATCATACACACTAGTTTGTTTTTTCTATGTAGAGTATAGCATAAGAACTCATAATATTACTCTTGTTTAGTATTTCTTAGGATCACCTAAGATTAAGAGCACAAATAGTTTTCCTCATTCTTACCATATTGGTTGTTTGTGGAGGTCGAAAGACCAACATAGGGATTTGACTTGAAGGAAATCTCTCAAACATCCCTAATAATTTTTTTGTTTCTTGCAGCCTACAGGGTTTTTGTGGTGAAGACATCCAACCGCACAAGGGTTTTGTTAATTTCTTCCCTATCTCATTATTTCCTCACTTCTTTCAAATAGATAGATTGAATCTCTTCATTTTTATTTCTATTATTACTCAGAAATCTTCTCGACCTTCTATTGCTTATTAGTATAGTTTGGGCATAATTCCTAAGAAGAAGGATTGAAACTCTATGATTTCATTTCGTATAGACTATAGCACGACACATAGACATTTGTGCGATGTGCTGGTGTCCTAGATAATCAGCTCCAAACATCAGTGATAGGTTGTTCTCCACTCTAGATTTACAATTATTTATCTGGTTTATTAAATTTGTATTGGGTAATTCCATAAATTGAATGTTTTTAAGTTTGCAAAGTGTTTGACTTTTTAGAAAACTTAAATTTCTCAGGGATAAAGCACATTAGGTCCATCTAGTATAATTTATCCTTTCTATTAGATTAGAAGTAGATTAGATTCACCCATTAGTGAGCTAGTTGTTCCTAGTGTAGTGCCATTGAGATCATTTGGTGAAGAGAAGTATGCTCTTCTTTACTAGATCAAATTCCATTCACTACGCATACAACATGACAACTGTATCAAGTAACGAGTATGATAATTAGTCATAATCCAAAATCTAAAACCTTAAATAAAATAATAGTATTCAACATGTCAATCAATGTAAAATCATTCATAGTTACCCCTATTAGATTTGGATTAACATCTCAATGTTTAGGTTACCAATGACTATCAAATTGCCTATTGATATTCTAACTTTTTGAGATTTGTTGTCTTATTGACTATCTATTTTAACCTAGCCAATATCTAAAAATACTTACCCCAAGTAACTTTTGGTAGTGGAAAATAGACCATATACAAGGTTGTGAATCAATGAATGTTCGTAAAGAAAAAAAGGATTACTTAAAAATTAAAAATGTTGATCAACTATGAGGCCTTTTCCGAAGTTTAGTGACTCAACCTATTAGGTTGGTGCTGAACATTGAGTTTGGTGACTCATTATTGGTTTGTTTCCCATCCATGAGTTTGGTAACTAAGCTTACTAGGTTGTTTCACATACATGAGTTTGGGGACTTATCTTATTGGGTTGTTGCCCATCCATGTGTTTAGATACTCATATTATTGGATTGTTGCACATCTATGAGTTTGATGACTTAGCTTATTGGGTTGTTTCTTATCCTTGAGTTTGGTGACTCAACTTATTGTGTAGTTTCCCATCCATGAGTTTGGTGATAGCTTATTGGGTTGCTTATCATTCATGAGTATTTAGTGTCCTATGTTGATGACCCAACATTTTGGTTGTTGTCCATTTAAAGGTTTGGTGACTTGTAACAATCCCCAAAATGGAACCTCAAAAAAAATTATACTTAAACAAGATTAAATAACTCATATAAATCCATAAAAATCACAATCCAAGTATAATGAACATCTCCAAATGCATTCCACTAAAATTTCATTACAAATCATAACTACTCAATAAGTCAATAATCAAATTATAATAGAGTGATGATAATTCAAGAATCAAAATAATGGCAATGGTACAATATAGTACAAATACATGACAACACACTTGTACATCCAAATTATGCATATCTCATCCTTTCCAACTATCAACTTGTCAACTTGGCTTGAAGTGGTAAAGAAAATAGTCCATAGTCCAGATATAACCATATTCACGTGTTTTAATTAAGTTTCTTTAGATTGTTAATCTTGTCAATTTATAATCAAACTCAAATAATATTCAACACAATAATTCAATATATAAATCAAAGCTTAGAAATTACACTTTAGATCAATCACACACAAACATCTAAGACTAGACAACACCTATCAAATGAATGCTAGAAGACTATTCACTTTTCAATACCATATATCTCAATTATTACACTATACTCAAGGTACAATACCATGCATCATATATTACATGATTTCTATACACCTTAGCACAAGACCTCACACCAACCCCATAGAACCACTCCATCATACTACATGCTAATACTAATAGGAACACATAACAACAAGAATACACTACATCCAAGAATACACAACAATCTTAAATATACATAAATACAAGACAAATATGAATACATTAACACAAGACAGCAAGACACATAATCCTTGAAATAACTTGGATCAAAACACTACAGTCCACTTTCAAAGACAAACCCTAGAACTCATTTCCCCTATAAGGCATCAATTGATACATTTACCAATAGCCAACATCAATAAGGCATTCTTGTTGTACAATAGTATAATAGTATAATTAATAACTTATATTTACCACATGTGAAGCACTCTATCCTTGTGGTGAAAGGTGAAAAATAGTGTTTGGTGTGTGCACTAAGTTTCCCTTTCTAAGTGTTTGATGGAAAAAAATTAATTACTATTTACCAAAAGGAAATAAATAACATGGGAGTAAAACTTCCAACATGCAAGGAAAAATGAAATGCATTGTTTTATGTGATAGGTTTATTCTTTTTTCTCTTACACTTTAATGTGTGCTAATTAGACTATGTTCAATGATTATCCAAAGGAAAGAAATATGGAGATATAACTAAAATAACTTAGACTAACACTAAGCTTTGATTTTATGAAAAGAAACTTATTTTAAATCTTTAATAAAACCAAATTAATGAAGTGAATGTTAAAAGACAAAGAAAAGGAAAATGTATCCTTGTTAACAATGGTTGATGATTTGAATGCCTAACTGAGATTGTGTAGACCATTACAATAGAGAGAAAATTCTAATATGAAAAAGGAATAGAGGATGCCTCCACAAACACGATAAACTTTGAAATTAAATGCGAGATGCCTTGGCAAAAAAATGTCTAGGTGCATGCAAATCAAAAATCTAATCTCAAAAAGAATAGAAAAGTAGCAAAAAATCCTATAGTTGAGACAAAGGGAAAAGTTTGATACTATTTGGGGATTTGCTTCAGTTATATTCTTGTGTGGCCTATTTCAACCCTTCTATAGTTGGAAATTTTGGAATGTGTGTTTATCCTAATCTACTATATGCTAGGAAGGTAAAATTATTTTTGCAAAGAATACTATAAAAGAATCTATAAGCTTCTATAGTTGTTAAGTGCTTGTGTGTGGAAAGGAAAAGGGAAATGGAAGCAATAATTCCAAGCTACAAGTGTGAGGCTATAGATTTAGTTTTTCAAGTAGTTATCATTTAGGTGATAATAAAGAAGTTGTAACAATAAATAAACTATAAGATGAAATATACATTGCAAGTATGTGCCTAATCAGTGTTGTCATTGATGTCAACATATTTGTGTTGTTATTGGTTTCAACTGTGCTCCTATCTTGTTGTTTTCTTGTAATGAGTAAGATGCTTTGTATTTACTTATGTAAGTAATCTTGATGTTGAGGATATTGAGAAAATTAGCTTCCCCAGTAGAAACAGTGAGTTTCAGTGGAAACAGTGTATTGCATACAGAAGAACAGTCCAAGAGATTGCTCCACATTTTCTGTAGGATGAATATCTTTGTCTGTGGATTGGAAGTTATTTAGAAGTCCATATGAAGATGCTATGTTCTGAGTTTGAACCTCCGGTATGAAGAATTGAGTGAGTTATGTTCACCAGAGTGAAAACAGCTTTTTCTGTATGTTTGGCAAAGACATGGAGAAAGTGTTATGCTCTGCATTCCTCCGCATTGAAGTATTTTGATCTGTAGTCTACTTTCTAGAGTTAAGTCTAAGATGATGTTAAGTGCTTTCAACTCTAATGGTTCATGATTTGGTGGTCCGCAAGCTATCATTTCTTTATGACAGTAGTTGACAGTGTTGTTCTTGTGCTCTGGTTTGAAGAATCTTCTTGACAGAGTGGTTAGAGATCATGCGGTTGTTCCTAGTCATTAAAATGTGCTTGTGGATGTCTCTTGATCATGTTCCTACCTTTAAATTGGTCCACAAAGAGAAGTTTGGATCATGAAAGAAGAATATTCTTAGACGACCTAGTGTTAACTCCAGTCTTGGCCGACTTGGTTGATTTCACTATTTGTGGAGATGCATTGAAGATTGTAGAAGCGTGTTGTGGTGTGGAGGATTGCATTTGAGTCCCAGCTAAGGCATGGCATGTTCATCATACTTCTCTACATCTTTCCTTAGCTAAATTTTATAATAGGTCTAGACCTATTTCTATGTATGTTTTGTAATGCCGACCTTGGAGAATGCTCCAATGGTTGATGAATGTAATGCCAACCTTGATGTACATTCCAAGGTTGATGAATTATATAAAAGCATGTAATAGAGTTGTGAAAAAGTGTGTGAATGTGAAGATGAAGAGATAAGTGCGAAGGTGTGAAAGAGCAAAGCAGAGAAGTTATATTGTACTTCAGTGGAACTGAATCCTGTCATAGAGTAGATGCTACTTAATCAGTTCACCACTTTGGAAGTGATCCACCCCTTGGCAGTGAGCCACCCTTTGGCAATGAGCTGTTCTTTGCAGTGAGCAATTTGGGCAGTGAGCCCTGTAGGTAGTGAGCCTTTGATTTTTGGTATTGTTACAACTCATATATTTTTGTGGGCTAACACCCACCATGGTTTTTCCCTTTTAGGGTTTTCCACGTAAAAATCTGGTGTCTACTATGTTGGGTGTGTGTTTGTGATTAAGTTTATGGTTTCATGCTTTCATGGTTAAATCTGATTATAAGCAATTAAGTTTTTGATGGTTTGATGCTCATATGAAGCTAAGTTTTGTGACAACTGATTCACCCCCCCTCTCAATTGTCCGGTGTATTTCAACAATTGGTATCAGAGCAAGGTTCCTCGGTGGTAATCTTAACAACTTGAGGTAGATCTTGGATGTCTTACAAGAAGGAGGCTCCGCAGTTTGATGGGACAAATTATGCAACTTGGAAGATTTGCATAAAAAGCCATCTGCTTTGCATTGGTTATAAAGTATGGCAAGCGACACAGACTGAATATACCATGCCAGAGAGTGGTCTAACAACTGAAGATGAAGTTAAAGAATATGAGGTAAATATAAAAGCTAGAGATGCTTTGTTGAGTGCATTAACTGACTCTGATTTAATAAAGGTCATGGATTATGAGTATGCTAAAGAAGTCTGGGATAAGCTGAGTAGACTGTATGAAGGAGACGATTCTATAAAGAGTGCCAAATTGCAGGGACTGGAAGCCAAATATGAAGGTCTTAAAATGGGAGAAGATGAAAACATAACATCCTTCATGCAAAAGGTTGATGAACTTGTTACTGGAATCAAAGGTATGGGAGGAATTGTTGATGAAACTAAAGTTGTGATGAAAATTCTTAGGTCATTACCTAAATCCTATGCTCACAAGGTATCTGTAATTGAAGAAATAATGACTATGAAAAATATTAATAAGGATCAGTTGCTTGGTAACATTGTTGCTTTTGAAATGAGAGAGTTTGGTAATAATCTGCCAAAAGTAGAAACTGCTTTCAAAGCTAGTACTTCAGAAAAGATTTCCAGAGCAGAAAAGTACAAGGTAGAGCCTGATGATGAGCTTGATGAAATTGAAGCCAACTTTATTGACAGACTGCAAAGAGGTTCCAGTAAGTTCAAAGGCAAATTACCTTTTAAATGTTTCTTATGTGGTAAAGTAGGTCATTATGCTTCCAGATGTCCTAAAAGAATTGAAAGGAATATAAAAAGATTTGAGAACAAGCCTAGAGCTCCAAAGAAATGCTACTATGTTAGAGATTTTAATGATGAAGGTGTGACTGATGATGAATCTAATGATGCTAGTTCTAGTGTAAATGAATGCCTGTCTATTGCTATTAAAGAAGAACCTATGTCTACTAATATTGCGAGTTGTGTGAAGGAAGAAAAACTAGTGGAAGAAATTGCTTTGGTTGTTTAGGTTGAGAAAGACAAGGATGAATGGAAAGGATCTATTTCATTTGATGGAAAGCATAACACTGACAATGTTCTCTATGTGAAGGGTTTCAATCATAATATTTTGAGTGTTGGTCAGATGTGTGACAAAGGTTATGATCTGAGATTCAAAGACAATGGATGCAAGATAATGGAAAGATCCGGAACAATGATTGCTACTGGTAAGAAGACCAGAGGTAACATCTATCAATTAAGAGGAACTAATGATTACTCTTTATTAGCCCAAGCAAATGAAAGTTGGTTGTGGCATAGAAGGTTGTGTCATATAAATTTTGATAATTCGGTAAAGATAAGTTCAGGTCAGACTATAAGAGATCTACCAAAACTTGTGAAACCCTCCAATACTAATTGCAAGGAATGTCAGTTGAGGAAGCAGACAAGAACAAGTTTTAAGAGTAAAGAGCAATTTTCTGTCGATTTGTTGGATCTAGTTCATACAGATCTATGTAGTCCTACAAGGATAAGAAGTTTGCAAGGTGACAGGTACTTCATGTTGCTTATTGATGATTGTTCTAGAATAACTTGGGTTACTTTTCTAAGAGACAAATCAGAAGCCCTAGAGAAGTTCAAATCCTTCAAAGCAATGGTTGAAAATGAAATAGAACTAAAAATCAAATGCTTGAGATCTAATAGAGGAGGTGAGTTCACATCAAATGAATTCAACATTTTATGTGAAGAGCAAGGAATAAAAAGATAGTTGTCTGTACCTAGAACTCCTCAGCAAAATGGAGTTGTGGAGAGGAAGAACAGGACAGTTCAAGAAGCTGCCAGAACAATGATGAAGGAAGGAGGCTTGCCGGAAGTCTTCTGGAAAGAAGCTATACATACTAATGTCTACATTCAAAACAGAGTTCAAGTAAAAGGTAATGGCACTAAAACCCCCTATGCACTGTGGTATGGAAGAATTCCAATAGTAAGATACTTCAAAGACTTTGGAAGCAAATGCTATATCAGAAGAGATGAAGACCTAGGGAAATTTGATGCAAGATGTGATGAAGGAATCTTCCTTGGATACTCTACCAAGAGTAAGGCCTACCGGTGCTACAACAAAAGGTTGAAAAAGATTGTGGAGAGTGCAAATGTGAAAGTGAATGAAGGGAAAGGAAAAATATCAGTTTAGAGTGGCTATGAGTCAGATGAACCTACTGATATAACTCATGAAAAAAAGTTGAACAAGAAGATAATCAAAGTGAAGAAGAAAAGGCTCTGAAAATTGCTAAGACTCCCAGGTATGTAAGTATCAATCAATCTGAAAATCAAATTATTGGAGATAAGGAAAAAGGAGTATTGACAAAGAAAAGAGTTGTAGAAGAACAAGTGAATTATTGTCTGCTCTCTACAGTTGAACCAAAAACTGTGAATGAAGCCTGCAATAATTAAAATTGGGTTAAGGCAATGCAAGAAGAACTAATGCAGATAGAGAAGAATGAAACTTGGGAATTAGTTCCTAGACCTACTAACAAAAATATCATTGGAACCAAATGGGTCTTCAAGAATAAGCTGAATGAAAATGGAGAAGTTGTAAGGAATAAAGAAAGGCTTGTGTGCAAGGGATATTCTCAAATTGAAGGGATAGATTTTGAAGAGACTTTTGCTCCAGTAGCTCAAATTGAAGCAATCAGAATGTTTCTGGCATTTGCAACTCACAAAGATTTCAAAGTGTATCAGATGGATGTGAAGTCTGCATTCCTGAATGGGGAGTTAGAAGAGGAAGTCTACATTGAGAAACTGGAAGCATTCCAACTATCAAATCAAGGTGATATGGTATGCAAGTTGAAGAAAGCATTATATGGACTCAAGCAAGCTCCCAGGGCATGGTATGCAAGGTTGGATAAGTACTTATTGCAGTTAGGATTCAGTAAAGGCACTGCTGACAGTAATCTTTATTTCAAGATTAATGGTGATCAAATTTTGGTTTTTGAAGTCTTTGTTGATGATATCATCTTTGGTGGAAATGAAGGTATGTGTATGAAATTTGCTAGTGAAATGCAAAAAGAGTTTGAGATGTCTATGTTTGGTGAGATAAATTTCTTTCTGGGTCTGCAAATTAATCAATCAGATAAAGGAATCTTTGTATCTTAGTCTAAGTATGTGAAAGAGTTGTTAAAGAAGTGTGGGATGGAAGACTCTAAACCGGTATGTACTCCCATGGTGATTGGCTACAAATTGAGCAAATTGATGAATCACCCAAGACTGATCATAAAAAGTATAGCTCTATGATTGGAGGATTACTTTATCTAACTCAAACCAGACCTAATATTACGCATGCGGTTTGTCTTGTTGCAAGATTTCAAGCTGATCCAAGAGAATCACATGTGATGGCAGTAAAGAGAATCTTGAGGTATTTAAAAGGCACTCCAGACCATGGATTATGTTATCCAAAGGATAATGATTTTACCCTCAATGTTTATACAAATGCTGACTGGGCAGGAGATGTTGATGATAGAAAAAAGTACAAGTGGAGGTGCTTTCTTTTTGGGAAATAGATTGGTTTCATGGCTGAGCAATAAGCAAGATTCAATCTCTTTATCAATAGAAGAAGCAGAGTATATTGCAATAGCATGTTGTTGTACTCAAGTGTTATGGATGAAGCAGACTTTGAAGGATATAAGAGTTGTTTATGAAGATCCAATTGCAATCGTGTGTGACAATACAAGTGCCATAAACATTTCCAAGAATCCAGTGATGCACTCAAGAACAAAGCATATATCTATAAGGTATCACTTTTTGAGGGAAGAGGTGACAGAGAATGAAGTTAAGTTGGAATATGTGTCCACAAAGGATTATTTTGCAGATATTTTCACTAAGCCTCTACCTAAAGATACTTTTGAGTATCTCAGGGAAAAATTAGGGGTCATTACCCCTCTCGCTCTGAACTAAGATGCAAAGGAATGCATTAGTCTAGTGGTGCCCAAAGATTCACTCTTTGATCTAGATTTATGTTCTGAGAGCTACCTCTCAAGGGGAGTAGCTGAATAATGACAAAAGAGTTGGTTGCAGAAGTTCAAATTTGATCAGAGCAATAGAGTGCAAGTGTTAGTGCCTGAATTGACTGGCAGTTTTTGAGCAATTTTCATGCAGGCACTTTCCCTAAGTATCCAAAAAAATGTTCTAAGTGTTGGACCTCCTCAGTATTTTTCAGCTGCAGCATCATATTTTCTTTGAGGAGGAGGTCATCATCATCATATTTTCTTCGATGGTGGTCAGCATCATCATGTTCTCTGTCGACCGGTTTCTCATCAGGATCATCATTTTTCACTATCGGGTGATGTTTGGATATCATCCTGATCCTGCTGATGAGCTACAGTGCGCCCTGATTTGCTTGCGGAGGTGATTTTTCAAGTATCCGGTGATCTTCCAATTATCACCTTGCCCAAACATGATGATGATGTTGCCCCGATATTCTGAAGGGGTTATTCTCTAAGTTGTTCGACCTAACTTGTTTTTTCTTAAGGGTCGTCATCATCATCATCATATTTCTAGTTATCACCGTGCTGCTTGCGGGGGTCATCATATTTTCTGCCTTCATGATATTTCGCCGGGGTGATATTTTTATCATCGGGTGATCTTGGTTATGATCATCCTGATGATGTTGTTGAAGAGTTCTAAGTGTGACCCGATATTCACTGGGGTCATCATATTTTGAACGTCAGGATGATCTTAGTCAATATCATCCTGATGATGTTGTATCACTTCATGTTCGTTGTTTTATCATCCTGATGATGCTGACGTCATTCTTATGTCAGGGTGATATTTGTTTCTCTGCCTATCTGCATCATGATATTTCCGAAGGAGGGGGTGATATTTTCATTTTTGAATGTCACCCGGGTGTATGTTTGTTCCAGCGTCATGATGATGCTGATATCAAGGAGATATCCGCCTGTCGGCTTCGTGCATTATCTAGTGGGGGTGATCTTTTCAAGCATCATCATATTCATCTATCGCCCCGATCTTATAGTGGAGCTACAGTGCAACATGATATTTGTGCATCAGGATGATATTTCCAAATATCCGGTTATCTTCTGAATATCATCCTGATGTCGATATGGTGATGACGTCATCAAGGTCCGGGGGGGTCATATTTCTAACACTGATCATCTTGTGGAGATCCCCTGATATTTGCAAACATGATGATGACGTCATCCGGATATGAGGAGGTGCGCAGTGGGCAGATATGATGATGACGTCAGCAGGATATGATGATGACGTCATCAGGATGTTCATCGGCCAGACTTTTGGTATAGGCTCAGCAGGAGGATGTTCCTCCGATGGATCAGGTTGTGCGGATGAAGGCGATTATCATGCAGTTATATTGCAATATGATGCTGACGTCAGGGTGATATTTCAAGCGACAGGATATCATGCTGCTGGAGGATGATGATGATGAAGTCTTATACTAGTGTCGTCAGGAGCAAAAACGCCGACATCATATATGCTCATGACCTAGTATATAAAGTGTTAAGGAGGATGCTGCGGGGTGCATGTGGGATAATTGATATCCTGCATTTTCAAATATCATGATGATGAATCTCGGCTGGAAATGGTTGCGATCGACTGTTAGATATTTTTCCCAAGGCCGCGGGTTGGTGCGCCATTAATGGCGAGGGTTGCAGAGGTATGGGCGGATCTGGTACCTGATTAAAGGTGTACATCAGCGGACAGTGGCGCAGGGCTCGAGATATCTTCCTGTCTCCTCCCCTACCTGCTGCATTCATGTTTGGGCGCCAATCTGGTAGTGTTTGAGCGCCATTTTCTTGATACTGTATATCTGGCGGGATTTTTGGTCAACCCTGTAATTAATTGCTATGGTACACTACCTGGCTGTTATAAGCAGGAAGTGTTACTCATTTGTGGTTGTTGAAAAAAGTTGAAGATTTTTGGCTCTGTAATTCATAACAAGCTGATCTGGTTGCTCTGTACAGCTTACCTGTGAGTTTATGTATCTCTTGTTGTATGTTTTTGGCATGAACCCACTGATTTCATGATTAAACTTATATGAGAAATGCTATCTTAGCATGTGTTGTGTTAATTCTGTCTCCAGTATTGCATGTATTCTTCTTCTGAATCTGGATATTTGGGTAATGTTTAGATTCTAGAGCATAGAATTCCTATGTTGAATGTCTGATCTTTTAACTTCTGCTCAAGGGGTAGATTAAACTGTTTTCAGGTTGAACATTGGGAAGGGTATACTGCAGTAGGGATGCCATAAGTAGAGATAACTCAACACTCTGTATTGGGAGATATCTGTAAGGCAGATATCACATGTATCCCCTTGAAATCTAGTTTTAGCTGTTCATGCTGATCATTCACAGGTGTATGTCTACTGACTCCAGGCCCTGGATAGGCACCAATCTTGCTTTGTTTTTGTGTTACAACCATGTCCAGCTTTGCATCCAAACTTAAAATCCAAATCACAATCTAAAACAACCATTAGGACATTAGAGTTAGTTTTAGGATCCTCAGTCCTCTGTCTACAACTGCAAATAGGCCCAAAGCTAGCCCCTTTGCTCTTATCTTTTAGTTTTGGTCTACTTACAGGAGGACTTATCTGCTTTCTGTCAGCATCCCAGCCTTGTATGCATATCCTCATGGATGTTGAGTAGGGAATACCCCCCTAGGTCTTGCAGAGCCTGAAGAAGAAGAGGAGATAAAATATAGAGTCTATCTCCTACACTGTTGGCCCCTGGCCCAGAGATCCTGTTGATCACTGATGGCTACCTTGTAGGGAAATCTGGGAATAAGCATCCAGTCTGGGAAAAAACCAACAGCAAGTATGTGCCCTTTGCCATTAATGTCAAAGGGGGAGAGAAATCATGTGAAAAACTTAGAAGCAAAAAAGAAGTGCAGATGTGTAAAGAGAAAGGGGGAGAATCGTGTCTTGATGGTCTTTATAGTTTTTCACATCATATGTTGCCATCAATGACAAAGGGGGATATTGTTGCAAGTATGTGCCTAATCGGTGTTGTGACTGGTGTCAATTGTGCTCCTATCTTGTTGTTTGCTTGTAATGAGTAAGATTCTTTGTATTTACTTATGTAAGTAATCTTGATGTTGAGGATATTGAGAAAATTAGCTTCTCTAGTAGAAACAGTGAGTTACAGTGGAAATAGTGTATTGCATACAGAAGAACAATCCAAGAGATTGCTCCGCATTTCCTGTAGGATGAATATCTTTGTCTGTGGATTGGAAATTATTTAGAAGTCCATATGAAGATGCTATGTTCCGAGTTTGAGCCTTCAGTATGAAGAATTGAGTGAGTTATGTTCACTAGAGTGAAAATAGGTTTTTTTATATGTTTGGCAAAGACAGGGAGAAAGTATTACACTCCGCATTCCTCCACATTGAAGTATTTTGATATGCAGTTCTAGAGTTAAGTCTAAGATGATGTTAAGTGCTTTCAACTCCAATGGTTCATGATTCAGCGATCCGCAAGCTATCCTTTCTTTATGACAGTAGCTGACAGTGTTGTTCTTGTGCTCCGGTTTGAAGAATCTTCTTGACAGACTGGTTAGAGATCATACGGTTGTTCCTGGTGATTAAAATGTGCTTGTGGATGTCTCCTGGTCATGTTCCTACCTTTGGATCGGTCCACAAAGAGAAGTTTGGATCATGAAAGAAGAATGTTCTTAGAAGACCTAGTGTTAACTCTAGTCTTGGCCGACTTGGTTGATTTCACTATTTGCATAGATGCATTGAAGATTGTAGAAGTGTTTTGTGGCATGCAGGATTGTGTTTGAGTCCCAACTAAGGTGTGGCGTGTTCATCATACTTCTCTACATCTTTCCTTAGCTAAATTTTGTAATAGGTCTAGACCTATTTCTGTGTATGTTTTGTATGCTGACCTTGGAGAATGTTCCAATGGTTGATGAATGTAATGCTAACCTTGATGTACATTCCAAGGTTGATGAATTGTATAAAAGCATGTAATAGAGTTGCAAAAAAGTGTGTGAATGTGAAGATGAAGAGATAAGTGCGAAGTGTGAAAGAGCAAAGTAGAGAAGTTATATTGTGCTTCAATGGAATTGAATCCTAACATAGAGTAGATGCTACTTAATCAGTTCACCACTTTGGCAATGAGCCACCTCTTGGCAATGAGCCACCCTTTGGCAGCAAGTCATTCTTTGCAGTGAGCAATTTGGGTAGTGAGCCCTATAGGTAGTGAGCCTCTAATTTTTGGTATTTTTATAACTCATATTTTTGTGGGCTAACATCCACCATGGTTTTTCCTTTTAGGGTTTTCCACATAACTATGTTGGATGTGTGTTTGTGATTAAGTTTATGGTGTCATGCTTTCATGGTTAAATCTGATTATAAGCAATTAAGTTGTTGATGGTTTGATGTTCATATGAAGCTAAGTTTTTGTGACAACTGATTCACCCCCCCTCCTCAGTTGTCCGGTGTATTTCAACAATATAAAATCTATAGAAGAATATAAATCTATGAGAATGGCTACAAAAGTTGTAAATAAAACAATGCAAAAGAAAAAGCTCTCTAGAAGTTGCACTTGAAAGTTGGTTGTGAGGTTATAAAAGAAATGTGGCTTCAACAAGATCCTATTTCTTATTATGGAGAAACTTTAAAATAAAATTGTAGAAGAATACAAGATTGAAAATTGATTTCATATAAGAAATTTTGAAGATTGCATGATGATCATTAATAGGAAGAAGAGTGGTCTTATTAAGAAAAAAACTAGATGAAATTATAAATGGTGTGGGTATGAGAGCTCCTTTAAAATTAAAATGCAAGATAACATTGATTTTGAAATGTATAATATGATTCAAAAAAGTTGGGATGCTACCACAAACATAGAGACATCATAACAAATGTGGTGGGGTCCAACTTGATATAAGCCTAGACAAGATATAAGAAAACATGTAAAAGCATAGACAAAAAATTTCTTGGCATTTATTACTAGGAACAAGACAAGAAATGAGCTAAAATGAGTCATAAAACATGCTAAGAGTGGGGTCACTAAAATGAGCATAATACATAAAGTAGAAATTGCAGAGTAGGCAATTTTTGACTTTATATTTTGCCCCCACTTTAGTGGGCTCATGTCACTAAGTTATATAGCTTTGATAAAGTAAATATATAAAATAAAACTACATAAAGTAAATTGCTAAAATCTTAAATATGTATGTATACACTACAAAAATGATATTAACATGTACGAGAGTTTTGCCCCTAAATTGGATTTGTTTTCTATACATATTGCTTATCTACAAGACAAACATACAAGGAAAGTAAGTCAAAGTTCATAAAATAAAGTTAGATCATGTAAATAATAAACATGTATATCATCAACATCTAGAGAGAAAGAGATTGAGCATAAATTGGAAAGATAAATTCAATAAATAGGAACAAAAGAGGTAGAAAAAAACCAATGGTGCTAAGCTAGGACAAATGAAATAAATAAATGATCCTAGGATACTCTGCTAGGAACTGTGATAAAGTGGAAAATGAACTTGAGCTGCTCTATACTAGGAATCATACCACACATCATCAATAGATGATGCTTGGTAACTATGTTCTAGGAGTAAAAAAGGATGACTTGAGGACTAAACAAATGTAGCTCAAGGGCCCATGACTGGATGCTATGAAGCATGAATAAAAGTGAGAGGTGAAGGATATGTCTCCTCTTAAAATGATTGAAATAGTATAAGATGCAATCAATTTTAAGGAAAGGATAAAGAAAAAATGTGTGCTAAAGATAAGGTATAGAGTGAGTCAAGAATAGATAAAGAGAAAGGTAGGAAGAGATGCATGAGAGAATAAAGATGCCCCTAGAAAGAATAAGGAACACATCATTTTGCCTCGAGGAGAATGGAAAAGAGAAGCAAGTTTGCACATAAAAGAATAATGCAAATGAAAATGGTGCACCTAGAATTGTGCCCAAAGAAATGACATATGACAAATAAAGAAAGAAATGCCACAAAATAGGCAATAGTAAGTGAGTGTAAAGATCATAATACAAACAAGACATAAAATGGATTTGTATTCATGGAGTTAGTATAATAAGAAATAGAGACCTAAAAAAGGGTAACCCTCTCAAGTTGGTTGTAACTGTTAGTCATATGTGAGACCATGGGAGGATATAGGTGTAGGGTCTAACCCATGGAGATAGTTAGCCAAGAAACAAGCCAAAGTGTGGAACATTTTAAAACTAGAAGGGTTTATGAATTTTATCCAACACATTATGGGTTACAACCCTCACATATCAATTGAATTTTTTAATTCTTATAAGGAACAAACTATTGAGGTGAGAGGCATCACTTTCAAGGTTTCTGAAGAAAGTATTGGCCAAGTTATAAGAACCAACACCAAGGGGAGGAAGTTCTACAAAAGAAAAAGGAATTGGGAAGTGGAGGTGTTATATTTCATGTCCGAGGAGGAGAAAATCATTAAATTCTAGGGGGCTTCATTTGTAACTCCATTTCCAAAGCTTGGAACAAAGTCCTACACCAAGTTATGAGGTGTGTTACTTTAGAAGTTCATTACAAGTGTTCCTTATCTTACCATTTTTCCCTTTTAAAACATTTTTAGCATAAGAACCTTATTAATATCCCATTATGCCTTCTCATGTCCCTATAAAATTCTATCTTGGATGTCCAAGCTAAGAACACTATTATTCCAATCCACCACATGCTCATCTTCCTTCTTTTCAACCATGCAAAAAATTCAAATGTTGGCCCTCCTTTCATCACAAGGATGGCTCAAGATGAGGCTATCCCTACTTTGGAAATGATTGTGCCTCAACTCTTTTCAAGGGTAAGAGGTGTGTTACTAAATCTATAAATCTACTAAAGATAAAACTCTAGGAGAGAGCCCTTTAGTTGTGAGAAGGGTAACGTGAGCTTCTAAGAACAAGAAGGTTGGGAGGAAGGGTAGTCATTGATGTAGAAGCAATCCATACTAGTTCTTTTTATTTGGAATGGTTTCCCTCTTCCTATGAAGCCTCATATGACAACCACAGAGATAAAAAAGACAAGGGAAATGTGGTGAGGAGATAGGAGCTAGACAAGAAAAAATTCATAATGCAGAATGGAAGTATTGGCATAACAAAAGAGGGGTTGGTGATGCCAATCCTCTAAATTCTCAAAACAAATTTTCTCCACTAAAAATGATATCATCCTCCATAAGGACATCATGAAGTGGATTCTCAAGGATAATGGAAAATTAAGATAAAACATGACAAGTTTGAAATAATGTTTTAACAACATGGGAAATAATTTACATCATAACAAGGGTAGTAGCCTCAAAGAAAAGATATTGATTCTTGAGAAGAAACTAAATAAAGTGGAAGTAGAAAACAAATCTTTGAAAGAGAATCTAGAAAAGGCCATCCATTTGAGAATAATGGACATAAAGAACTGTGGCAAGCATTAATATGATGAAGATGGTTTCACAATTAAAAAAGATAATTACATCTACTGGGAACAACAAAAGGTCCAATACTTAGGGAAAAGTAAAAGTTGTGGAAGACAAGGACATGGACTTGGATTTGACTGAGGATTACATGAATTTTATCATATAAGAGTGGGAGACCATAAAATCCATGGGATTTTTAGGCTTCCCTAATTATTGTTGTGTTGATTTCTTTTTGTTGTATGTTTGTCCTGAAGTTGGTTATGGTTATGTCTCTTTTTTCTATCTCATGTCATGGAATTATAATGTTTTATTTTCTTTGTGATACTATATAAGGTTTGGATCCTTTCAAAACCCCCTTTTTTACCCTATAATCAAAAAAGAATAATTAGTGTTGATGTGGATGTTGGTCACACACAAACATACTAAACAAAAGTCACACAACAACCCTTGTTTATCCTGAAAGATACAATGAATTCAAAGAATTCATGATCCCAAGTCCCCCGTGATTAGTTCATAATCTGCTGGTGTTACTCTGTGGTTGATGTGTATTGTTGTTTTCCATTTTGGGGTCTTACGTAGATCAATAGACTCTATTCCTACAACAATGTCTGACAGGGAGGTTACTCTACATAGCATATATCCTCAAAGGATGTGTCTAAGTTGATATTTGCATGAGTTCTACCCCTATTTATGATTCTCTGCATGACATTTTCAATACTACATGCATTTAGCTCAAAGTATGCTAATGATATTCAGTTATCTATGGGATGTCAGCATATTTTCCTGCTCTGCTTCTGATTTATCATGATTTGCAGTTGTGGAAGTGATTTCTATGAAACTAAAATGAGAAAAAGGGTTAGAGAGTTGACTAAGATCACTCATCCACATACATGTTCCCATATAGCAATGGAGAGAAGAAAACTAAAATCATACTTCACCAGGACAGTCCACAAATCCGTATGATCCAGTGCAAATCTTCAAGGGGAAAGTTGACAACAACATGCAATGAAATGAAAGCGCTTCTATAGAACACAGCATTCACCAGTACATATCCAGAAATCAACTTGAAGACTACTTAAGGTTTACAATCAGGATATAGTCTGAAGCTTCATCTCCATACACTATGTTCATAAAACAGGTACATTTACAATGATCTGAGGAGAGAACCTTGAATATTTCAACAGTTCAGTCCTCATTAGTCTCAGTAATATGATCTCTTACATGAAATTGCTACAGGTTTGATATTGTATGATTGACCTCCTCCCTGTGTACAGTGCAGGGGCTCAATATATATGGCTCTAATTTCTCCCAAATCTGGCACCCAAAACCCTAGGAGATCAATGGTCAGCATCTTGAAATACAGCATCAAACAGTGTGGAATGAATCTCGCCAAAAATTTGAGCAGCATACCCAGACAGGGCGCCGCTCCAACAATAATGTCTCCATCTGCAAACCGTCTCGCATTGAAAGCCCCTCTCCTTCTAGTGTGTTTGGCCTCTCAGAATCCGGTGTTATCTTGTGTGATGTCATCGCCACTCAAAGCTCCGTCTTTATGTTCCCTGCACGTCGCCATTGTGTCAACAACTCTGCTTCTTCAGCTACTCCAACAATCTGCAATACATAAGCAGGAATAAGCATCATCGTTCGATAAATCAGCAGGGAAAACCAAACATTTATATTTAAAATAGGTTCCAAATGCACAAATACAGCCATCGGGTCTAGAAACCACGAAAAACATGCACCAAAATGCATATACATTGCCAAAACCAGTTGAGTCAACCATCATTGACCAGGGACATATATCAGGTGCCAAAAAATGGCTTCAAAAACTCAATCGCTTCGCTTTCCTACCCTTTTGCTTGCTCAATTCCTTGTATCCTCTGATATACAAGCCGGACGTGATACATCACACTAATCGGATTTCAAACTATTTAAATTCTGGCCTGTATATCTGCAATGCATGTCGGTTTGTATATCGCAACATACAAACGCATATGAATACAAAGAATTTTCTGTATTGGACTTCCATTTCAAATCTGGCTTGTATGTATAGCAATGCATCTTTGATATACAAACTGAAATTATACAATGATTTAACTCATTATTTCCTTTCGCGTCTACGCAATGTATAAGTCATTGCATATCGGCTTTGTATGTCGAAACATACAAAGCACAAAATATACAAAGACTTAACTCTTTTAAACTTCTTTTGCGTCTGCGGCTTGCATATGAACATTGCATGTATCATTTGACTTGTATGTTTCACAACATACAAATCGCGGATATACAAGCATTACCTCTCCTTTAATAACTTTCAAATCTGCGGCCTGCATGTTGGCAATGTATAAAATGCAATGTATGTTACGAAATATACATTGCAGAGTTATATAATGATTTAACTAATTTTGATAACTTTTCGGGTCTGGCACAATGCATAAGACACTTGTATCTCGCCAATATACAAGCCCACCCATATACAAGGACTTAACCTTGTTTAAGAACTTTTCAAGTCCAGGACTTGTATATGGACGCTTGTATATTTGCCTTGTATGTAAAAACATACAAACGCCAAACATACAACAATTTAACTCCTTTTCATGGTGCTTTCAAGTCCGCGGCCTGCACATTGCAAATGTATATATCAAATGTATGTCGGATACATACAAACAAAAACATACATGTGACGGACCTAAACAAACATTCATTTAAACTCTTAACTATTTCGGGTCCACCTTGTATGTACAAATATAACATTAACAAATGCATACAAGGTAAACAAGACATTAAACCGACTTGTATATGAACCCGACTACTCATGCAACCAAGTATAAAATGACATTTGCATATACAAACGACTTTGTATATGGAAAGCGATATACAAAGGTCTTTGTATACAAGTGAACTCGCATACAAAGGGCCTTGTATATGCAACCCGATATACAAACAGACTTGTATATGCAAACAGTAAACACTCCCTTTGTACATTTTACCAAAATGCTCATAACTTGCAAAATATGGCAAATTTTAAGATGGTTCAAAAAGCAACCCTAGCTCATTTTTGACAAGGAATCCAACCATACTATGCACTAGTACTGAAATGCATTTCTTCTCCATTTTTAACAAGGTTTGCAACTTTCACTCACTTTTCCCTTTACCACCAAGCAAAACGACACACAGGAGCAAAAAGCAAAGCAACAGTAGGGGTCCTTATTTTACTAAGGAGTAAAATGGGGCATGTTGTGAACATCACAACAACTAGCAACCAAACAAAACAATCAAATTCAACCCATTAAAGAAAATTGAATGAAATGAATTCATAACTTCCAACTATCTTTTCTGTAAATTATTATCCAACTTGAGACTCAATGTATTTAATAAGGTGCATGAATTTTCATTTCAGTTTAAGTGGGTGCACGTGATTAATTATCCTCATCTTGAAGATCAGTTGAACAAACCAGTTACTGATATTAGACTACGTAGGTGAGGATGTTCCCTCATAGCCAACCAGATAGAGCCTTGCTGCCAACGAGCATCCATAGCCCCGATAAGGTTATCGTTACAATTCTCCTAAGTAGAGCCCCACTGCCAGCGAGCGTCTATAGCCCCGGTAGAGTTACTTAGATGGCTTAATCTAGATTTTCAGTATAATCCATTTTATTTATTTATATATTTTATATTTGATAGAACTTCATAAGATATTGCATTTGTAACGTCATGATGCAAGGAGTGGTCACTTGTTGAAATTAAGCTGAGAATTGTAATGGTAGCAAGGGTGACCTCTGATTTTTCACCTAATACCTACACTGGTAATTTCAACAAACCCAAGGATTTTAGGTGTGTCATTGTGAGAAACATTCCTTGAATACTCAACCCATTCTTATTGAATACAAAATTTCACAAGTCAAACAACTCTCTACATTCATGACAGTTACAACAAGTTATGCATGAATTTCAAATAATTAACCTTAATGATCTAAATTTTCTATTATTTTCAGTGGTTGTTAATCTGCTCCTTCATACTCTAAATCAAAAGAAAGATCCATGCTGAGAAAACAAAGCAACCAAAACAAAACAAGCAAAACAAAGCCACTGTACAAACAACTATACAAAGAAAGTACACTATGATACACATGACTGTCATGATGCAACCTCATGCCTGAAAATAGTGTTTGAGGAACTGTCCATTAACTAGTAATGGAACATCCTCACCGGTTAAGGACTTGAGCCTATAGGTGTTGTCTCCTAAAATTTCAGAAATTTGAAAGGGGCCTATCTAGAGTTTGTCAAATTTACCATGATCACCCTTCCTTTCATGCGCTTTGTCCCACATCAGGACTAGATCTGAAATCCTGAAAGCCTTGATTCTGGCACTCTTGTCAAACCAGCACTTGACAATAGCCTGATGTTTAGCAAAATGGTTAATTGCTACACTTCTTTTTTCTTCTAGGTGCATTAGTTGTGGCAATCTAACTTCCTATTTATTATCTATGCCTAGGTACTCTTGTGCAAACTGCAGTGTAGGAATCTTTAAGTTGACATGGAGGATGGGATCCACCCCATATACTAGGTGAAAAGGTGAATTTCCTAATGCATCTTTATTCCTGGTTCTATCTACCCACAAGGCATATTTCAATAGAATGTTCCATTCCCTTGGGTTCTTATCTATCAGCTTTTTTATGATGTTTAATAGGTTCTTGTTCGTGGATTCTGCTAATCCATTCCCTTGGGGATAGTAGTTTGAGGAGAATTTTAAAATGACCCCATGATCAAAAGCCCAATCTGATAGTTTCATTGAAGCAAAAGCAGGTCCATTATCACATACTAAAGCATATGGAACTCCATACCTGGTCATTATAATAGTTTCCAGAAAACTAATGACATCCTCAACATTGCATGTCTTGCTGCTGACAGCCTCAGTCCACCTGGTGCAATAATCAGTAATAGTTAAAACATACCTATGGCCTAAGGATGATGGGGGATTGATAGGTCCTATGAAGTCCATTTCCCATTGAGCAAAGGGGTGCATCTCCATCACTGGCTGCAAAGGTTGAGCAGCATATTTCTCTCTGTTTGCAGCAACCTGACACATATGATAGCATTTGATGTGTCCAGCTGTGTCCTTAAAAATTGTGGGCCAGTAATACCCTGCCCTGAGGATAGCATGAGTTGTGGCTAAGGATGACCCATGTGCAGTCCCAAATTTATCATGCAGTTCCGCTAGCACCTTATCTGCTTCTGATCTTTCCAGGCACCTTAGGTATATTCCCTCGTAGTTTTTCTTGGAAAGGACTCCTCCTTTTAGCATATATTTCAGTGACCTTATCTTCAGGGCTCTCCTCTATGAGGCTTATAGTCTTGAGGGACATCTTCCAGTGATCAGGATGTGCCTGATGTCCGAGTACCATTCTCCACCATCTTTTCCATTTACAACGTAATGCTGGCTCATGATATTGGGATCAATCTCTGATATCATTTAGCTTAACGCTTGTCCTCTTACTAACTTCATGGGGGTAATGTCCATATCGTATTCCTGGAGGATAGTGATCCATTTAGCCCTCTTCTCACCTGGTTCGCTTTGCATTAACAACATTTTTATTGCGGCATCAGGTACTACAACGATCACCTTACTTCTCAGGATGTAGTGCCTAAATTTTTTGACTGCTCGAACCAAAGCAAGCACCTGTCTTTCAACATCCATGTACCTGAGCTCTGCGTCTCTAAAAGGGCAGCTCATGAAGGCTATAGGCTTTTCCTCCCTTTCTTCATTTTTCTATGTCAGCACTGCTGCAGAGGTATGTTCTGAAGCAAATGAATAGATGTAGAAGTCCTTGGTGTAATCTGGACTGATCAGAACTGGAGCATTTGATATGGCTTTCTTAATGACTTCAAAAGCTGCTCTAGCTTCCGATGTCCATTCAATTTTGGCGTCCTTCTTGAGCATGGCATTCAAGGGCTTGACTATCTTTGCAAAGCCAGTGATAAATTTCCTTACAAAATTAATCTTACCAAAGTAAGATTTGAGCTCTGTCCTGCTTCTGGGCAGTTGTATCTTCATGATGGATTCTATTCTGTCAAGATCAATGATGATCCCGTCCTCAGTTATCAAGTGGCCTAGCAATTTCCCTATGGTCATCCCAAATATGCACTTCTTGGGATTTAATGATATCCCGTACTGCTCGCACTTTCTTAGCACCTTTTTCAGATCCTCTACATGGTTTGCTCTATCTTTGGAGAACACCATTAAGTCATCCATGTCTATTACAATGCACTTACCAATCAAGCCTTTGAAGGCTATGTCCATTGCCCGTTGAAATGTGGCTCCAGCGTTTATCAACCCAAACGGCATGCGCTTGTAAGCGAAGATTCCCCACTTTGTGGTAAATACCATTTTCAACCTATCAATTTTGTCCACCATCACCTGGTTGTATCCAAAGAAATCATCCAAGAAGGACATCATCTTGGCACCATTTACAATTTGTAGGACTTCATCTAGAGAAGGCAAAGGATAATTATCCTTTTCATAAGCTCGATTTAAATTCTTGAAGTCCACGCATAGTCTGATGTCACCGTTCTTTTTTCTCATTGGGACTAGGTTTACCACCCACGTGGAGTGTCTCATAGGAAATATGATCCTGGCATCGAGTAGCCTTTTAACTTCTTTGAAAATGATTAGCTCCAGTAAAGCATTGACGGGCCTTTGCTTTTGCCGAAAAGGCTTGGCATCTGGCTTCAAAGGGATCGTATGAGTGATGACTGATGTGTCATAAGTTTTCAGTTCATCATACATCCAGGAAATAACATGGATGTAATCTTTGAGGGCCTAGGTTATCCCTTTCAATTCTTCTTCTGTACAGACCTTCCCAATCAGAACGTTTCTTTTTTTATCACTCTGCCCAATATTGACCTGCGAATACTGTCCCTCATCAGCCTTTTGAAGATCCCTTTGTTTTAGCATGCTGTCCAGATCAAATGCTCTCTCTAACTCTATCGTTCCCTTAGGAATTTTGTTACTTGGCAGCTCCAAGATTTCTTCCTTCTCCCAAACATGATCCTCTAGATTCTTTTCATCAATGATCTGTGCCAAAAAGGCCTCCCTATTGGAAATAAAATCTAATATATGCTGATCATCATCAAATACTTGGAAATTAGTTACATTATCAGGTACTAAAGGCACTGATACTAATTCAACTGAGAATCTTTTCAAACCTGATATGGAAAGTGGCTCTAGAATACTGGCAGCCTGGGCCAAAGCATCTGCTCTGTGGTTTTGTTCTCTGGGTACATGGGATATATTGAATGCATCAAACTCTTCTATTAAGTCCCACACCCTGTGTCTGTAATTGGACAGCCTCCTATAATTGCAGGAGTATATACCCCTCACTTGTCTGATAACTAATTCTGAATCTCCATAGACACGCAGAATCTTCGCCTTCTTTCTAAGTGTAAACAGTATCCCATGGATTAGAACTTCATATTCCGCCACATTGTTTGTACATGGGAACTGCAATCTGTATGCTGCCAAGTAGGATTTTCCATATGGATCAATGAGGTCTATTCATACTCCAACTCCTTGTTTTGACTTGGATCCGTCAAATCTAAGGATCCAAGGCTTATCTTGATCTAAAAGCTTGTCTGGTGCTTCTTTCTTTCTTTTTTCTCTGGTAGCTGCACCACCGGATATCCATTTTAGCTTTGGTGTCCCAATGTTCTTAAGTACTACCTCATCAGCTTTACGAGAAGTAGATATTTCTTCTCTTCTCTTATCATCAGGAGGAACATCCTCTGGACCAGGTAGTGTGTGCCTTCTCAAGATATGCAAGTACAATGAGCAAGACGTCTCTGAGTGAGGTGCCTCATGCAACCTGCACCAATCTTCAATCAAGGCATCCTAAGGAGGCCTCCTCTGCTGCGTCATCCTTTGGATTTCTTTTGACAGAAACTCTTCGAACTTGGACAGATTGCTGCCGCTATCTTCATTAGATAACTCATAATCTGACTCCACTAAACAATCACTCCCAGGGGTGATCCTCTTCTTCTTTTCATTGTTACTTCCATTGCATACTAGTATCTCTTCGGTTATATGAATAGAATCCTCAACCTGCTGCATGCATTCCCCTATTCCTGCAGGAAATAGACGAAAGTCAGTATCATCATCATTATTTGTGGAACTCACCACGGGTGAAGATGCTTCACTGTATGCTTGTTCCAACTCCAACATGTCCAAACAAGCATCACAAGTTTTTTCAGAATGAGCTTCATCGTGCAGCCTACACCATCCATCAATTAGAATATCATGAACAAGCACATTTAATAATTGACATCGTTTCACCTGTCTAAATAAATGCATCTCAAATTTCTTGAAATGATCTAGTTCTATTTTATTCCCAAGACTACAATCAGGTTCTGAATTTATTTCACCATCCCAAAGGTCATCATCATAATCATGTATGTCAAGCATCAGGATTTCTTCTATGCTAGTGGTTTGAGGTCTGATGGAGTAAACTCCAAGTTCCACATCCACATACATGATTTCATTGGTTTTGTTATATTCAGTGATCATGTGTCTCATGCGAGGTTCAGCTTCGATCTTTATCTGATTTGGTATACCCTTCCAAGGTAGCCACATATGGCCGAAATCAGTTGACATGTATCCGTTGAGGGTTTTTGACCAGTCCCTACTGAGTAACATTCCATATGTATCAGGTATATCAACTACTTGAATATCAATATAGTGCTAGATTCTGGGATCCGATGCTAGCTGCATGTGAATGTGGGTCAGTTCTCCTACCACACTTACTTCTGTTTTGTCTAATTGTGTTACCATCTTCAATGATTTAGCAGGATGTAACCCTAAAGCATTGCATATGGATAGGGGCATTACATTGGTAGATGCTCCTGAGTCCAATAAGCAGTTGTGCAAATTTTTACCAAACATCCTTATAGTAAGGAGGAAGGGAGGTGACTCACTTTTGTCTTTGTATAGGGTCATGTTAGAGGTATCTACAGCTTGAACAGTAGCTGAGGTTTTAGGTTTGATGTTGACATCCTTGGTGGCATGATCCTTATCTCTAAACTAGCCTAGGGTATGGCTATCTTCCTTTTGAGCAAAACCACCCAATGATTTCATGAAAGCATTCTTGATTGCAGGGGTTTTAAGCAAATCTGACATTGGCAGGCTGATCTTCACTTTTTTCATTTCATCTACCAGATATGTAACCAATTTGTCAGATTCAAGAAGTAGATTTGTAGCTTTTTGTGTTGTGTTATGTGGTGCCAGATATTGAGCATTGACCTTGGGGAGTCCAGGGTTATTACTTGCCTTGGGATCAGGTGGAGTATTGAAATTGTTTGGAGGCAATGAGATAGTCAAAGGATCAGCAAATCTGTTTGAGTTATTCCTTAAGTTGTAGTTATGCCTACCTCGAGGTTGCTATTGATAAGCATTGACTTCCTCATGCTCAATTGATGGCTCATTCTCATCCTCAAAGGGGAAAACATAGTTGGACTCAAAAGTCATGGCTGATTCCTCACATGTTGAAGTGTAATCCTGATGTGATGATATTGTCTGCTGATAAGGATAATGAATGAAGCTTTCTAGCACTAGGGCAGAATCATACTCACAGGGGACAATTTCATTTCCCTCTGCATAAGGTGGGTTACCTGAGGTACTAGCCACTTTAGCCTGGAATATGCTAGCAACAATCCTGAATTGGGGACAGTCCAACTCCGCATGAGCGTTGGTGTTATGTATCCGGCACCAATTTGTAAGTGCTGCCTCTGCAAGGTTTACTCTGGTGGTCTGCCTAGGTTCACCAGGAGGCTGATTGTCTAGGGGTGATGGCAAGGAACCATTGTTTGGTCTAGTGTTCCACACTCTAGGTTATCTAGGAGGATTGTTGTTGCCATTATTGTTATTGTAATTGTTGTTGTACCCCCTGTCAAGATAATTAGGTCTGTCATTGGCATAACCTCTGTTTTGATTAGGTTGAGAGTAGAAGTTCTGATTTCTCAGATGAGTGACCTCACTAGTAAGTTTCCTTAACTGAGCTGATATTTCTTTGATTTCTTCTTTCTCTTCCTAAACCTTGGCCACCACATTCTCTATCTGAGGCTTGAAAAAGGAAGACCCATTGTTATTGTTGGATTGTTCTGCAGACTGAGGCACTTGTGTTTGATATGGTAACATCTGGTTATTCCCGCTTGGTGGGGGCATGACACTGAGTGGGGGGATCTGTAAAGGGGTTGGCATTACTGCCTGAGGCATCATGGCTCCATTGGTCTGTTGGTGGACGGGATATGTAGGATAACCAAGAAGTGTAGGGAAGGCAACATTTGGTGTGGGAGTAGGAGCCAATTGCTAACTAACTTTGATAGCTTCCTCAAAATCATGTGCTAAGGTTGTTACATCGGGGTGTGTCCTTCTGATAAACATGGAGGTCAGGGGATCTAAAGCTGAGTAATAAATGCTCCTAGAAGCTTCATCTGTTACAACGTAGGGAGCAATTAGTTTAGACAACATCTTCTGAAATCTAGCGTTGAAGTTTGCAATGGGTTCTCCTTCGCATCTCTTGATGGTGGCAAATAGATGATGGTTCATTGAAGGATCTATAGGCACCTTGAACCTATCCTTGAAAGCTTTCTCTAAGGCATCCCATGAACGAACTGAACCCTGACCTAGACTGGTATACTAGTTATAGGCCTCTTCCTCTAAGGAGAATGGAAATAATCTGTATACCACATCTTCATACTCAATTCTAGCCCTACAACAGGATTCCTTGAAGGTCTTGACATGATCATCAACATCCTGGTACGGATGGTACCTAGGGCAAATTTTATCTAGATTTTTAGGCAAAGCATGATATGCATTGAAGGCCAAAGGCGACTCTGCCATGAAAAATGACATTGGAAGGGGCGGGGGTTGAATCTGGGGTGCAACAGGCTGAGGCTAGACCTGAGGTGTGACAGGTGGTCCTGTCGATATTTGAAAGCCAGTAGGAGTTACAAGGGCCCGCTCTGGTGAGGCTTCTGTCGCACTAGAATTAGGGGTGTGATGAATGTCCACAGTTTTGGGTCTAAATCCCCTGATAGGTAGTTCTTCAAAGAGTCCACTAGATCTGGACCTGGTATTTGGCATGAAAGCTAGGATTTCTCTAGTTTTCAAGGCAAAAATGGCAGGTTTCCTGGTCAGAATTCAAACTGACAGGATGTTTGAACAACGTCCGTAGGAATCTACAGTTTCCTTTGTCAGGCCCTCCTTCTAGCGCCATTTTTTTCTGTTGATGTGGATGTTGGTCACACACAAATAGACTAAACAAAAGTCACACAACAACCATTGTTTATCCTAAAAGATACAATGAATTCAAAGAATTCATGATCCCAAGTCCCCCGTGATTAGTTCATAATCTGCTGGTGTTACTCTGTGGTTGATGTGTATTGTTGTTTTCCATTTTGGGGTCTTACGTAGATCAGTAGACTCTGTTCCTGCAACAATGCCTGACAGGGAGGTTACTCTACACAGCATATATCCTCAAAGGATGTGTCTAAGTTGATATTTGCATGAGTTCTACCCCTATTTATGATTCTCTGCATGACATTTTCAATACTACATGCATTTAGCTCAAAATATGCTAATGATATTCAGTTATCTATGGGATGTCAGCATATGTTCCTGCTTTTCTTCTAATTTATCATGATTTGCAGATGTGGAAGTGATTTCTATGAAACTAAAATGAGAAAAAGGGTTAGAGAGTGAGATTCCCAAAATTACTTGACTGAGATCACTCATCCACATACATGTTCCTATACAGGAATGGAGAGAAGAAAACTAAAATCATACTTCACCAGGACAGTCCACAAATCCATATGATCTAGTGCAAATCTTCAAGGGGAAAGTTGACAACAACATGCAATGAAATGAAAGCACTTCTATAGATCACAGCATTCACTAGTACATATCCAGAAATCAACTTGAAGACTACTTAAGGTCTACAATCAGGATATAGTCTGAAGCTTCATCTCCATACAGTATGTTCATAAAATAGGTACATTTACAATGATCTGAGGAGAGAACCTTGAATATTTCAACAGTTTAGTCCTCATTAGTCTCAGTAATCCGATCTCTTACATGAAATTGCTATAGGTCTGATATTGTATGATTGACCTACTCCCTGTGTACAGTGCATGGGCTCAATATATATGGCTCTGATTTCTCCCAAATCTGGTGCCCAAAACCCTAGGAGATCAATGGTCAGCATCTTGAAATGTAGCATCAAACGGTGTGGAATGAATCCCGCCAAGAATTCGACTAGCATACCCAGACAGGGCGCCACTCCAACAATAATGTCTCCATCTGCAAACCATCTCGCATTGAAAGTCCCTCTCCTTCTGGTGTGTTTGGCCTCTCAGGATCCAGTGCTATCGTGTGTGATGTCATCACCACTCAAAGCTTCGTCTTTATGTTCACCTGCACGCCGCCACTGTGTCAGCAACTCTACATCTTCAGCTACTCCAACAATCTACAATAAATAAGCAGGAATAAGCATCATCGTTCGATAAATCAGCAGGGAAAACCAAACATTTATATTTAAAATAGATTCCAAATGCACAAATATAGCCATCGAGTCCAAAAACCATGAAAAATTTGCACCAAAATGCATATACATCGCCAAAACTAGTCGGGTCAACCATCCTTGACCAGGGACATGTATCGGGTGCCAAAAAATAGCTTCAAAAACTCAATCGCTTCGCTTTCCCACCTTTTTACTTGCTCATTTCCTTGTATCCTCTGATATACAAGCCGGACGTGATACATCACACCAATCGGATTTCAAACTGTTTGAATTCTGGCCTGTATATCCACAATGCATGTCGGTTTGTATATTGCAACATACAAACGCATATGTATACAAAGAATTTTATGTATTGGACTTCCATTTCAAATCTGGCTTGTATGTATAGCAATGCATCTTTGATATACAAGCTGGAATTATACAATGATTTAACTCATTATTTCCTTTCGCGTCCGCGCAATGTATAAGTCATTGCATATCGGCTTTGTATGTTGAAACATACAAAGCACAAAATAAACAAAGACTTAACTCTTTTTAAACTTCTTTTGCGTCCGCAGCTTGCATATGAACATTGCATGTATCATTTGACTTGTATGTTTCGCAACATACAAAGTGGGGATATACAAGCATTACCTCTCCTTTAATAACTTTCAAATCCACGGCCTGCATGTTGGCAATGTATAAAATGCAATGTATGTTACGAAATATACATTGCAGAGTTATACAATGATTTAACTAATTTTGATAACTTTTTGGGTCCGACACAATGCATAAGACACTTGTATCTCGCCAATATACAAGCCTGCCTATATACAAGGACTTAACCTTGTTTAAGAACTTTTCGGGTTCGGGACTTGTATATGGACGCTTGTATATTTGCCTTGTATGTAAAAACATACAAACGCCAAACATACAACAATTTAACTCCTTTTCATGGTGCTTTCGGGTCCGCAGCCTGCACATTGCAAATGTATATATCAAATGTATGTCGGATACGTACAAACAAAAACATACATGCGACGGACCTAAACAAACATTCATTTCAACTCTTAACTATTTTAGGTCCGCCTTGTATGTACAAATATAACATTAACAAACGCATACAAGGTAAACAAGACATACAACCGACTTGTATATGAACCCGACTACTCATGCGACCAAGTATAAAATGACATTTGCATATACAAACAACTTTGTATATGGAAAGCGATATACAAAGGTCTTTGTATACAAGCGAACTCACATACAAAGGGCCTTGTATATGCAACCTGATATACAAACAGACATGTATATGCAAACAGCAAACACTCCCTTTGTACATTTTACCAAAATGCTCATAACTTGCAAAATATGGCAAATTTTAAGATGGTTCAAAAAGCAACCCTAGCTCATTTTTGACAAGGAATCCAACCATACTATGCACTGGTACTGAAATGCATTTCTTCTCCATTTTTAACAAGGTTTGCAACTTTCACTCACTTTTCCCTTTACCACCAAGCAAAACGACACACAGGAGCAAAAAGCAAAGCAACAACAGGGGTCCTTATTTTACTAAGGAGTAAAATGGGGCGTGTTGTGAACATCACAACAATTAGGAGCAATATATAGATCATATGAATTTTTATTATCCCCCATGCATATAGAACAAGCAGCACAAAAGAAGAAAATGAGTAAATGAGTAGGGAAACAACAAATAGGATGAATGGGCTTGGTTACGGTTGGGTCAATATGAAACTAGTATGAGACACCAGGATACTTTGCATCATCCCCAAATAACTAAGAAGAGAAATAAAAAGAGTGGGAGACAACAAATAGAAGATCACTATAGAAAGTACGAACAAATAAATACCAAAAACAATGAACTAAAAAATGGTTTTTCTGTCAACATGAAAAAGGAACTGGCACCCCAATGCTTTACACCATCCTCAAATAACCAAAGACAAGAAGGAAAAAACACAAGAAAGCAAAGAGAAAAAATTAAAGAAGAAACAACATGACATTCTTCCTATATTTATATACCTATAAAGGTTGCATGAGCCATCCAGGCCACACTTATAATGCATATAAAAACAAGAAGCACAGAGGAAAATTGGTCTATTATAGAGATCCATTGGGGTTTATCATCCAATAAGTCATATTATATTGCTAATTGTCCCACCTGCTAGGGATGAGGGTATCCAATTGCATAAGAGTAGTAGGAGGAGGAGCATGAGTGAAGAAAGAATCAAGAGGACTATCAACAACATAATCAAATAGACTATCACTAGAAGAATGATGAGGTGGAACTAATATTGAGGGAAGAAGAATAACACGAGGAAGAGTATAAATGGAAGTAACAAAATCCTTGAGAATGCTAATAGATGTGGCAATCTTAGGAACATTTGAAGAAGGCTATTGGGGCTTTACAACATCATCAAGAATAGAATGTTGTTGACAATAAAATATATGCCTAAGGTCTAGATTATTTATGTCAAAGAAGTTAACCCTAGTGTGATGCAATAAGAAGGAAATAATAATAGTGCGGTGGATATTATATGCATGACATAAAGGTTCAAACAATTTTACACGTCCATAGAGGCCATAACATAGGCTTGCTCAAATTTTCATATCATATTATTTATATAATATACATTATATATTGCAAGCATAGATATACACATCACATATGCTTGGGTAGCATCTGTTTCATATCTATATCTATATTCTTCTTCCTTTCTTCTATTATTGTTCTGTCCTATTGTGTTCTCTCTTCTATTATCTATTATATGATATGTCCCTTTCCTAAAAATGAGGTCAGATGTTCATATAACCTTATTCTAGTGTGGGTATGTGTCCCTTTGTGTGTCCTTGTGTCTTTCTATCCTTAAAGGGGTACCACATGTTAATTTCTACTGCAATAGTCTTCTAGTGATTGTTATTTTGTTTTGTTTTTGGTTCCTAAATACAAACATCCTTATGGGGCCTAATCCATTGTCTTTTTCTCAAGACAACTTATTCTAATTAAAATCAAAATTTCTCTCAAAATCTAGGATCATGGTAACAAATGTTTATAAGATATATTGATCTATTCATATGCATTTTCTTAGGTTAATACCATGTGTTAGATGTGTTGTGCCTAGATTGAAAGTTCATTGTAAGAGGTTTCTATTATAGTGATGGTAGCTAGATATATTAGTGTGGGTATCGCCTATTTGATGTCATGGAGAAGCTTAGATAGAAGCACAACAAATATATGTTTACTTCGATCTCCATTTCTTCATTTGAGTTATTGTTTGCATCCTTTGTTCACTTAGTTGCTATGCTATAATTTGAGATTCCCATCATATTGTCATTGTGACCCATCTAAATTAGTCATAACATTGTAACTCCTTGAAATCTAAAGAATTTGGGACTCTAGTTGGTCCATCTAGATATTTTTTGAATTATAAGTTGTGGCCAAGTGATATAGTATTGGTACAATGTAGAGATTTTATCACAAGTATCTTTTGACTTCTTTACCTATCAATCCAAATCTTTGTGACAATTTCTCCTTTTCTATTGTGATTGGCTTAACTTGTCTGTTTCATATTATGAAATTATTTATCCCCTAATATTTTATTTTTCTTGCTCCAAATTTCTTATTTGATTTAGCAACCCTTGTATGGCCCCTTCCAATTGGATTGTTGTTGTTACTGATGAGTCTATTTGTATTTGCAGTTGATTTTGTTGTAAAATTTGGATAATTTTTTTCTATGGCTTCCTCTAGAGTGACATTCTTATGTGTCAAATCATGTTTTGTATTGTTGGTAAATGCATCCCCTAATTCTATTTCATAAATTGGGGTATTTGAGTGAAATCAATCTAGGGTCCTGTAGGAGTATGCATTAGTATACTTGGACTTATTGTTACTATGGAGGTTGTTTTCTTTCTCTAGAACAAATATTCTTTTATCTTATTCATGGAGTCACTCACTAACCGTTTTGGTGGTGTGATTAGATGTGTGGATGTTTACCTTGTTTCTTTTCTTGTTTGTTTGTCTTCTTCTATCTCTTCTTATGTTTTCCTTTCTTATTCCTTCTCTCCTCTGATTTCTTTTTGGAGTCAATCCTTAGTCTCTATTTCTTTTTATTACTAAGGTAAATCCTACTCATCCTCTATTTGTTAGGCATGTAGTGGAGATAGTTGGTGGTCTAGTAGCTTTAATTTCTTCCTTTTGTGATTTTCTACTCTCCAACAACCTTATTATAAGCTTGTTGAGCTACCACAACAACTTCTATATATTTTTTTTGTTAAATTTTGTATTATTAGTGTTGTGAAGTAGGGTATCTACCCTATGTTTTGTCCTCAATTCTTGATCTTGTAGAATTTGTACCTTTCTTGTTGTTTTTGGAGATAGATTTAAGTCTTTAGCCACTTCTTCCATTACTCTTGTCTTTATTAATATCTCTATCTTGAAATCTTTCTCTCTTTGTGTGGTGACATGCTTTTGTACAACTATTATTAGCTCCTCAAAAATCCCTAAATGATTTGTTCTATGGAGTAAGGGCTAGTGGTAATGAAGTCAATCATCATTTTCACAATTACCTCTTTGTTACTTGCATTGGGAGTAGGGTAAGTTTGAGTCAACTCTAATGGCTTTCCTAATGTGTACAATGTTCTCAACAATTTCTTCCTATCTAGAGTAGGTGCTTGACTTTTTTCTTGCACTGCCTTTTGACTTGTTCTCTATGGTAATCAATATGCCTTTGAGGTTTCCTCTTCTTCCTTCTCTGAATTGTCATCATATTGTACCAACTTTCTTTGTACTCTTTATTTTTGTGTAATTCCCACCCTAGTTTGTGCCTAGTGTGCTTTATGATTCATGTGTATATATGTTCTTCTAGGTGTTTATCAGTGTATTATGTGATTATTATGCTTTGATGCATTGCACCGAACTTGTCATTGAGATCTATGGTGCCATCGAGGGTTTCTGAGGGTGTATTTTGCATGACCATCAAGGTGTTTCCAATGGGGTTTTGCTTTTTTATTTGGCTTCCAACTATGCATTATAGGATGCATACCTTGTGATTGTGCATGTTAGATCCAGTGCTTCAGCTTCATTGTTTTCACTATACTTATTATAGTTGTGATTGTCGTATTATTCCCACATTGTGAAATATCATTTATGCATCATATTCTTGAATCATGCTAGTCGTAGATGATTATGGTGGATGTGATTATTTTATATCATGTGTGATTACATCACGTTGGAGTGGATTATGTTGCTTTGGCTATTATAAATGGAGCAAGTACGGCTGATGGTTGACTTGAGTTTGCAAGTAATTACAAGTGTTAACTAATGTGGGAAATTTGGAGAAGGTTGACATGGGATGCTAAGCCATCTCACCCTTATCTTTGTGTTGTGGAAACCCGTAATGTGTGCTTGAAGTCATTTACGTGTGTTTCCTTAGTATTTTGCACTTTATTTTAAATTGTCTTGAAAAACATGTTTTCAAAGTAGTTTAATGATTTAAATTGAAAATTATTATTTCTACCTTAGCAAAAATGTTTATGCATCATATTAAGCTTGAGGAATGAATTTAAGAGATTTCGATTTATTTCTGAACTTTGGTATTTTTCCATCAAAAAGGTAGAATTGCATTAATTTAGAAAATTGAATGCTTGGTATGGCGTGTTTGGACTTTTTGGAATGAGGTTGAATCAAATAGCAATTACCTGTTTGGAATAGTTGAATTTAGTTGGTTAGCTATTTTCCTATTAATTTAGGTGATTTTTTTGACAGTATTTAGTGAAATTAGAAAAAGAATTAAAAGAAATGAAATTAGGGCTTTTGGATAAAAGGGAAAAAGAGACTTATTTTTCATAATTTGCATTCTCTATTTTTTCTCTCTATCTCTCAAACCCTCTTCTTGAAAGAATGGAAGGAATTTCTCCATGGATGAAAAGGAATGATTGCTTGCTTGCTCGCATGGATTTTTGTGTAGTTGTTTCTTGGAGAAGGATTGCTTGCTAAACTCTCTTGGATTCTTGGATTTCAATGCATGGTTGAAAGGTAATCTTCTTGGTTTTAATTTATGCTCTCTCTTCCTTTGTCATGACACTTCAAGTGGTTTTCTCATGGCTACATTTAAATTGGAATTGAGTTGTAGGAGAATGTATAAGTTATTTAATTTATTTTGCATATGTTTTATGTTTTGGAAACATGGAAAAACAAACAAAACTCTGCCAAAATTTTCCTAGAATCACCCAACTCAATTTTACTTGATATTTGGGATGTTGTTCACCATATCTATAATGGGTAGTTCACCATTTTTCTATACACCTTGAAAGATAGAAGTTATAAAATATTTCAAGGTGCCATTGGGAGCTATAATGGTGGATTTAAGGCCTTATGGTTATTTTGTGCATTGTGAAAATATAAAATTTGCATTCTAAGCATGTCCTTGATGAATTTTTATGTGGGATGAGTTGTCTCCCTTATGTATGCATGTTATGTATCTTTTTTATTTCATGTTGTGATTTTTGTCACCTCAATTTTTGTGTCATGCCCAATTCATCAAATTGGTGCATTGGACATGTAGGAAGAGGTATAGAGGTAGAAGATGAGTGGCTTTCAGCGTGATGGAACTAGCAAGTGAGAGTTTAAACAAGATTAACAATAAGCACATTAGGTAAAATAAAAATTAATAAAAATATCATTTACACCAAACATCATCTCCTGGTGATACAATGCCCTATTATGCTATGTTCTAGTTTGGGTGTAAAAAGTAATTCCTAGTGATTCAATGCATTGTTTTGCTATGAGGAGGTATTGCCCTCATTTATGCTATGAGGAGGTTTATACCCTCGTAATGACACTCCTAGTCCTAACCTACTATGCCTCCTTCCTTTTCTTATCGTCGGAGTTATACTCGACGTGTGTTGTGACCCTAGTATTACATGTGCATTGAGATGCTTGATTCATGCTTATCTATGTGTGGGATGGTCTATGATATAAAACATGTTTGGCATGCATTGATGGTTGATAATCTCCATTATGTTGAATGTTGTGATGTCATTATATTATGTGTATTGGCAAGTGTGCCACATGTTACTTAAATGTATTTGTATGGTTGTTGTACTGTGTGTTATTTATATGCATTGGATTGGCAGTTGTGTCATGTGTTGCGTGTATGCATTGTATCGGTACTTGTGCCAGGTGTGTTGTGTGCATTGATTGGTGTGTATTCCATATGTTTCAATGTATACCCTGGATTGTGTGAGATGATGCTAGCAGGTTTGTCATGATCACCTTCTCTGTAGCTCAGGGGTTGCCTAGAGTTGTGTAGACAGCTATTGTGCTCAACGATGGCAATATGGTTGGAAGGCGAGAAACATTTCCCCATTGGTCCTTCTTGATGATCTTCAGGTGCTGGATGGATTCCCTATTCAATTTTGCAGGTTGATTATGCCATGCTTCATGCCTTGTTACACCTTGGAGAGCATGATGGATTTGGTGTATTTATGCACTTGTATTATTTCCTTATTGATTATTGTAACCTTTGTAAAGTAGGTCTTTTGAGACCTTTGTAATAAGATGTAAATGATGTTATGAAATATTCTATGATGTGGATTATGTTTCATTTATGTCAAAAGGGTCAATCCCTTTGAATGTTATAGTTATTGGATTTAATCTAGTATTTTTTCATGCCTCGATGTGTGAGGACATTGGTGTGATTCGATAGATTTTCACATGTTAGAATCTTGCTATGTTAGCATGTTTTGACGCATTTATTTGGTGTCATATTTGATGTTTATGGTTATGTTAGTTTTGGATTGTATTCTTCATACATAGGTGGTTAGGATCCTATCATCGCTTTTGGCATGTGTCAATGTTGGTGTCAAACATGCATAGCCTTTTGTATCACTTTTGTGCTTTTTGGCATGTGAACATTTTTGGTTCAACACCTTATTGTTTTTGGTTAAAATGAACCTAATTTGATAGTAAATCATGTTTTGAGTCATTAGAGGAACTTTAGGACAGTTATGGATTTTATTTATTTATGGTTTTTGTCTTTTTTCTGTGCACTGTCAGGACTACAATGTCAAGTGCTAGTGTCCTAGGTAGTGGGGCCCAGCTTGAGTGTACGGGCTTGGTTGTGGTACCTCATTCTAGTTGTTCTACCCTCTAGTGAAACTTGTTGTCAAAAGGTGGTCTTTGGACCATTGAGTGTGACCATGGTGTCATTCCCATGATGTGATATGCACACTTGGATTATTCCCTCTTTTGCTTTGGGAAGCGTGACTTTGCACGAGATCGACTAGTGACCATGCCTAGTGGTTGAGGGCTTGTGCCTCCTAGTTAATCCATCCCATGGGTGACTGTTACCCTTATTTTTGGGATGTCCTGTGGAATGGATTGAGGTGGTTATTACCCTCATCCTACTATGTGTGTTCACGAGGGAGCAAGGTCATGAATGTATATCCAGTTTTTGTCTTGGATTGAGTTCCGCCTCTTGTTTGGTCATCGTGGTGAGTTGTCTCATGATGGGTGAAGTCTTTCGCTTGTGCCACCTTGTATTGTGTGATGGTGATGTCACCTTAGGTGTTGTTGTGCTTGTTGCGACACCTTGTGTGTGCATGAGTGCAATGTGACATGTAAATGTCACACTTGCAAACGTGAAAAAATTGTTAGTTCAGTGTTTGTTCAGCTAATGTCCTGGGTGAAAGATTGGAGCATTACACTTGGTATCAAAGCTCATGTTACAACATTGGGAGCTCTGGGGTGTGTGTTTTTCTCATCTAGTTCGAGCATGTGTGGGGTCCTTGTGTGTTTTCATGTCATGAGTAGCATGTGCTTTCTTTCGATATGTCTTCCTTATATGAGTGTGGTGAAGGAATGCAATGTTGTGGGGATTGATAGACCCTTGTGGCTTTTGAGAAGTTGTTTTTGTGTGATTAACCTTGTTTCTTTAACAACCAGGTTTGAGAGTTGCTATGACATAAGTCTTCCTTGTGAGTGAAGCTGTCATATTTTTTTACACTATTGTTATGTGTGCATTTTATTTTAGATATGTTTGTCATCATGTTGTGGAGAAATTTAGCATCTTTATGAATGGAATGTCAGGTAATAGCTTGAACCCCAACCTAATTCTCCCTCATGTTTTGATTTGTAATGCATTATCTATATGATTGGTGAATCCCACTTCGGTGAGAAACATTAACCGTTCTTTGTGATGAGAGTGTTGTGTTAAGATATCTTGGGTTGTGAACCTGATTCTGTCCTAGCTTAATCTTAGTTGCTAGATGTTTAATAGTGTGTGACTATGGGTATCTTTGCATGGTAATTATGATTCCCTTGAATGAGATGCAACCTTTGTTGCTTGGCATCTTGAGTGATGTTTATTTGGTTAAGTAGAAATGATCTCATGTTTTGACGTGATTGTAGTCTTAAAAGACTTGTTTGTTTAGCGTGATTGAGTGTGTTCTCTTACTCGCATTGGATTTTGGAATCTAGGCATAGTGTAGCATTGTACTCCCTTGTGTTGCAAATATGTGCCTAATCGGTGTTGTCATTGATGTCAACATATCCTTTTTGTCATTGGTGTCAACTGTATCTTGTTTGGAAGACTTGTATGTTGAGGATATTGAGAAAATTAGCCTATCCAAAAGAAAGAAGTAAGTTGCATATCTCTTTGTCAGAAACAGTGAAGACAGTGCAGTTCAGTGAAGAAGATTACTCTGCATTCCTAGTAGGATTAAGATCAGAGTCTATAGATTAAAGGGTTGGTAGAGGATTGTCTAAAGTTGCTCTAGTCAAGATTTGAGAGGTCCGCATGGAGAACTGGTGAAGTTATGGCCATCTGAGTAGAACCGGGTTTTGTAGTTGTTCAGAGGTGACAGAGTGATAGAAATTTGGTCTGGATTGATCCGCATTGGAATATTATGATCTACAGATCTAGAGGTGTGTTTGGGATGTTGGTGTGTATCCTCTACTCAAGAGGTTCATGGTTTGGAGGTCCGCAAGCAATCTTTCTAGTGTGATAGTCGTGACAATTGGTGTTCTTGAGTTCCTGGATGAAGGTGCAAGTGTCTTTGGTGATTTGAGATGGTGCGGTTGTTCCTGTTGATTTCATTGTGCTTGTGGTGGTCTCTGAATCAGGTGCTTGTTGTGTTGGTGGTCTACATTGAGGATTGAGATCGTGGATGAAGATTTCTCCTTGGGTGTTGTTGTTCTTTCCAGACTTGGCTGACCGGATGCTTGGTCCATATTGCGGATGATCTAAGAAGAGTTATATGGAGTGTGGCTTGTTGTTCGAGGAAGATTCAAGTCCCAGTTATGTTTGGCCGACAATGTAAGGGTTCACATGAAGCACTTTAAGTCATGTGATGGTAATTGCTTGTAATGCCTATCTTGGAGAATGTACCAGATAGATTATTGTTTGGCCAACTTTGATGTTCATTCCAAAGTCGATGACATGTATAAATAAGTCTTGTGAAGTCATGGAAATGTGTGGATGTGAGCAAAGATGCAGAGTTAGTGAGGAAGTGTTAAGGGGGCAGAGTAGAGGTGTTGTGCACTTCAATGGAACTAACCTTGGCATGAAGAAGATGTTGTTTCTCAGTTAAATCTTTCTGTGTTAAACTTGTGAATATTTTTATAGGCAGTGAGCCTCTTTTAGCAATGAGCTATGGGCAATGCACCTGAAGGCAAGTGCCTTCCCATTTTCTATTCTTTTAACAAAGAATAAATCTTGTGGGTTAACCCCCACCGTGGTTTTTCCCTTAGCTGGGTTTCCACATAAAAATCCTAGTGTTATGTGTGTTGATTCATGCTTTCATGGTTATATCATTCATCTATTTATAAGTGGTAAAGAAGATTAAAATGAAGCAAAAGATAAAAGTTTGGTGACAACTGATTCACCCCCCCTCTTAGTTGTCTGCCCTAATTTCAACAATTGGTATCAAAGTCGGTTCCTCTAAAAGAAGCTTGACCGCTTGAGGAGATCCAGGATGTTGACTTACACGAAGGACAGTCTGAGATTTGATGGAACAAATTACTCTCTTTGGAAGTCACATGGAGTGCCACTTGTAATGCATGGGTGATGCTTATTGGTTAATAACAAAGTATGAGTATAAGCCTCCGGAGAAAGGTCCTTCAACTCCAGATGAACTCAAAGATGCTGAAAACAATATTCAAGATAAAGAAGCATTGTTAAGTGCCCTAACTGATACAGAAATAATAAATGTCCTAGAATTGAAAACTTCCTACATGTAGAAGGTGAATGAATTTGTGTGTCATATTAGGTGTGCTGGTGGAAAATTGGAAGAATCAGAGATTGTTGGCAAGGTGCTCAGATCCTTACCTGCTTCATACAAGCATAGAGTTGTTGATATTGAGGAGATCAGGACTGTGACAACTATTACAAGGGATCAGTTGGTTGGCAAGATTTCAACATTTGAAATGAGTGAGTTTGGTGATTCCCTTCCTAAATCAGAATCTTCTTTTAAGGCCAGTGTTTCCGGGAAGCAAAGATTTGATCCAGGTGAAAGCTCTTCAAGAAGACTAACTAGATATGAGAAAACAAAGAAGTAACTTGAAGAAGATGGAACAGAGCTTGAAGAAATTGAAGCCCTTATTGCCAAAAGATTACCGAGAGGATCCGGTAAGTATGAAGGGAAGTTGTCTTTCAAATGTTTTTCTTGCAATAAGATTGGTCATTTTGCATCAAGATGTCTGGAGAGGGTTTCAAAGCCAAACCCTAACAGACCTAGGTTTCAAAAGAAATCCTACTATGTCCAAGAAGCTGTCGATGAAGGAGTTAGAGATGATGAATCTGATAAGGGAAGTACATCTGGAAATGAATGGGTGTTCATTGCTATCAAAGAAGAAAATTTGGTGCCTACTGAATCGGCTAGCTATATGAATGTGGAAAGTGCCTTGGCTGCTCAGGTTGAAGAAAAAGATGAATGGGAGATTGACAGCGGATGTTCTCATCATATGACAGGTGATAAAAGTAAGTTTGTAAGTATGGAAAGATATGAAGGTGGAATTGTGAAGTTTGGAGATAATTCAGCTGGTAGAATCTGTGGCAGAGGATCCATCTCTTTTGATGGTAAGCACAACACTAATGATGTTTCGTATGTAGAAGGGTTGAAGCAAAATCTTCTCAGTGTTGGACAGTTAGTTGACAAAGGGTATGACCTCTGATTAAAGGATGGAAAATGCAGAATTTTGGAAAGCTCCGGAACTGAGATTGCATTTGGTACATAGACTAGAGGTAATATCTTTCATTTAAGTTGCATTGGTAAAAGATGTTTGATTGCTTAGATTGATCAAAGTTGGTTATGGCATAGGAGAATGTGTCATGTAAACTTTGATAACATTATCAAGATAAGTACTACTCAGGTTGTAAGAGATCTTCCAAAGCTTGTAAACCCTGCTAATAGCATGTGTAAGGAATGTCAGTTGGGCAAACAGAGCAGAACTACATTCAAAAGTAAAGAACAATCTTCAAATGGATTGTTGGAACTTGTGCACATTGATTTGTGTGGTCCTGCCAGAGTTAGGAGTTTGCAAGGAGATAGATACTTTATGTTGCTAATTGATGATTCCTCCCGGATGATATGGGTCACTTTCTTGAAAGAGAAATCAGAGGCTCTTGACAAATTCAAGGTGTTCAAGGCTAGGGTGGAGAATGAGATTGGTGTAAAGGTAAAGTGTCTGAGATCTAACAGAGGTGGAGAGTTTACCTCCGGTGAGTTTAATGCATTATGTGAAAAGCATGGAATAAGAAGACAGTTATCTGCTCCTAGGACTCCTCAACAGAATGGAGTTGTGGAAAGGAAGAACCAGACTATTCAAGAGGCTGCTAGAACCATGATGATGGAGGCAAATGTTCCACATATCTATTGGAGAGAGGTTGTGAGTACTGTTGTCTACACTCTTAACTGGGTGCAGATCAAAGGTAATACTGGTAAAACCCCTTATGAATTATGGTTTGGTAATGCTCCTACTGTGAAATACTTTAGAGTTTTTGGTAGTAAATGCTATATCAAAAGAGATGAAGATCTAGGCAAGTTTGATGCAAGGAGTGATGAAGGAATATTTTTGGGTTATTCTAACCAAAGCAAGGCATATCTGTGCTTTAACAAGAGATTGAAAAAGATTCTTGAAAGTGCTAATGTCAAAGTAGATGAGAGCATGGAGAGACCTTCCAAGTTCTATAGATATGAATTAGATGATGAAAATGAAAAGCAAGTTCAAGCTCAGACTCAGATTCAGATTGCTCCAAAAAATCCAGTGACTCAAGAAGCTAGTGAAAATGTTGAGGAACAAGTTCAAGAATCAAAAGCTCAAGAAAATCCCCAAACTCCCAGGTATGTAAGGTTGAATCATTCTAAAGATCAAATCATAGGAGATAGAAATAATGGTGTTCAAACTAGAAGAAAAATTGTTGAAGGACAAGTGGAGTATTGTCTAATTTCAAAGATTGAACCAAAATCAGTGAATGAAGCATGTAATGATGAAAGTTGGGTAAAAGAAATGGAAGAAGAATTAATGGAAATTGAAAAGAATCACACTTGGGATCTTGTTCCTAGACCTGAAGACAAAAATGTAATTGGAACTAAATGGGTCTTCCGGAATAAATTGAATGAAGATGGTGTAGTTGTGAGAAACAAAGCAAGATTGGTGTGCAGAGGACATTCTCAAGTAGAGGGAATTGATTTTGAAGAAACTTTTCCTCCAGTGGCAAGAATCGAAGCAGTCAGATTATTTCTTGCCTTTGTTGCTTGCAAAGATTTCAAAGTTTACCAGATGGATGTCAAGTCAGCATTCCTAAATGGAGAGTTAGAAGAAGTCTACATTGAGCAACCGGAAGGATTCCAGTTGTCTGATCAAGGAGATATGGTCTGCAGATTGAAGAAAGCATTGTATGGACTTAAACAAGCCCCAAGAGCCTAGAATGCAAGATTAGATAAGTATCTGGTAAAGTTAGGCTTTAGCAAAGGCACTGCTAACAGTAATCTTTATTTCAAAATTGATCATGAACACATCTTGATTGTTGAGGTATTTGTTGATGATATCATCTTTGGTGGAAATGAGAGCATGTGTAAAAAATTTGTTGATTAGATGCAAAGTGAATTTGAGATGTCCATGCTTGGTGAAATGAATTTCTTCTTAGGTCTACAAATCATTCAATCAGAAAAAGGCATCTTCATATCTCAGTCTAAGTATGTGAAAGAGTTGTTGAAAAAGTTTAGAATGGAAGATTCAAAACCAGTGAGTACTCCTATGATAACTGGATGTAAGTTGAGTAAAGATGATGATTCCCCTAAGGTAGATCAGAAAAGGTATAGATCAATGATTGGAAGAGTGCTTTATCTGACTCATACCAGACCTGATATTATGAATGTAGTTGGTCTTGTTGCTAGATTTCAAGATGATCCTAGAGAATCTCATGTTGTAGCAGTCAAAAGAATCTTTAGATATCTGAAAGGAACATCTGATTATGGCTTATGGTATTTTAAGGGTGATGATTTCACTCTTCATGCATATACAGATGTTGATTGGGTAGGAGATGTAGATGACATGAAGAGTACTAGTAGAGGTGCATTTTTCTTGGGAAAGAGGTTGGTTTCTTGGTTTAGCAAAAAGCAGGAGGCAATATCTCTGTCTACTGCAGAGGCAGAGTATATCATAGTAGCAAGTAATTGTACTCAAGTTTTGTGGATGAAATAAATGTTGAAGGATATCAGAGTTGTGTTTGAAGAGCCTGTTACAATCTTTTGTGATAATTCAAGTGCAATAAACATCTCAAAGAATCTGGTGTTGCATTCAAAGACAAAGCACATATCCATCAAGTTTCACTTTTTAAGAGAGAAGGTGAATGAGAATGAAGTCAGATTGGAGTTTATTTCATCAAAAGATCAGATTGCAGATATCTTCACTAAGCCTCTACCTAAGGACACTTTTGAGTATCTTAGAGGGAAGCTAGGGGTGATTACCCCTCCTATTTAAAACTAAGATGCCCTAATGTGCATCAGTCTGGTGGAACTCACAATCATATCTTGTGATCTAGATTGGTGTTAAGGAGATGCTACTCAGGGGGAGTAGTCCGTATGCTAATTTTGGAGTTCAATCTGATTTTATCCAAGAAGCAAAAGAGGGAGAGATGATTGCAAATATGTTCCCTTTGCCATTGATGTCAAAGGGGGAGAGAAGTAATGTGAAAAACTTGGAAGTACGTAGTTGCTGGTGAAAGTGGTTGCAGAAGTGATAAGAGAAAGGGGGAGAAGTTCTTGTCTTGATGGTTGAAACAGTTTTTCACATCATATGTTGCCATCAATGACAAAGGGGGAGATTGTTTCAAATATGTGCCTAATCAGTGTTGTCATTGATGTCAACATATCCTTGTTGTCATTGGTGTCAACTGTATCTTATTTAGAAGACTTGTATGTTGAGGATATTGAGAAAATTAGCCTCTCCAGAAGAAAGAAGTAAGTTGCATATCTCTTTGTCAGAAACAGTGAAGATAGTGCAGTTCAATGAAGAAGATTGCTCTGCATTCCTAGTAGGATGAAGATTAGAGTCTACATATTAAAGGGTTGGTAGAGGATTGTCTGAAGTTGCTCCAGTCAAGATTTGAGAGGTTCGCATGGAGAATTGGCAAAGTTATGGCCATCTGAGTAGAACCGGGTTTTGTAGTTGTTCACAGGTGACAGAATAACAGAAATTTGGTCTAGATTGATCCGCATTGGAATATTATGATCTGTGGATCTAGAGGTGTGTTTGGGATGTTGGTGTATGTCCTCAACTCAAGAGGTTTGTGGTTTGGAGGTCCAAAAGCAATCTTTCTAGTGTGACAGTCATGACAGTTGGTGTTCTTGAGTTCCTAGATGAAGGTGCAAGTGTCTCTGGTGATTTGAGGTGGTGCGGTTGTTCCTGTTGATTTCATTGTGCTTGTGGTGGTCTCTGAATTGGGTGCCTATTGTGTTGGTCGTCCGCATTAAGGATTGAGCTTGTGGATGAAGATTTCTCCTTGGGTGCTGCTATTCTTTCCAGTCTTGGCCGACCGGATGCTTGGTGCGTATTGTGGATGATCTAAGAAGAGTTATATGGAGTGTGGCATGTTGTTTAAGGAAGATTCAAGTCCCATTTATGTTTGGCCCACAATGTAAGGGTTCGCATGAAGCATTTTAAGTTGTGTGATGGTAATTTCTTGTAATGCCTATCTTGGAGAATGTTCCAAATAGATGATTGTTTGGCCAACTTTGATGTTCATTCCAAAGTCGATGACATGTATAAATAAGTGTTGTGAAGTCATGGAAATGTGTGGATGTGAGTGAAGATGCGGAGGTACAAGGAAGTGTTAAGGGGGCAGAGCAGAGGTGTTGTGTGCTTCAATGGAACTAACCTTGGCATGAAGAAGATGTTGTTTCTCAGTTCAATCTTTCTATGTTAAACTTGTGAATGTTTCTGTAGGTAGTCAGCCTCTTTGAGCAGTGAGCTCTAGGCAGTGCGCCCGAAGGCAAGTGCCTTCCCATTTTCTATTCTTTTAACAGAGAATAAATCTTGTGGGTTAACCCCCACCGTGGTTTTTCCCTTAACTAGGTTTCCACGTAAAAATCCTGGTGTTATGTGTGTTGATTATGTTTCTGCTCATGTGTTGTTGATTCATGCTTTCATGGTTATATCATTCATCTGTTTATAAGTGGTAAAGAACATTAAAATGTAGAAAAAGATAAAAGTTTGGTGACAACTTATTCACCCGCCCTTCTCAGTTATCTTCCCTAATTTCAACACCTCTCTTGTGGCTAGAATTAGTCACAAAGTTCATGTAATGTGGAACTTTTGAAATTTGATACTCTATTTATTTGACTTTGGTGAATTTACTAAATGTCGTAAGGGCCAGCATTGAATTTTTATTTTTATTTATGAATAAGTATAGCCATCAAATTTTGATAACTATTTATCTTGTGACCTTTATGGTCATGCTTGATTTACTGTTGAAATTGAGCTCATTTTATGCCTTATTGTTGGAATCAAATTTTCTTCCACTTTGGTATTTCATTTATTTATTTATTATTGGTGGCTATGCTTGAATGTTTTAAACTATTGGTCATGTATCATGTTATGTCTCGATCATGTCCACGATGGACCTCCGATGGATTGTATAAGGGAGTAGAATGCAGAGAATGTACTAGTTCTTGGTGTGTGTGTTACTAGAACTATGTTAGATTGAATTCCTTGATTCATTGTTGGATGAAAGTGATTATTGTGTGAAGTGTTGAGAAAGTTATGAAATGGTTTCATGTTGCTATGGATTACTTGATGTGAGTTATCTTGTTTAATGGTGTGATTTTCATGCTTGGATAGTAGTGATTGATGTGAAATTGAATTCTTGTATGAGCTTAAATGTTGATTCTTGACTATGTGTATGTGAATGAGATATGTAGATAACTTGTTTGGATTGAATCTTGCTTTTAGTAGATTGCATTTGGTTGGGTTTTACCTTAGTCCACCAAGTGTGGTTCTTGCTTGTCTCATTCCTATTAGTCTTGGTGGTAATACCATGTTCCCTAGTGTTTCGATGTTAGTGGAGTGTATGATGTTGTGTCTTTTAGATGCGAGTTCCATAACTACACTCATGTTTTGACATAGTGTAGGGTATGATGGTGCATGGTTAGTGTATGAGCACGTATTATTTATATATTTATTTTATTATAGTTATTTTGTTACTCTTGTTGAGTTTCCAACCTTGTGAATTTGGTTGCTTAAGGAATTTCTCCTTGGTAGTTTGGAGGTTTCCTAGCATGATGTTGGAAGGGATGCAATTCTTGTGTGAAGAAATTGCTACCGTATGTATTCTATTTTATGGATACTTGGTGTTTAGGCCATGAGGAAGTCTTGTGTTTCCTAGCTGATCATGCACTCATGATTGTGTTGTGTTGTTTGACCTTTTTGGTCTAGGATAGTTGAGCATTTCAAAGTGGTGTTGAGAGTAGTATTGCACCTATGTTTTAGGTGTTGTTGCCACCTTAGATGTGTCCCTAGTAGGAATCAAGTTGCTAAGCCTTGCCTTTTGGAAGTGCTTATGTTGTTAGAGGATGTGGTTTAGATTCTTCCCTCTGAGAACCTATTTGGTTGATCCTAGTTTTGGCAGTGTAGAGTTAGAGTGTTAGAGGAACCCTCTCTTTTAGGAGTGGTAGTGAGGAAGTACCTCATGTAGCGAAACCATGTTTAGAGTTGAGGCATGATTTTGGTAAGGATGAAGTTGTGGTAGTGGTGCCTATAGCCTTAACAGATACTTTTTCTAATCCTTGAGTCCTAATGATGTGAGTAGTGTCTGAGGAAGGATTGTTGAGAGTGTAACCTTGTGTTAGAAATTCTCCTTGGTAGTGGAAACTACAGCATTGTGAGGTTTTTCTTGGGCTTAGCTGAGAGCTTGAGATGTTACCCAAGATTGTAGTAGTCCTAAGTTTTATGGACTTGACTTTCTTGTGGTATGTTGTGCCTTTTGGCTATATCTTCTCCTCATTGTGGTGGCAGTCGAAGAATGGAATGATGCAATCCCCAGAGGAGTTTGTATGCATGATGATTGGTTTTGACCTAGTTGGTGCACCTTTGGAGGCTTGTTTCATTGTTTTGTGACCTTGACCTAATGATGGTTAGAAGGATTGATCTTTCGAGATTTGTTGTGTTTGCAAATGATTGTGTACTAAGTGTTGGGAATTAAGGTGTCTCAACCTTTGTAATTTCCTAGCATTGATTTTTTACTGTGGTAATTATTTTTTATTGTGCCATAATTTTTTGGTTTACTGTGCTTTATCATCTAGTAAATTTGACATGGTGAGTTGTCAATTACTAGGAGGTGACATGGAAGGTGACTAGGATATATTTTTGTCCTCACATGAGGATGTAGGCATCCCACCTTGGAATAGGATATTTGTGACATGTGTTAGCTAGTTGTAAGGTGTGTAAGTCCTTATGATAGATTCCTATGACATATGACATATTCCTATAACAAACTATGATGCGTAAGGACCGGATTCTATGACAGGTTGGACAAGTGTTGTAAAGCATCTTTACATGGAGAAAAGGTCAAAGTTGGATGTCCAAGGTGTTGGCAAGAGACATTGTGTGGCTTCATGAGTGTTGTCATTGATGGCAACAAAGTCCATCCCACACATCCGCAGGACATGGTGTGTCTATACTAGAAGTCAGATTGACGAGTATTTTGGTCTGATGACCAAGAACAGAGCATACAGCAAGGTCTGACAATCAGGTCCAGATATCTCAGAGGAAGCATCTTAGTAAAGTGTAGACTTGGGGAAGTCAAGAGGCATACCTTGACTAATATATTCCAGAGATTGAGCCTTCGGTGATGTAAGAGTGAAAAGATATGAACACCTAAGTGTTGGGTTCCTGTTGACAGAGTAGACTGAGGAAGAACTGACCAGCAGAGCTTCAGACCTTAATCTGGATGAGATATTGATGGTAATAAAGTTTCTTAAAGGATCATTCATGATTGGCCAACATGATTGATGACTTCTATAAGCATCTCTTTGATACGCATCACTTGGTAAGCAAGGATTCAGCTGACAGACCAGAGTTTGGGAAAATATTGAGTATTTTGGATGCCGACTAGAAAGATGTTGAAATCCTTTGTGCGGATATATATATACCAGATGGATTTCGATAAGAAGGTGTGTGTGGTGTGTTGTGTAGTGTGAAGAAGAGCAGAGAACAATGTGGAAATAGAGATAGAGGTCTGGTATGTGACAGAACAGTAGCACTAAGGCAGAGGAAGAATGAAGTGCAGTAGATTAGTATATTTAGCTTAACCGGAACTAAACCTAAGCATATGTGGATGCTTCTCATCAGTTCAAGTACCTAGTTTCCTTCTATAAACTATTGTAGGCAGTGAGCCTCTTATGAGCAGTGTGCTCGGGTAGTGAGCCCTAATTGGCAAGTGGCATTTGTACTACCTTATTCTTTTAATAGAGAATACAATCTTAGGTTAATCACCCTGTGGTTTTTTCCCTTAACAGGGTTTTCCATGTCAAAAATATTGTGTCATTTGTGTTAAGTTTATTTCTTCTTCCATTGTTATGTATGCTGATATGATTTGATATTGCTATAATTGTTAAAGAAGAAAAGAAAGTCAAATTATTAAGATAACTGATTCACCCCCCTCTCAGTTATCAACAATTGGTATTAGAGCCAATTTCCTTCTAACAAAGCCTAATAGCTTGAGGAAGATCTGGGATTCTCAATGGATATGTATGGTATGAGGGAACAACTTCAGTCTGCCCTAGATGATCTTGATCAATCTCACTCTGAAGTCAATAACCTGAGGGAGAGACTCAAACGAGCTGATAATTTCATAAATGAACTAAAAGAAAAATTGAGTATCTCAATGAAGAAAAGAAAGGAACTTCTTCAACAATTAGCAAGTCAAAATGAAGCCAATGATACTAATGAAGATCTGAATGAAAAAACCAAGTTATGTGAAAAGATATCAAAAGAGGTCATTATGGTAAGACATGAAATGGAATCAGGAGTTATGAAATTCACCCAAGAAATTGAAGAGAAAAGAAAAAGTGAAGATAATCTAAAACAATCTCTCAAGGAGAAGTCAGAAGACTACCACAAAATGGATAGAATAATCAAGCATCTGGAATCTAATTTTGAAGAAGCTAGAGACAATGAAGAACAACTTGAGAATCAGATAGACACTCTTAAAAGGGATCTTCAAACAGCAAATGAATACAAAGAGAAATTCAAGATAAGCTCTGCTCAACTTGAAGTTCTTCTTGAAAGCCAAAAGAGGGTAGATGACAAGCAAGGCTTGGGGTATGAGAAAGGGGAAAGCTCCGGATCCGGTCAGAAAAATTCTGGATCAGGAAATCCAAGGAACGGGCCTAGAAGACCTCCAGTAAGGCAACCAAATGCTCAAAGATATCCATCCTTTAATGGATGCTACCACAATTGCAATAACTTTGGTCATAAAGCAAATCAGTGTAGAAGAAGAATGAATCAAAATAACTCATCCTTCTCCAGACAGTGTTTTAATTGCAAAAGGTATGGTCACAAATCTCAAGAATGTAGAAATTTGCAAATGAACAATTCATTCAATGGTAGATGCTTTGCATGCAATAGAATGGGACATATGGCTAATCAATGCAGATCAAGAGGATATCAGTCAAATCTACAAAGAAATGTTGTTTTCTACAATTGCAATAGATCCAGTCATATTGCTAAATTCTGCAGAAGTAAGAATCAGGATAAAAGGGGTCTGGTGCATCATAATCAAAATCAAGACAAAGGAAAAAGAAAAGTGAATACAGATGAAATTCAAAGGAATATGAACAAGATTTGGGTAAAGAGAAGTATAGAAAATGTTGGGGATGGATCCCCACCAGAATCTGGTGCTGATATTCCTTCCGGAAACTAAATAAGATGAGCTCTGGCTGAGGGGGAGTCAAGAAGGAAAACAAATTTCCCTAGCTAGATAATTGGTGCCTGAAATTGGCACAAGGAAAGTTGCGGATTAAAGGGTTCTCAGAGAAACATCTAAAGAAGCCTTGGTAAAGATATGAAAGATCCGCAAGAAGATTTGATGAGTCTAATCTTCCAAGATTGATCTGATTTGACAGTTTTCTGGTAAAAGCTGGATTTTCACAGTTTGATCCGGTGTGATTCTAAACTGAAACATCTTGATCTACGGGTAAAGGGGATGATTTGAGGAAAGCAGATACATTGAAATTCATCACTAAAAATAGCTCTAAGTACATCTCAGTGATCCATAAAAATCTCTCTCATGATAAGGCAACTAGAATAACTTAAGCTGTGCATTTATTACAAAATGAAATTAGGGTTTGTTCAAGGATAAAAGGATTCATTTGCTCGTCATTTGCACATTTGCATTAGTGAAAAAGATAAGAAGAGCTCTGCAAACAAGTTTGCTTCATCTCTCTCAAGGATCAATCACAGAATTCAAGTCAACCGGTGATCTTTTTGACTCTTTTCGTGAACCTTAGAGGCGTAAAAAGGTACTTTTCACTCCTGTAAATCTCTCTCTGAATCTATTGAAAGATGGCTACTTTGAATGTTGTCAAAATCACTAATAGGCCGCGCCCTAAGTTCAAGAAACACCCTTATAAATCTCTAGAAGCAGATCCTTTAGGCGCATTCTAGCGCATTCTGCATGGGGTTTTGCGTGTTGAAGACGTTAGGGCATACATTCATGCAAATATTGAGGAATTTGGGGAATCCAAGCTGATGGATATATATCATAAGCAGCTAATAGATGAATCATTTAAACTCAAACCTCAGTACAAAGCCATCCGGGACAAGCATTTTGGACAGTGCATTCATTTCCCCTGTTTTGCAGAAGATGAATGGGTCTGGTATATTCTAAGCAGAGTGCATGACAACTTCATATGGTTGATGAGGCCATTTAAGATCACAAAGGATGCCATTAGGGTAGTGACTGGATTACACTCATCCAGTGGGTTACCTACTCTCAAATCAGTCAAAAACCAAACTGTGAGTGAGGCTACCGGACCTAAATTTGATAAAAGAGCAATGACAATTGAGGACATCACAGATCCGGATATCAAATTTGCCGCCATGATAATTGGCTACAAGATATATCACTCCAGCAGAGAGAATTCTGTATCTGAAACAACAATTTACACTGCTTATGAAATGTTAAGAAAGAATGCTGACTATGATCTTTGTGAGCTCCTTCTGAACCAACTTTTGGAGAATCTGCAGAAGATAAAGAAGGATAAGAAGAATTCTTTCAAATATGGTGGCTTGATACTCTATCTATTCTTCTATTACATGAATGAGCTACCCAGATCTAGTGGCTGGATATGGCAAAATGAAAGACATGTTGCCATCCAAATCAGGGATTATTTGTATGGGCTCGGTGATGCCAAGGCACAAAATACAGTACTGTGGGTTTACTTCAAGAACTTCCAAAGCTTGATGCAGGCCAAAGAAAGAATCCCCCAATCATTGGTTGAGAAATACAAGGATACAGTGTGCTTTATGGTAGACACTGATCAATGCCTAATGGAGGCAGTGGGGCCAAGGACAGTCTGGATCATGCCAATGGGGTATGAAGTAAATGAGAAAATTGTAGAGCTACATGTTCAACACATGCTAAGTCAACCCAAGGATCCTAAGGCAGAAAGGTTTGGAACCTTTCAAGAATTGAGTGTGAAAATTCATGTTGAACAAAGACAGCTAGAGATCAAGAGAAAAGTGAGAAGGGAAGTAGAAGAATTTGCCAAGAGGCATGGAATATCAAAGGAGGCACTTGATGCCAATAGAGAGAAGATGGAAAGGGTAGAAAAAGAAATGCAAGAAACAGAAAAAGAAAGTGCCCCGATGCAAGCTCCCTCCCGGACTAGATCCTCCAAAAGCTCTGCACCTGCCACCTCTAAGAGCCAAAAAGCATCAAAACCGAAAGCCCAGACATCTGGAAAGGGAGAGAAAAGAACAAAGAAAAAGGCAACAAGGTCCTATACAAGTCTCAAGGATGATGAAGAGACAGAGACAGATGAGGAAGTAAAGAAAATGAAGAAGAAGAAGAAAACATCTGGTGAATCCTCTACTGGTTAAGGCAAGCAAGAAAAGATAGAAGAATTTATTGAAAAACCTACTCTCTGCATTGATGATATCATCAAATCAATCACTGTGGATGGGAACCTAAAACCAATGACTGAGTTCTTTGATGAATATAATGAAGCTGACCAGAAGATCTTGCAAGAAGCTACAGTCAGGTATCTAAATATCTATAATAAGGCATTTATTGAAATCATATCTCTAATTCCCAAAAGCCTAGAGAAGGAACTAGAAATAAAGAAGAACAATGCTAAGGCAAAGGACCTTGAGATCTAGGAATAGATAGCTATTCAGCTCTATCCTTCAATCACTCCGAAACAAATGAATATGATCTTCAAAGATTGCAAGGATGAGTTCCGAAGCAAAGCTAGAATGAATCAGCTTATACTTGGAGAAACTGACAAAGTGGTAAAAGAAAAAGAAGATATCCTCCGGAATGCTTTTAAAAGATTCGATCTTCCTTTTATAGAGGACTTAGGTGATGAACCCTCTACCATGGATGACGAAGGAGAATCTACTGTGAAAAATGGAGAAGAGCCAAAGGACATAGGTGAGGAAAGGACTCAGGACTTGGATTCCTCTGCTTTGAAAGAGGAAGTCCCTGAAGAAGTAAACATCTCTCTTCCAGATCCCCCTGCTAACTCTGGAACTAAAGGAGAAGAAAGAAAAGATGAGAAAACTAATCAAGAAGAAGAAGTCAAGGAAGGAGAAAAAGATCAAATAGAGAAAACCCCAGATGACAGTTCTGAGGCCACAGAAGGGAAGAAAACTCTATCTCCGGCAAGAGACACTACAGAAGCAGTCAAAGACTTCCTGACAAAAGAAATGACAGAATTAGATGAACCGGAGCTACCCCAAGCACCATTCAATTTTGATTCCCTCTCCCCGATTCAAATAATCAAGATAGCATCCTTTGCCCAAGCAAAGGCAAAAGAAAAACTTCTGAAGTCTCACATGGAAGACTATGAGCTGATAGAAATTGCATCCGGTGTATTGGAGAAGATCATGCCATCCTTCCAGAAGGATCTTTCAGCCTCCTCATCTGGTAATCTCAAATCTCTTGTTAATAATGTTAGCACACATTTTGATTCCTTAGAGAAGTCAGCAGAAGAAAAGGTCTGAAAGGAGTTTTTGGTAAAGAGATTCTCTGAGGTACAAGGGCTAATAACAAATGATAGGAGAAATATGGATATTGGGATAAAGAGCTTAGAAAATGCTCTTAAAGATGGCGGAGATATATATAAATTTTGTTTATCCTGGTCTAAAGTGACAATGGATATTGAGAAGAAAGTGAAAGAACAAGAGGGAAAACTTTCAAGTATATCTCAGAACTTTGATCCTCTCACCACATCCATAATAAACCAAGAATGTCAAACCATTGCCATTCTAAATGAACTAAAGAAACTTGAAAAGGAAAGGAAGAATATAATAAGTAGGATGGGTGAACTTAGAGGGATAATTATCCCTAAGTTAGAGGCCATGCATGAGGCCCTAACTGATGCTCAAACCACAGCCCGGACCAGTGATCCGATAGATCTAAAGAGGGCAGAAGCTTTTGCATTCTTGTTGAGTGGTCACATCTCAATTTTGGACAGGATAAAGCAGAGTTGGGCAACAGAATTTGTCCAGTTAAAGACAACTTTTGCAGATATACTTCAATATATGTAAGTATAACATGTATATATACTTATACGGCTAAGTATAGTTGGATTTTTGGGGATTTTTGGTGTGCGGATTCTACCCTTTGCCATTGATGTCAAAGGGGGAGTGAGTAGCAGTGAAAAATGTGGAATCTAGCTAAGGGGGAGCTCCAAAAAAGTGTACATTAGAATAGAGCATCAACCAAGGGGGAGTGTAGTGTGACACTTAGTCATTTTTCACTAAGTGTTGCCATCAATGCCAAAGGGGGAGATTGTTGGCAAGAGACACTATGTGGCTTCATGAGTGTTGTCATTGATGGCAACAAAGTCCATCCCACACATCCGCAGGACATGGTGTGTCTATACCGGAAGTTAGATTGAAGAGTATTTTGGTCCGGTGACCAAGAACAGAGCATACAGCAAGGTCTGACAATCAGGTCCAGATATCTCAGAGGAAGTATCTCAGTAAAGTGTGGACTTGGGGAAGTCAAGAGGAGTACCTTGACTAATATATTCCAGAGATTGAGCCTCTGGTGATGTAAGAGTGAAAAGATATGAACACCTAAGTGTTGGGTTCCTGTTGACAGAGTAGACTGAGGAAGAACTGACCGATAGAGCTTTAGACCTTAATCTGGATGAGATATTGATGGTAATAAAGTTTCTTAAGGGATTATTCATGATTGGCCAACATGATTGATGACTTCTATAAGCATCTCTTTGATACGCATCACTTGGTAAGCAAGGATTCAGCTGACAAACCAGAGTTTGGGAAAATATTGAGTATTCCGGATGCCGACTAGAAAGATGTTGAAATCCTTTGTGCGGATATATATATACCAGATGGATTTCGATAAGAAGGTGTGTGTGGTGTGTTGTGTAGTGCAAAGGAGAGCAGAGAACAGTGTGGAAATAAAGATAGAGGTCCGGTATGTGACAGAACAACAGCACTAAGGCAGAGGAAGAATGAAGTGCAGTAGATCAGTATATTGAGCTTAACCAGAACTAAACCTAAGCATATGTGGATGCTTCTCATCAGTTCAAGTACCTAGTTTCCTTCTATAAACTATTGTAGGCAGTGAGCCTCTTGTGAGCAGTGTGCTTGGGCAGTGAGCCCTAATTGGCAAGTGTCATTTTGTACTACCTTATTCTTTTAACAGAGAATACAATCTTGGGTTAATCACCCCATGGTTTTTTCCCTTAACAGGGTTTTCCAGGTGAAAAATATTGTGTCATATGTGTTAAGTTTATTTTTGCTTCCATTGTTCTGTATGCTGATATGATTTGATATTGCTCTAATTGTTAAAGAAGAAAAGAAAGTCAAATTATTAAGATAACGGATTCACCCCCCCTCTCAGTTATCAACACAAGGAAGGATAAGGACAAGTTGTAAGAGCATATTCTAAATTTAGTCATTTATGACGATTCTCTTACAGTTGTAAGTCTTGTAAGAATGACAGATTCTTCTTACAACTATAAGAGGTTGTAAGGCATATTTTCTTGATGTAGACAAGTGTGTTTGCATCAAGAGGCATTGGATATTGTGCCATATGGCCTCTTGGATGCCCAACCTCTAGAAGATTCCATTTTTGCCTTGTAACTCTATAAAATGGGTACTTGGAGTGGAGTGATATATAGTTTTTGTACAGGTACTATTATGTTGCCAGAATCACTCCAGAAATGACATTTGAAGACTCCTGGAAGAACTTGCATTGCAAGTGTGTTGTAATCCTTTACAGATTTGATAATACATTGTGCAGGTTTTGGAGTGTGGGTTTTTCTCCCGAAAGGGTTTTCCCCACATACATCGTGTGTCTCTCTCTTTCTGTGTATTGTGTTTGTTGTGTAATCTCTATGATATATGTTAAACATAATTGTAATTGTAAGGATTTAAAAGAATTTGCACTCTACTTCCCTCATTAGATTGGTGTAGGAAGCGTATTCCGCATACCTTGCTTCCTTTCAATTAGTATCAAAGCTTGATCGCCTTTGATCCTAGTTGTTGGGTACGGGTTTTTTGTATTGATCTTCTATTGAGTGGGAGTCTGTGCAGAGTATTCTATGATCTTGTTGCAGGAAGGAGATGGCAGGCACATCTGAAAGGATAGAGTTGGAAAAGTTTAATGGCAGCAATTTTGAGTTGTGGAAACTCAAAATGGAAGACATGCTTGTTGATAGAGACCTATGGGAAACAATTTCTGGTACAAAACCAGCGGCAATGGCTCAAGTAGATTGGGATCTCAAAGATCGTAAAGCTAAGGGTCTTGTGAGACTCTATTTAGCTAATTTTGTCATGTTAAATGTTCGTGAAGAGAAGACCGCGAAAGAGCTATGGAAGAAACTTGGTGATGTTTATCAGGCCAAATCCCTGGTAAACAAGTTATTCCTAAGGAAGAAGTTGTATTCTCTAAGGATGGAAGATGGAAGATCGGTTATAAATCACCTAAATGCCTTTAACATGCTAGTTACACAGTTAAGTTTCGTTGGTGTGAAAATGGAGGAGGATCGTTGCATGACATTGCTGTGTTCTTTACCAAATTCGTGGGACCACCTTGTGATGGCTATTGGGAGTACCACTAACACCTTCAAGATGGATGAAGTGGTTTATTCATTGTTGTCTAAAGAAATGTGGAGAAAGTATTCTAAAACGACTAAGGAGGCTCTTGCAGTTCGTGGTAGGTCCAAGGAAAAAGGAAAGAAGAAGGACAAGAAGAAAGAAGACAAAGGAAGATCCAAATCCCATGGGAGATCAAAGTCTCCTAGATAGTCCAAGGCCTTATGTTGGAACTGTGGCAAACCTGGTCATTTCTGCAAGGAGTGCAAGGAGGAGAAAAAAGAAGAAGAAGAAAAACCATGATTCTGACTCTGATAAGTCCTCTCAAGATGATGGAGAAGCGTTTGTCACTGCCTTGGCAACACATGCATTTGAGGATGTGTGGCTAATTGATTCTGGTGCATAATTTCATATGACATCCCACAAAAACTAGTTCTCAAAGTATGAAAAGTTTGATGGTGGGAAGGTGTACCTAGGTGATGATTCTCACCTGGAAATAGTTGGTCGTGGAAGAGTCCTGATTAGATTCTCTGATGGTTGAGTGAAGGGGATCAATGGTATAATGCGCATACATGGTTTGGAATGAAACCTATTATCTGTAAGCAAATTGAATGATGTGGGTGTGCAGGTTGTTTTCTCGAATGGAGGATGCAAGATGACGAGAGGAGCTATGGTGTTGGCTAAGGGTGTTCAGATTTCAACTTGATGCATGCGCGGTTTAGTGCAATAGTGACTCTGTTTTGAAGAAGAGAGTTTCAAATTATTCATCCTCACCATTGGAACTAGCAGCCAAGAAGACTGTTGCATCTACTTCTAATGGTCGTGCATTCTGGGTACCCAAGGGTGCTCATTCTATGGAAATGAAACTTCCTGCTGAGAAAACAATGTTGTGGCACCAAAGGCTTGGCCATATTTGTGAAAAGGGTTTGAGGACCCTGAAAAATAAAAACTTAGTTGAGGGTATGTATGATTGTAACCTTGAGTTCAATTTTTGCAAACACTACATATATGGAAAACAAAATCATGTTCAGTTTTACCATAGTTCTCATAAATCTTCTAAGGTGTTGGATCTTATTCACTCTAATGTTTTTGGTCCTGTTAATGTTCCTTCGATTTCAAAATCTATGTATTTTGTTTCATTTATTGATGACTACAGTAGAAGGACATGGGTATATTTCCTTAGGAGTAAATCTAAAGTTTTTGCAAGATTCAAAGAGTTTAAGGCTCTTGTTGAGAATCAGAAAGACTGAAAGATTAAATGTTTGAGAATTGATAATGGTGGTGTGTTTTGCTTAGTAGATTTTGACAAGTTCTATAAAGAACAAGGTATTGAGAGGCATAAGAGAACTCTGTATACTCCTTAGCAAAATGGAGTTGTAGAAATAATGAATAGAACATTGATGGAGAGAGCTAGGAGCATGTTAAGTGGAGTTGGCCTAGAACAAAATTTTTGGGCTAAAGCTGTTACTACCACTTGTTACCTGATTAATAGGTCTCCTACATCGATGCTTGTTAACAAGACCCCTATGGAGGCATGGTCTAGAAAGAAGCCTTCATTGAGACACATTTGAGTATTTGGTTGTGAGGCATATGCACGTGTGCTTAAGGAGAAGAGGTCCAAGTTGGAGAACAAGGCAGTTAAATGTATCTTCATTGGTTATGGTATTGTGGTGAAAGGGTACAAGCTATGGGATCCAGTGGCTGAAAGAATTCTATATAGAAGAAGTATGATCTTTAAAGAGCTCAATCCTTCTTCTATTGTTCTACAGCTAGAGAAAGAAGAAAAGAAAGATGATGTGGTTCAACTTCCTCCCAGCCTTGAGAAAGTTGAACTGAAGACACCAGTTGGACCTGATGATGAGGAGATCTCTACCAGCTCGGAAAGTTTAGAAGAAGAAGATGAAGAACCTCAACCTCAACTTGTGAGGAGTCCACGAGAATAAGGCGACAACCTGAAAGGTTTGGTTATTTTTTGCATGATTCTAGTTGTATTTTTGCTTTGATTTCTAATGTTGATGAGCCTAGGACCGTAAGGGAGGCTATGGGTATGAAAGATGCAGGTTCCTGGAAGGAGGCCATGGAAGAAGAGATGGATTCTTTGGAAAAGAATAATACTTGGGACTTGGTACCTTTTCCTGAAGGAAGAAATCCTATTGGATGTAAATGAGTATTTAAGAAAAAATTTGGTTTAGATGGCAGCATTGAGAAATATAAGGCAAGGTTGGTCGCAAAGGGGTATTCACAGGTGGAGGGAATTGACTATGGTGAGATTTTCTCTCCTGTTGCAAAGCTTACATCTATTCGGTTCCTTTTATCTCTTGCAGCAACATATGACTTAGAGGTGGAGCAGATGGATGTGAAGACAGCATTCCTTCATGGTGATTTGGAGGAGGAGATTTATATGTCACAGCTAGAGCACTACATTGTGAAAGGTAAAGAAAATCTGGTTTGCAAGTTGAAAAAGTCTTTGTATGGTCTTAAACAGTCTCCTAGGATGTGGTACCAAAAGTTTGATGCCTTTGTGTTGAGTATTAGATTTCTGATATCGAAATCAGATCATTGTGTTTACTTCAAGTTTGATAATGATTGCATTCTGATTATAGCATTGTATGTTGATGATATGTTGCTAATTGGGAATGGTAAAGGTTTGATTTCTGATTTGAAGTCTCAGTTGTTAGCACAGTTTGAAATGAAAAATTTAGGGGCAGCCAGGTACATTCTGGGAACAGAGATCAGAAGAGATAGAGCAAATAGAAAACTTTGGTTAAGCTAGAGTAAGTATGTGAAGACCATGTTGGACAGATTCAGCATGGCAGATTGTTGACCTTTGAATGTTCATGTTTCGATGGGGACAAAGTTATCTATTGAGGATTGTTTGAAGTCTCCTTCTAAGATGAAGGATATGAGCAGAGTACTTTATGCTAGTACGGTTGGCAATTTGATGTATGCGATGGTATGTACAAGACCAGACATTGCCCAAGCAATGGGAGTCCTTAGTCGAGTCATGGCTAATCCTGGATAGATACATTGGGATGCGGTTAAGAGAGTTTTTAGATATCTTCGGGGTACTACAAAGTATGCCTTGTGTTATCATGGTTATCCTATTGGTTCTCAACAAGAGATCCACCAGTGCTTATGTGTTTACTATGTTCGGTGGTTCTATTAGTTGGATGAGTAAGCGACAACCTGTGGTCGCTTTGTCCACGACTGAAGCAGAGTACATGGCAGCTACTCATGCTTGTAAGGAATCCATTTGGCTTAAGAGATTGTGTTCTGACATTGGGTTTGATGTAAGGAAGATTACCATTTCTTGTGATAGCTAGAGTGCCATATGTTTGGCGAAGAATCCTACTTTCCATGCAAGGACCAAGCACATTGATGTGCAATACCACTTTGTAAGTGATGTGGTAGAGGATGGGAAGGTGAATTTGGAGAAGATTGATACTTTAGTGAATATTGTAGATTCCTTGACGAAGCCCTAAGCACAGAGAAGTTTAGATGGTGTTCAGAGTCTATGGACCTCTTGGCCCCTAGCAGTTAATTACCTGGTTAGATTGGTTCTTACAAGGTGTTTGACAAGTGGGAGAATGTTGGGAATTAAGGTGTCTCAACCTTTGTAATTTCCTAGCATTGATTTTTTACTGTGGTAATTATTTTTTACTGTGCCATAATTTTCTAGTAATTTCCTACTTGCCATAATTTTTTCCTACTTGCAAAAGCATTCGGCTGATCCTTCTTACCTTTAGGTTGTGTTAATACTGCACCTATTATAGTTCCAGATGCATCAACATGGACATATAATGGTTGAATCTATTATGGAAATATTAGTATTGGGGCTTCTGTTATTCTTTTCTTAAGTTTATCAAATGGTTTTAAGCTTTGATCTATCCATTCAAATTTCATGTTATGTTTTTTCTTTAACAGGTCTTCAATGGCACTAGAGATAGCTGCATAATTCCTGATAAATTCTCGGTGTAACTAGTGTAGCCCAAGAATTTTCTTTGTTTCTATTATGTTCTTTGGGGATGGTAGATTTAGAATTATAGATATTTTAAGAGGATTTACCATCATTCCTTCCTTATAGATGATATATCCTAGTAAAGTGTCGAACGAAGTTGTAAATATGCATTTTTCAAATTATGTGCAATTCTTAATGTAGATGTTGCAAGTATGTGCTTATTAGTGTTGTCATTGATGTCAACACATCTCTGTTGTCTTTGGTGCCAACTATGCTCTTGTTTTGATGCTTACTTATTGAGCTAGTTGCTTTGTATTTGCTTACATAAGTGTTGAAGATAATGCAAAAGTGTTCATGATACTGAGTTTCCAAGTTCTTTTGAGAAAATTTGCTCTCCTAATGGAAACAGTGTGTTGCAGAGTTTCCTAGCTTGCAGAAGTACAGTGTAGTGTTTTGATCTGCATATTCTATATACTGTGTATCTTTGTTTGCGGATTGGAAGTTATGTTAAAGAATGTCTGTAGATGCCATGTTTCAAGTTTGACCCTCCAATGTGAAGTTTTGAGTGAGTTATGTTCACCAGAGTAAAAATTATTTTTCTGTGCATTTAGTGGTGTCAAGGAGAATGTATTCTGCTCCACATTTCTCTGCACTTAATTTTTATAGTCTGAGGTTCTGGAATTAAGTTTGTATTGATAATATGTGCCTTCAGTTCAAATGGTTCATGATTTGGTGCTCCGCAAGTGATCTTTCCTTTATGACAGTGGTCGACAATGATGTTCAAGTGCTCCAGTTTGAAGAATCTTATGGACAAAGTGTTTAGAGGTTGTGTGGATGTTCTTGGTGATTGTAACGTGCTTGTGGATGTCTCTAGATTGTGTTCCTGCCTTTTGATTGGCCCACAAAGTATAATCTAGATCATGCATGAAGCGTGTTCCTAAAGGTCTTAGTGTTAACACCAGTTTTAGCTGACTTGGTTGTTTTCACTACTTGCGGTTATGCTTTGGAGATTGTGGAAGCTTGTTGCTACGTGGAAGATTACATTTGAGTCCCAACTAAGGAGTGGTGTGATCCACATTCATTCTTTTCCTCCACAAATCTATTTAGGTCCAGACCTATTCTAATATATGTGTGTAATGCCAACCTTGGAGATTGCTCCAATGGTTGATGATTGTAATGCTGACCTTGATGTACATTCCAAGGTTGATGAATTGTATAAATGTATGTAATGAAGTCTTTGAAAAGAAATAGTAGTGCAAAGATGTGTAGATAAGTAAAAAGTGAGAAAGTAGAGAAGAGCAGAGGTGATATATTGTGCTTCAATGGAACTAAACTCTGGCATGGCATAGATGCTACTATCTCAGTTCACCAACTCTGATAGTGAGCCACCCCTTTGGTAGTGAGCCTCTTCTTTTGCAGTGAGCAGTATGGGCAGTGAGCCTTTGATTTTTGGTATTGTTATTACATATTATATTGTGAGCTAACACTCACTGTGGTTTTTCCATTATTGGGTTTTCCACGTAAAAATATGGTGTCTCATGTGTTGAATGTGTGAATGTGCTTAAGTTTCTGATTTCATGTTTGCATGGTTAAAATACAATAACAGTGGTTAAGTGGTTGATGTGTTAATTGTTTTGAAGTTTTGGTTACAACTGATTCACCCCCCCCTCTCAGTTGTCTTGCACATTTCAATAATTGGTATCAGAGTGAGAGTTCCTCGGTAAAGAGCCTAATAGGTCGAGGTAGATCCAGGATGGCGCACAAGAAGGAGGCACCGCAGTTTGATGGAACGGATTATACTCTTTGGAGGTATGGATGAAAAGTCATCTCATCTCTCTTGGTTATTGTGTTTGGAAAATGGCAGAAACCAAGTATACTCTTCCTCCAAATGGTCCATCAGATGAAGATGAAGTCAAATAGTATGAGTTAAATGGAAAAGCTAGAGATACTCTGTTAAATGCCTTATCTAACACTGAGTTGGTGAAAGTCATGGATTTGGAGACTGCTCATGAGATTTGGGATAAGTTGAAAAGTTTATATGAAGGAGATGATTCTGTAAAGAGTGCCAAATTACAAAACCTAAAGGTGAGGTATGAAGCCCTGAAGATGAATGAAGATGATAACATAATAATATAAATGCAAAAAGTTGATGAAATTGTCAATGGAATCAAAGGTCTTGGAGGAACTATTAATGAGGATGAGGTTGTGCTAAAGATTCTTAGGTCATTTCCCAAATCCTATAGTCACAAGGTGTCAGCAATTCAAAAGGTTATGAGCATGAAAAATATCTCAAAGGAGCAGTTGCTCGGAAAGCTTACAGCTTTTGAGATGAGAGAGTTTGGCGATGCACTACCGAAGACTGAGACTGCTTTCAAAGCCATCACTTCAGAAAAGACTTCAAGAGCTCAAAAGTATGTTGTAGAATTAGATGATGACCTTGATGAAGTTGAATCCAACTTTGTGGACAGAATGTAAAGAGGTACCGGTAAGTTCAAAGGAAAATTACCATTCAAATGCTTTTCTTATGGAAAGATTGGTCACTATGCCTCCAGGTGTCCGAAGAGAATTGAGAGAGGTAAGAATAAATTTGAAAGTAGACCTAGAACTGTAAAGAAATGCTATTATGATAGAGACTTTGATGATGATGGTGTGACAGATGATGAGACTGATGATACTAGTACAAATGAATGCTTGTTTATTGCTATTAAGGAAGAACCTGTGTCTACTAATCATGCTAGTTGTGTGAAGGAAGAAAAAATAGTGGAAGAAAGTGCTTTGTCTGTCCAGGTTGAGAAGGATAAGGATGAATGGATTATTGACAGTGGATGTTCACATCACATGACCAATGATAAAAGTAAGTTTGTAAGTTTGAAAAAGTATGATGGAGGACTAGTTAGATTTGGAGATAATGCAGCTGGTAAGATCTGTGGAAAAGGATCTATTTCTTTTGATGGCAAGCACAATACAGATGATGTTCTATATGTCAAGGGTCTAAATCATAATCTTTTAAGTGTTGGTCAGATGTATGATAAAGGGTATGATCTAAGATTCAAGGACAATGCATGTAAGATCATGGAAAGCTCTAGAACAGTGATTGCAACCGGTAAGAAGACTAGAGGTAATATTTATCATTTGAGAGAAACTAATGAATGTTGTTTGTTGGCTCAGACATAAGAAAGTTGGTTGTGGCATAGAAGGATGTGTCATATCAATTTTGACAACTTGGTGAAGATAAGTTCAGTACAAGCTGTGAGAGATTTGCCTAAGCTTGTGAAGCCTTCTAACACTATTTGCAAGAATGTCAATTAAGGAAACAAACAAGGACAAGTTTCAAGAGTAAGGAACAATTCTCTATTGGATTACTTGAGTTGGTGCATACAGATTTGTGTGGTCCTACAAGAACAAAAAGTTTTCAAGGAGACAGGTACTTTATGTTGCTTATTGATGATTACTTTAGAATGACTTGGATCACTTTTCTAAAAGAAAAATCAAAAGCCCTAGACAAGTTCAAAGTTTTCAAGGAGATGGTTGAGAATGAATTAGAGTTGAGAATCAAATGCTTAAGGTCTGATAAAGGAAGTGAGTTTACATTAAATGAATTCAACATTTTTTGTGAAGAACATGGGATAAAGATACAATTGTCTGCACTTAGGACTCCTCAGTAGAATGGAGTTGTTGAAAGAAAGAACAGGATAGTTCAAGAGGCTACTAGGTCAATGATGATAGAGGCAAACCTACTGAAAGCGTATTGGAGAGAAGTTATACATATTGTTGTCTACATTTAGAACAGAATTCATGTCAAAGGTAATGGCACTAAAACTCCTTATGAATTGTGGTATGGGAAAGTTCCTACAATGAAATATTTCAAAGTTTTTGGAAGCAAATGTTATATCAGAAGAGATGAAGAGTTAGGCAAGTTTGATGCAAGATGTGATGAAGGAATTTTCCTTGGAGACTCTACTAAGATTAAGGCCTACCCATGCTACAATAAGAGACTAAGAAAGATCATCGAAAGTGCTAATGTGAAGGTTGATGAAAATAGGGAAAGACTATCTGATATGAGTGGCTATGAATCTGATGAACCTGCTGCTGCAGAAAAAGTTGAACAACAAGACAATAAAGAAGAAGAAGAAGAAGCTCAAGAAAGTATTGCTAAGACTCCCAGGTATGTAAGGATTAATCATTTTGAAGATCAGATCATTGGTGACAAAAGCAAAGGAGTATTGACAAAAAAAAGAGTAGCAAAAGAATAGGTGAACTACTGTCTACTTTCACAGATTGAACCCAAAACTATTAGTGAAGCCTGCAAAGATGAAAGCTGGATAAAAGCTATCAAAGAAGAGCTGACACATATAGAAAAGAACCAAACTTAGGAATTGGTCCCTAGACCTACTGATAATAATGTGATTGGAACCAAATGGGTTTTCAGAAACAAGTTGAATAAAAGTGGAGAAGTAGTAAGAAACAAAGCAAGACTAGTATGCAAAGGATATTCTCATGTTGAAGGTATAGATTTTGAAGAGACTTTTGCTCCGGTGGAAAGGATTAAAGCAATAAGGATGTTTTTGGCATTTGTAGCACACCAAGATTTCAAGGTGTATCAAATGGATGTGAAGTCTGCAATCTTGAATGGAGAGATAGAAGAAGAAGTTTACATTGAACAACTGAAAGGATTTCAATTATCAGACCAAGGTGACATGGTGTGTAGATTGAAGAAGGCTCTATATGGACTCAAGCAAGCTCCCAGAGCCTGGTATGCAAGGTTGGACATGTATCTGATGTAATTAGGCTTCAGTAAAGGTACTACAGATAGTAATCTCTACTTCAAAATTAATGATGATAAAATTTTGATTGTTGTGGTCTTTGTTTATGATATTTTCTTTGGAGGCAATGAAGGTATGTGTAAGAAATTTGTAGAGGAAATGCACAAGGAATTTGAGATGTCTATGTTCGGTGAAATGAATTTCTTCTTAGGAATGCAGATTACTCAATTAGAAAAAGGAATTTTCATTTCTTAGTCCAAGTATGTGAAAGAGTTGTTGAAGAAGTTTGGAATGGAGGATTCTAACCTAGTATGTACTCCTATGGTAACTGGTTGCAAGCTGAGCAAGAATGATGAATCACCTAAGACTGATCAGAAAAAGTGCAGGTCTATGATTGGAGTGTTACTTTATCTAACCCATACCAGACCTGACATAATGCATGCAGTCTGTCTTGTGACAAGATTTCAATAAGATCCCAAAGAGTCACATGTGATGGCAATCAAGAGGATCATGAGGTATTTGAAAGGTACTTCAGACTATGGATTGTGGTATCCCAAAGATACTAATTTCACTCTTAGTGCTTATACAGATGCTAATTGGGCTGGAGATGCTGATGATAGAAAAAGTACAAGTGGAGGTGCTTTCCTCTTAGGTAACAGATTGGTTTCATGGCTAAGCAAAAAGAAAGAATCAGTTTCCTTGTCTATTGTAGAAGCAGAATATATTGTTGCAGCATGTTGTTGCACTCAAGTGCTTTAGATGAAGCAAACATTGAAGGACATAAGAGTAGTGTATGAAGAACCAATTTCAATCTTCTATGATAATACAAGTGCTATAAATATTTCAAAGAACCTAGTGATGCACTCAAGAACAAAGCATATATCAATAAGGTATCACTTTCTGAGAGAAAAAGTAACATAGAATGAAGTGAAGATGGAATATGTATCTACCAAGGATCAGATTGCAGATATTTTCACCAAGCCTCTGCCCAAGGATACTTTTGAGTATCTCAGAGAAAAGTTAGGGTTTATTACCCCTCCTACTCTAAACTAAGATGCATAGGAGGAGATCAGTCCAGTGGTGCCCAAAGTATCATTCTTTGATCTGGATTGATGTTTTGAAGGCTACCTCTCAAGGGGAGCATGTAGATGTTGCTATGAGTTCTTGATAAAGAAAAATAAGTATTGCAGTATTGCTAACAGAGTAAATCTAGTTTGATCAGAGCAGTAGTTTGCAAGTATGTGCAGAGGAAGGAAAGTGATGCCCTTTGCCATTGATGTCAAAGGGGGAGAGAAATCATGTGAAAAACTCAGGGGGGAGAAAGAGTTCAGATGTGTGAAGAGAAAAGGGGAGAAAGTAATCAATGTAGAATCTTGTCTTGATGGTCCTTATAGTTTTTCACATCAATGTTTCCATCAATGACAAAGGGGGAGATTGTTGCAAGTATGTGCTTACTGGTGTTATCATTGATGTCAACATATATGTGTTGTCATTTGTGCCGACTGTGCTCTTGTTTTGATGCTTACTTATTGTGTTAGTTGCTTTGTATTGGCTTACATAGGTGTTGAAGATAATGAGAAAATGTTCCTGATACTAATTTTCCAAGTGCTTTTGAGAAAATTTGCTCTCCTAATGGAAACAGTGTGTTGTAGAGTTTCCTGGCTTGCAGAAGTACAGTGTAGTGTTTTTCTTTGCATATTCTGTATACTGAATATCTTTGTTTGAGGATTGGAAGTTATGTTAAAGAATGTATTTAGATGCCATGTTTCAAGTTTGACCCTTCGGTGTGAAGTTTTGAGCGAGTTCTATTCACCAGAGTAAAAATTGTTTTTCTATGCATTTAGTGGTGTTAGGGAGAATGTATTCTGCTTCGCATTTGTCCACATTTAAGTTTTACAGTTGGCAGTTCTGGAATTAAGTTTGTATTGATAATATGTGCCTTCAGTTCAAATGGTTCATGGTTTGGTGCTCTGCAAGTGATCTTTCCTTTATGACAGTGGCTGACAATGATGTTCAAGTGCTCCGGTTTGAAGAATCTTATGGAAAAAGTGTTTAGAAGTTGTGCGGATGTTCTTGGTGATTGTAATGTGCTTGTAGATGTCTCCAGATTGTGTTCCTACCTTTTAATTGGTCCGTAAAGTATAATCCAGATCGTGCATGAAGTGTGTTCCCAAAGGTCTTAGTGTTAACACCAGTTTTAGCCGAATTGGTTGTTTTCACTACTTGCGGTTATGCTTTGGAGATTATGGAAGCTTGTTGTTGTGTGGAAGATTGTATTTGAGTCCCAGCTAAGGAGTGGTGTGATCCACACATTCTTTTCCTCCACAAATCTATTTAGGTCCAGACCTATTCTAATACATGTGTAATGTTGACCTTGGAGATTGCTCCAATGTTTGATGATTGTAATGCCAACCTTGATGTACATTCCAAGGTTGATGAATTGTATAAATGTATGTAATGAAGTCATTGAAAATAAATAGCAGTGCGAAGATCTTTAGATAAGTAAAAAGTGAGAAAGTAGAGCAGAGCAGAGGTGATATATTGTGCTTCAATGGATCTGAACTCTAGCATGGCGTAGATGCTACTATCTCAGTTCACCAACTCTGGCAGTGAGCCTCTGATTTTCAATATTGTTATTACATATTATATTATGAGCTAACACTCACTGTGGTTTTTCCCTTATTGGGTTTTCCACATAAAAATCTAGTGTCTCACGTGTTGAATGTGTGAATGTGCTTAAATTTCTAATTTCATGTTTTCATGGTTAAAATACAATAACAGTGGTTAAGTGGTTGATGTGTTAATGGTTTTGAAGTTTTGGTTACAACTAATTCACTTACCATGGTAATATCATTCCTTCAAACAATGCTTATTTGATTAGTACTTTCCTTTATTTATTTATTTTTCTTTTCATGGTATCAGAGCAAGTTATACTAATCTTGCATTGAGTTAAATTGTTGAAGGTCCACCATTGTTTTGTGAGCAGCATTTAGAGGAGGAGACAAAATTGATTTGAGAGAAGAGATTTTATTTCTATATGTAGGAAAAAAAAATTATAAATTTGTTCTTGTTTCATCCTTTATTGCTCCTTAGTTACAAATCTGTAAAAACTTTTCATTTCTGTTAAATTCTGTCTCCGACAGATCTCTTCAAATTTTTTAAAAAAAATATATAGCTATGTGTTATAAAAAAAATTTAGGGCCCCTAGCCCTGGTTGCATTTAGATTCATTCTATTTTCTTTAATCTATCTCATTTTAAAAAAAATTGTTTTTTGATCTTCATCTATAATTTCATTTTAAAAACAAAATACATTCTAGGTTTAAAAAAAAATCTATTCTATTTTGTTTATTAAAATTTTGTTTTAAAAAAAAATTGGGCCTTTTGCCCTTCCTACATGCAGGTTAGTTTTTTTATAAAAAAAAAATATAAATCTTTTACATAAATTTTAAATATATCTAAACTTTAAAAATAAAAATAAAGAAATTATTTATTTCAAAAGCTAAAGATTTTTATAAAATTTAAATTATATCACAAATTTAAAAAAAAAAAAAAAAAATTTAAGCTTGTTTTAGGGCTTCATTGGCCCTTCGACCTCGGCCCTTTTCGTAGGCCTTAAGGCCACCGCCTGCTGCCTATCGTACCCTCCACGCTATGCCTTGCCCTCCCCTCTACAAACCCTGCATTAAAATCCCTCTCAGCCCCTCTGCTAGCATTCACTCTCACCTAAAACAAAAAAATTAATTCTTTTCTCGTGCCCTTTGGTACTTTTAATCCTTTTAATTTTAGGTTTTTGTTATATAAGTTTCTTTTTTTTTTTTTAACAATTTCTAATTTTTAATATATTTTTTTAATAAATTTTAATTCTTTTTATTTAAAACTCTTTAATTTAGTTTATGTGCATTCAATTTTAAATTTTTTAAACCTCTTTTCCAAGGTTTTTAAATAAATTTTTTATCTTAATTATATTTTTTTCACTCAAGTTTTTTTTAACAAATATTATTTGCATTATTAAGGTATTTTTAAAAAATTGCCTTTTGCTTATGTAATTAGGTTTTTTTTTTAAATTGCCTTTTTGTTTCTCTAATTAGGTATTTGTTAAAAAATTTGCATTTTTGTGTACCTAAATAGGTGTTCTTTTTTTTAAAAAATTGCAATATGTCTACTTTGATTCCTACAATCAAATTGAATTCGTCTAACTGTCATTCATGGAAAACGCATATTAGCTTTATTTTTTGATTTAAACATCTCTTGGATGTAACTACTAATTTGAAATCGAAGCTTGGTGCTATGGCAAGCTAGGATGAGGAAGACAAATGGAATAAGTTGAATGACGAAGCCCTTGGCCTAATAGGTATTTCAATGTCACCTAAACTATATGTTCATAGTGGGGCATGCACGAAAGCCTATAATGCATGGGAAATTCTACAAAAAACTTATGATAGCTCTAATGAATCTCGAAAGATTCGACTTCAAGATCAACTCAAAGATCTTAGGTATACGGATTTCAAAACCATGGATGAATTTCTTCTCAAATTTGATGCTCTTAATGGTCAATTAACTGAATTAGGAGTTAAGCTTGAAGATCTTAGATTAATTCATATTGTTCTTGGAAAATGTTTGCCTAGACAATTTCAACAATTTATTACAAATATTCATGCTCAATTAGCTATTCCTACTTTAGTTACTTAATTATCTTATGATATTTTTCTCAATTTGTTAAGGCAAGAAGAAGCTAAATTGATTCAATTTGGTAATCTTAAGAATAGTGAGCATGCTTTTATGTCTAAAAATAATAAACCAAAATTTAAACCTCATAATAAACAAAATTATAATCCCAAATTTCATTTAACAATAGAAATAACAACAATAATAGTTATGATAATCAAAAGAATAATTCTTCTAAGAGGCCTCATTGTAACTATTGGAGATGTGAATGTTCCTAATGGTAAGTTGCATGATGTTTTGTATGTTCCTGAATTGACAAAAAATTTAGTTTTTGTAGCTAAGCTTTGTCAAGATTACAAGATAGAATTTTATAAAGATATGTTCTATGTGATTGATCCAAATCAAAATGATAAAGTCATTTCAATGCTAAATTAGACAATGATAATTTGTTCAATTTCTACGAGTTTGCTACTTCTAAATATTATTTATTATCTACTATTGATTTTAATGTTTGGCATGAAAGACTTGGTCATATCAATGCTGACAATATTGCCTTGATGCAAAAATCTAATATAGTAGAAGGATTGCCTAGTATTGTTCCTTCTAAAATTGTATGCACACAAGATGCATGAGTGGTAAGATGCATAGGGAGCCCTTTTTTAAAGGTCAAGCATTAAGGGAAAATCATAAGTTGCACCTCGTCCATAGCGACTTTTTGGGACCCATGGAAAATGAATCCATCCAAGGATCAAGGCATGCACTTACTTTTGTCGATGATTATTCAAGAAGAACTTGGATCTATTTTCTTAAAAACAAGGATCAAGTTCTTGATACATTTGTTGATTTTCATAAATTTGTTGAAAGACAATCTGATTTTAAACTTAAAATACTTCGGACTGATAATGGTACTGAATATGTGAATATTGTTTTTAATGATTATTTGAAGTCCTTTGGTATTAAACATGAGCTAACCATTCCCTATACACCTCAACAAAATGTTGTAGCAAAAAGGAAGCATAGAACTATTGTTGAAATGGCTAGATGTATGTTACATGCTAAAAACATGTCTTATAAATTTTGGGCTGAAGCTATGTTGTGTGCTATTTATATTATTAATCAAACTCCAACCAAATCCTTACAGGATATCACTCTCGAAGAGGCTTGGTCAGGTAGGAAGCCTAATATTAAGCATTTAAAAATCTTTGGCTCAATTCCTTTTGTTCATAAACATAAACAAAAAAGACAAAAATTAGATTCTAAATCCTCTTCTCAAATTTTTTGTTTGGTATGATGAACAATCTAAAGCATATAGAGTTTATAATCCTATTACTAATAAATTTAAAGTTACTAGAGATGTATGCATTGTTGAAAATGGTGTTCATGATTGTTCTAAAGTTGTTAACAATGATTCTTCTCAAAACAATGTTCTTGTTATTGACGATAATCCTCTTTCTTTGAATCCTTCTAATACTTCTCTTAGTCAAAGTGATAGTAAACATGATGAACAGTCTCATGATGATTCTTCTTCTAGTGATGCTACTCCTACATTTAAACATATGCCTAAATGGTTTAAAAAATTTGTTCAAGAAAGTAATGATATTTTAACTAGAATGGATAAATCTAAGGCTAGAAAAGAAAACTATTGCAATTATGCTTTGATGTCTAAAATTATGGATACTAATAATCCACAAAGTTATGAGTAAGCTAAACATCAACCTCATTGGGAAAAGGCTATGCAAGATGAATATAACACATTGCTTGCAAATCAAACTTGGGAGCTTGTACCTTTACCTCCTGGTAAGAATCTTGTTTCATATAAATGGTTGTATAAAACTAAGTTCAATGCTAACAATGAGATTAGTAAATTTAAAACTAGATTAGTAGCTAAAGGTTTCTATCAAGTGGAAGGTTTAGATTATAGTGAAACTTTTTCTCTGGTGGCCAAAATGCCAACTATTAAATTAGTTCTAGCTTTAGCTTCTCATATGCATTGGCCTATTCATCAAATGGATGTTAAAAGTGCATTTTCAATGGTGATTTGCATGAATAAATTTATATGTCTCTTGACCTATGGGTTTTATTCAAAAAGGTAAAGAACATCTTGTTTGCAAATTAAAGAAATCAATTTATGGTTTAAAACAATCTCCTAGAGAATGGTACTCTAAAATTAATGCTTTATTTACTTCTCAAGGATTTACTAGAAGTCAAAATGGTCCTAATCTATATATTAAACATAGTGAAAATGATATTGTGCTTGTTATTTTATATGTTGATGACTTGATACTTACTGGTAGTTCCAACAAATTAATTTTTGATACTAATTTTTGATACTAAGTCTCAACTAAATCATTAATTTCAAATGATTGATTAGGCTTATTACATTATTTTTTGGGTATGGAAATTTGGCAAATGCCTAATGGTATTTTCCTTTCTCAACATAAATATGCTCAAGATCTCTTAGATAGCTTTAGAATGAATTATGCTAATTGTGTTTCTACTCCTTCTGAATTAGGAACAAAGTTAATGGTTGATATGGAGACTCCTTTTGTTGATTCTACTTTATATAGGCAACTAGTTGGAAGCTTAAATTACTTAACTCTAACTAGACTTGATATTTCCTTTAGTGTTGGTTTAGTTTCTAGATTTATGTCTAAACCTCAACAAACACACTTCAAAGTGGCAAAAAGAATGTTAAGATATATTAAAGGTTCCATTAACGTTGGTCTCTTTTATGATGCAATTTGTAAATTTTCTCTATATGGTTATACTTATTCAGATTTAGGAGGTGATCCCAATGATGGGGGATACAATTGTGGTTATTGTTTCTTTGTTGGATCAGGTGATATTTCATGGAATAGTAAGAAGCAACAATCCACTTCTCTTGGCTCTACCAAAGTTGAGTATAAAGGTTGTACTAATGCATCTAAAGAAGCACTATGGTTAAGAAGATTGCTTGAAGAACTTGGTCTACCTCAAAAGGATCCTACTTCTTTCTATTGTGATAATCAAAGTGCCATTGCCTTAGCAAAGAATCCAGTTTTTCACGCAAGGACCAATTATATTGCTCTTCAACATCACTTCATTAGAGAGAAAATTGAAGACAAACAAATTTCTCTTTTCTATTAGGGTGAAGATCAAGTTGCAGATATTCTCACTAAACCCCTTTGTAAAGAAAAATTTCTTTATCATTGTAAAAATCTAGACTTACATCCCATTGATGGATTTGATGTAATCTCCCCAAGTAAAGCTTAAGGGGGGTGTTAGAATAATAATCTTTACTTTGGTAAAGGTTATTATTTATTTTGTATCTCATAAATACTTGTATTTATAATACAAGTATTTTGTCTTATATAATATCCTCACATATGTGTGAGGATGACTCATGTACACATTCCTCTTGGAGGAATATTTAGGTGTTAGTCACCTCCTTATGAGGTTGACACTTTGCACACACTTACATGAAAGGTGGCATATGGGAGTTACATGTAACTCCTCTCTCACCTCTATTAATGAGGTGCTTCTCTCTCATTTTCTCAACCTTTAATTCTCTCATTATCACGTACACACATTCTTGAAGCTCTCTCTCTCTCTCTTTGTAATTATTTAGGCTTCTTGCCATCTTTATACATTGGGGATTTTTCTTTACTTTTCCCCCTTTAAAAATTGTCTCCATTCTTGAATTTGCTGGTGCTTGCTCTTGTTTTGGTTTATTTCAATGGTAATATCATTCCTTCAAACAATGCTCATTTTATTAGTACTTTCCTTTATTTATTTATTTTCCTTTTAGTCATCCATTTGACTAATTTAATCCTAACCCTCCATTTCCAACTACCAAACTTTTAAATAACAATTTTAATCCACATCATTAATTTTGAGTCAAATTAATCTTCAATCCTAGACATCAATCTAATCAACCTAATCCTAGTCATTAATCTCCAACTACCTTCAATCCAAAATCAAATCAAATTTGAATCCTAGCCATCCACTTAATCAATGCAATATTAACCCTCCATTCACCAACCACTAACATTTATTTCCACTTCCCTCTCAATTTCAAATTAAAAAACCCTCCATTCTTCCTTCTCAAATATATAAATCCGTCATCCTCCTCATACAAATCATGCACAAGAAAAATCTATTGCAAGTATAAGTTGTCACATTAAGGAAGAATCTAAGAGCAACTCAACATATCAATCTATCACAACATCAACACCTTGTTTGGAGCAACCCCAAACAACATGTAAGGTATAATCTCATTTTGAGTTTTGCATTATTTTGTCTTGCTTTCTATTTTAAGCTCTAACCTAAAGTAGTAGGATTTTATGTTTGTATTTGCATTCACACCATTTTATCTATTTTTTCTTCTACATTCTATCCACCTAGTCCCCTCCACCCTAATGATGCTTAGCCATAGGACTATCCACCTAGCCATCCAATAGCCATCCAATTACCACCCAACAAGCAATTACTACCCAACAACTACCTCCTCTAGTAATGCCATCAGTCCACCACCCTCAAGCAGCCCACTAGCCACCTAGCCCTTTGAACCCCCTCCATTGCACTTTTAAGACAAGGAGGGAAACTTCAAATGATATTTTCTTGGCCATATGGAGGCCTTTTTTAGATCATTGTTTTTGAAATAGGGTAGAATTTCATGCTCTATGTAGTGGTATGACTAGTTTTTGCTCATGATCTATATATTTTTCAAGAAACTCCATTTTCTCACTATTGTCCTTGTATTGTAGTTTTTAGACCTTCAAAGCACCATAACATTCATAAACGGACTAAGATTTGGGTGCCATTTTTTTGAAAGTTAGTTTTTTCATGCTCTATGCAATTTGGTATAATTTTCTTGATCTTTTTTAACTTTTATTTTATCATTGTAGCCATCATCACCTCATGGGTATTTGATTTTACAACATTCTAACTTTTTTTGCAGGTTATATCTTTCTATTTATTGCTCCTTTTACTTGCAAGTTCATAGTGTTGTGACCCTCACAACACACCCCTATTTTCTCCAAATTGAGGACCCTTTCCTTTATCAAGTCTTGTTGGGTTGCATTGCATTTTTGGCATCCTCCATGTTCCTATAGTTGCCTTGTGATTGAACATTTATATTTTCAAAATAGTTTTGATCGCTTGTCACTATTATCATTGTCATACTATGTTCACCAATCACATTGTTGTCTCCCCATGTCACATCTTGTCACTTATCATATTTGTGAGGGTGTCAAACTTTCCTTTGGCTTCCAAAATAGCATTTGAGCTCACCAATCATGTTCTTTTCATAGTTATTACTTTGTCACATTGGCATTTTATCACATTTCTCTTGCAAATGCTTTCTCATATTGCATAGTATGTCAATTTCCATGAAATGTTATAACAGGGGTTTTTGAGTCTAATCCTTAGTTTGTTTGCATCACGAAATTCACCAATTTATTATGTCATATGTGAATCTAATTTGATCACATTGTGTGAATTCGCAAGATCATTGAAAGTTTAAATATTAAAGTTTAAAAATTCAATTTTTAAATTTAAACTTTAATTAGGTTAAAATATTAATGCTTGTATCCACTTTAAAATGCAATTTGTAATCTAAAGTCATTTTAATATGTTGAGTTTGTATTTTAATAAAGGAAAAGATAATTTTTTAATCCAAAGATAAATATAAGTTAAATACAAAGCACTTGAAATATTTGACAAAACACTAGGCAAAAAAAAGATGTGACATGGTAGGTGAAACATTTTCCAGAATAATTCAAAATGAATGTGTAGAGGTTGAGGCTAGTAAGTGTGTCAACAATTTGAAAAAATGACTTGAGGAAAATTTAGGGCCATTCAAAGGAAGGGGGATGGAGAGAGAGAAGTTCTTGAACTAGCTCTATAGGGAACAAAATAAGCTTTATCACCTTTAATGTATTGTTTTGAGGTAGCTTAAAGCAAGTTCACTCACATGCATGGTTGTAAACTGCCTATCCTGGAATGCAATCTTGCATATTTGGTTGGACTCCTAATGAGATCAAATGAACAACTTCAAATGAGAGCAAATGAATAGAATATTAATATGATGAAGAAAAACATGGACCTTGGCAATGACCCTAGTGGAATCAATTTTTATTCAAGGTTGCAACTGTTTAAACATACACAACATAATTGTAGATGTTCATGTGCCCATAGCCTATCTAAAGGAGCAAAGGTACATGCAAGTGTTTGAAATAATATGTGAGCCACTAATAGGGCATGCAAACCATTTGATATAACACCTTGAAGAGATGTGGTCTTTAAAGCTATAGTTGTAGAGCCACAATGGTTGAACCATAACACTTGAAGGTAGATATTATGTCAATTTAGACGATCTCATGCATATTATTGTGGGTTAAAAGTCACCAAAATTAGTGGGAAAAAGAAAGGATTTTTTTCTTGAAGTGATTGAAGTCATTGTTGAATGTCAAATCCTTACAGCTGATGAAATTTGTTCTGGAAGCAATCTATATTGTGACAAAGTGGAAAATAAAAATACCATTTATCTCCACTTGAAGAGATTTTCATGGACCTTGCTATGCAAATTTTGGGTAGCTAAAGAAAGTTGAGGCCAACTACCATGAGGGTAATCTAGTAGCGGTAAGTGGAAAGGTCAAGGATTTAGAGGAAGAAGATCATTTTGAATGTGAGAGTACAAACTTGACATCCTAGAAGGGGAGATATATCTTAAAGACAAGAACCTTTTGAAAGGGATAAACTTTATCCTTGTAATGTAGAAAATTGTGTACCCTCACAATTTCACATTGTGTTTTGACCCTCTTTGGTGTCCACTCCCATAGCATGTTTCTAGGGCCACTTGACCTTAATCTTGGCCTATTTTCCCATTCACTAAGGTTTGCCAAATTTCACAGCACACTTTCATTTCTTTTGTCATCCTAGGAACACATGATAAAATTCTAGAGAATTTCCCCAAGATACTAGCATGATGCATAGACATCTACGTGATGTATTGGTATCCTGCAAGTTTTTAAAATTCAAACTATTACTCTCCTACCTACCTGCCAATTTTCATCAATGGTAACACTTGTTTGGTATAGAAATGATCCTTATAAGCATGCCCATCTAGATAATATAAAATTCAATTTTGAAATCCTTCCATTTTTTCCTCTCTCACTTTTTCGCCTCACACAACTCTTGGCTCTCCATTTCTAGTTTTGATGCTCTCCTTTTGCTAAAGCATCTATGTTTCTCTCTATTAAACACGCCATTGTGGCTTGGCTATTGAGTCTCTCTTGAGAAGATTGCATTGGTTGTGCATCATCCAAATCCTTTAAAGAGCTTGTAGAGTCTCCTTCACATTATAAACTTGGTAATATTGTTTCATTGTGATTGAATAGCATTGTTATTATTTTCATTGCATTCTCTATTGTATCCTTTTGGCAAATATATGGTGTAGACCAACACCTTGTTTTTCCTTTACACACACTAGGGTATTCTTCCTCGTAGACTAGGATTGATACTCATAGCTTTTTATTATTGTCACTACTATTATTTCCCTAGATGAACTTAGGAAATAAGAGCACACACTTGTTTTCAATTATTCTCCAATATTGGTTATCCATGGAGGTCAAAGGACCAACATAGGGGCTTGACCTGAAGGCAAGCTCCCAAACAACCCCAACAAATTTTCCTTTTCTCTATAGTTGTAGGTATTTTAGGAAGATTCAATCGCACGAAGACTAGGTAACTCACTGAACTAGAACTGAAGTATCTATTAACGTTGCTCTTTGTTTTCCTATCCTACAGATGGCAGTGCAATGCACAAACATTTATGCAACGGGTTGGCATCTTAGGCCATGACCTCCTATCTTTGGTGCTAGGTTATTGTTTCCCCTCTCTTTTTATTTATGTAACTCTTTCTGAGATTTTGTATCTAGTTTTTTAGAAAACTATAACTTTTACGTTGTTCCTTATGCTTTAGCATAGTAAAAATAGTTATTTTCTAAGTTGAAGGCAATTATAGGGTTTAGCTAGAGTTGTTTTTCTCTTCCTACTTGGACAACATTGAAATACTCCTCTCTTGAAGCTAGTTAGATCCTATTGTAATACCATTGAAAAATTTTCTAGTTAGAAAGCATAACATTTTGATTGAAATCTAATTTTATATATTACATTTTGGTGAACCCCACCATTTCACACCTTCTTATTTCATTGTGATTCACTTATTCTTATCTTAGTGAACCCACGCTTCAATCTCTAATTCCATTATCTCTTTGTTTGGTGAAAACAAACATCTGACTATGTTGGACCTGTTTCTCCAAACCTTCACAACTTTCAATGATCCATTTTCTAGTGAAGATTTTGACATGCTAGATGAAGACCTTGATGAATTCATCCATTTCACATCTTCTCCTTCTATTTCAATAAATTCTCCTTCCAAATAATTGATCAACATCATTTACGTTTTTTGTTCTACACAAGAACCTAGGAAACTAAAAATTATGGTTCATCTTCATCTTGATATACAACAGTCTTCTAAACCAATGATTTCCATTCAAGGTGCTACCAATGTGCCTCAACCATTGGATTATTTCACTCAAATTGTAAAGTCTATAACATTAAACATGTCTCGGACTCCTTACTATCATGTGATAGCCCACACGTATAATACTAGGAGAAACAAATAGACCACATCTATCCCTATTTCCCTTCCTACTTCTCCTATTCTTTCTATAGCTCCCCTTCTTCCTCAAAAGATTCTTGGAGAGTACGATCTTGTAGAGTAGATTTGTGCTACTTATACTAAGATCTCTCTTTGGGATCTCATTCAAACTTAACCAACATACCATGGCATGCTCCAAGAAGTCCTACAAAAGATCCCTATGTCATCTTCTAGAACTTAGATGAATGATGTAGCTACCTTACTTGATTGCATATACACCAATACCACTAATATAATACTCTAGCAATATGAATTACCTTCTTTAGAGGTCCAAAAATAAAATTACCCTCTTCTCATCATTGTCAAAATAGGTAGGTAAACTCTATTCATGGCTTTAACAACATAGGTAGGTAAACCCTTGGAACAATCACATAGCTTATTGAGTTAGGCCATGTTACTTTACCTACTTTGGTACATGTCATGCCTAGATCTATTTTGTATAGTCTCCTTCTTGGTTGACTGTGGATCCATGCCATGGGCACAATTCCCTCTACCTTGTATGAATAAATCAAATTCATCTATGGTAACAAAACATATACAATCAAGGATGATATGGATCCCCTACAGTATTTTCAGTAGGTAGATCCTGAGAATCAAAATGATTCTTCTCCAACACAGGATTCATCATCATCAACTTGTCTTGGTGATTGCGATGATAATCAAAATTCATCTTCTAATGCATGTACATGTGATGATCGGGGTTCATTAGATTTTGCACCTTCCTTCATGGGAGAATATAATCTCATCTCTCAACCCAAAATAGTCAAAGGATTATAGTCATTCTTAGAGAAAATAAACTTTGTTAGGAGGTTTGTTCCTAATTTTGTGGAGAAGACTAAAGTTATTTTGAAGATGATCAAGGAGGGACAGTCAATCACATGGAGCAAGGAACTAGCTGAAGCATTTGCAAGAATCAAGGAGGCTGTCAAAGATGCACCAATTTTGGTAAGCCCGAATTACTCAACCTTAAAATCTCTTTTCCTTTGCATCATTTTACACCATAGTTGTTGTCCTACTTCAAAAAAACAAGGATGGGTATGAGTAGCCTATTGGATGTTTTAGTAAATCCTTGCAAGCTACTGAGTTAAAGTATTCTTCAATGGAAAAACATGCCTATGCCTTGGTTAAGGATGTAAAAAAATTTAGATCATACCTTGTGGGTGCAAAAACTATTACTTATGTGCCACATACAATTGTAAAAGATATTTTCATGTGACCAGAGGCTTTCATAAAAAGATGTAGATGGATCAACAGGATCCAGGAGTATGATGTAGAAGTACAGGTCACCAAACTAGTTAGAGGCCAGGGTCGAGCAAGGCTAATGGCAGATACAGATTTGGATGTAGCAGAGGTAAATAATATGGATCCAACTATTAGCTCCTATCATCTAGTTGATATTCCTTGGTATAAGGATATTATCTTCCATTTATAAAACATGTGTTGTCCTCCCAAGTTGAGTGAAAATCAGCATAGGACACTCAAAATGCAATCCCAAAGGTATGTGTTGATTCATGGTAATTTGATGTGGAGAAATCATGAGGGACTACTATTGAAATGCTTAGATCAGGAGCAGCCTTAAGAAATTATTAAGTAATGTCACCAAGGTATTTGTGGAGGACATTTTAAGGCTAGGACCACTGGATATAGGATAATCAAGGCTGGGTATTGGTGGTCGACACTGTTCAAGGATGTTGCTAAGATGGTAAGAAAATGTGATGTGTACCAAAGGTTTTCAAGTAAATTAAAATTTTGTTACATCCCCAACTTTTGATTAAGATTAATCTTACTTTATATGGTAAACAGGATAATTAATCTTAGATTAATGATTTGATGTTTGTGGAAAATATCAAGTAGAATCATTGATTATATGGATATCGATTGATGTTTAGATTAGACATGAGATTTCATGTTGTTAAGATTATTCTACCATAATGTTTTATGAATTAAATGATGATACACTGATCATGGTTATATGGTTGTGAGTGTAACCAGGAAAAGAATCTTCCTTCAAGGATGGAAGGAGAGTATCACCTGGGAGAAGGAAATAGATGTTGGGAAAAGGTCAGATTGCCATCTAAGTATCAAATTTGATCTTTCGTGAACCCATGCAAGATAGGGTGAGTATAAGTCATTGTTTTCCTTGTTAAGTCGATTTCAATTCGACTATTGTCGGCAAGCCGATTTAAGATCTCTCGACGTCATCTACGTCGATTCGACTAAATAATGTTCTCAAAACATTCATATAGTCGATAGTAACCTTGGTTGGACGTTAGAGATTCCCTTTGTTTATGTATTTATTTCTATATTAACTTTTGTGAATATCATTTAATTATTTTAACTATAGTCTAATATAGCGAAGTGGGGGAGTAAGACTCGACCCCATGTTCGCATATTAATGTTACCACCCTAACGTTGGTAATGTAATTTGGTGATATCTTAGATTATTTTAATAATCTTATAATATCATTTAGATGTAAATGACTTTATGTGAGCTATAACTATTTATCCACTTGTAGTGGAGTTGACCACCTTAGAATATTAAATTTTTATGTTCATGTTGCAAATTGTACCCACGATCCACGAAGAGTGGAGTGAGTGGAAATTACATTTGAGCTTATCATGAGCCTAAAACTATGCAGTTTACTCTCGAATGGGAGGTATGATAGTAGTGGAGTCAATATTCTCGCAAGGTGGTACAAGATTATGATAATTGTTTTACCAACCTTCATTTCAAAGGTGATGGTTTTGTGTTTGAGTGCGGTAAGCATAGGAAGTAAGGGATGATTGTCATTGTGATTATAATTATTTTCATTGCTTTGAGGGTGTGAAAAAGAGCAGGTTACAGGAGTAGCAAGCTATAGGAATGTGAGCTCGCAGGAAAGAGCAAATAACAACAATGATAGACTCATACTATAGCAGGCCATAACTTGGCTACAGTGCTTTCATTTTAGGCACGACTGTAAGATACCATCATGTGATCTTAAACTATGCAGATGTATACATACTTATCACTATTGATAACCACACATTGGATTATTGATGACTGTGTTTATGTAATGCCCCTCACATTTTGGCTTGTGATAGTTATTAGTTCATATTTCTCTCTGATAGTTCTGAGACAGTTGCTAGTCTTTCATTTCATTTATTCAGTTCTGAGACACTTGGATTAGTAGTTTATGGTTTATGTATACTTTGATTTTGATGGACTATGTTCGACTGATATAGTTAGACATGTGTTATGAGTTTATGATGACATATGGTTACTTCAGTGATGATGTGTTGGACATGATTAGTAATGGATTATTATTTGCATGTTTTATTAGATTGATTGATATCTATTTTCAAATGCAGTGGTTATAATCTTGTTCAAGAGCAGGGATGGTGTAGCATTACTCGCTCTGAGTACCCTACTATGCCATGATTCTCTGACTCTCTGTGTGTAGACATATATGTACTTGATTGTATACAACCAATTGTTTGAATGCAGGCTGCAGGTACTGAACCTCGACTCCACCTGATATAGCAGGTTTGAGTGGGTTCTTGCACTAATGGGTATCAGTGATGGGAGATAACGTGAGGTCTATTCCACTAGGTCGGTCCTTGTCTTTTGGTTGCAGTCTCGAGTCATGTTGGGACACTTGGTCCTTGCCTTGTTATGTTGGTAATCTTGTGTTGTGGTGTATAGTTGAGTTGTGTTTTATAATGCTTAATTATGTTCATTTGTGGTTGGAAAATACCTTAATGATTTATTATTAATTAATAATGCTTCTATTATGTTTATTAGATAATAATTGGTTTAGCTTAAAACTTTGAATGACACCTTGGTTAAATTTTATAATAATCTACTATTCTAAAGTATTTATGTCATAAATTGGAGTTACGGGTAATTAGTATATATTTGGTACAGAATAATTTGGATATGCAAAATTAATGCCTTGAGTTGTCAATTTTGAAATTGGAAGATTTGGGATCTCTTTTATGACAAATTTTTGAAATTCTCGGAGGAGTGGGTTGTTGAGTAACGGATGCATGTCTGCATTTATTTTTTTGAGCTGAACCATTTTTATATGGAAAAAAAATTGTATTCTGAGGGGAGTTGGAAGGAGGATAGAGATATTGGGGAGAAGAACAGGGAATTTGGTTGCAGGAGTTGGAGAAATTTGGAGGTGGGACTAAAATCCGGGTATGTGATTTGTCTCTCTCTGAAAAAATTTGCAATTGTTGTAGCTTATAATTTAATATCTATTGCAGCTTGTTCCGTATGTGTGTAGTTGCGTGCCTTGTAGATTGGAATCTGTATATCTCTGTGGCTTGTAATGTCTTGTGCCTGTGTGGTCGAATGTAGCTCCAACCTCTGTAGATTCCTCCAAGATGTATTCTTCTGGGTTAGTTTTTGCCTAGATTCCTTTTTTTGAAATCATGTGCCATCATCTGTAACCCTGTAATGTGATTTAAATCCTGTGAAATTGATGACTCAATGTGAAGCTTTTACCAATCTCTTGTCCCTGTCGTTCTTGCATTTTATCTCACATTTGTATCTCTCTGATAGAGGTGAAATGCTCAGGAAGATGTGATTTGGCTTTTATACTTAATTTCCCTACAACCTATTAGTGCTTGCAACTTTGTTATTGGTCCTCATATCTTCATATTTCTGTTTACCTTGGATTCTTTACTATTATCTCTGTAACTTTGATGATGATCTTGTACCTTCAACTCTACCTCCACTAGAAGCTACCCTGCAAGCATGTCTAGGGATCTAACCAAATTTTGGTGAAGTTTCTTCACAATTTCCTTCGCATCTGCATCAAAAAATTTCTTGTTGGTTGAAAGATACCATTTAATTTTGCATTTACATTAGAAGTAATACCCAGCTTGAAGCATGTAGAAAAATAAATACGAGTCTTGTGTATAGTGTTGTGCTTGGGTTAGACTTAGAAGTCAGAGATCCTTTTAGAAATTCCCATTTCTATCTTTAGTTCTCCTGCAAACTCTCTTGCATTCACTGTCACTATAAGATTTGTTCTTTTCCAAACATAGTGTTTGCTGAGGAAAAACAGTGGGTTTGGAGTGTCGTGGGAAAATTGGTGGCTAAGTGGTTTTACTGGTTTTGTTAAACTTAGACGTGTATGAGTAGTAGAATGTTAAAATCGTGGTCTGTGTTTGGTCGACCTGCGACCCATGTGGTTAGTCTTGTAATTAGTAAATGGTATTTCTTTGACCTCGTCGCTTACTTTAGTTTCTGACTGTCGAAATGGTGTAGTAAGTGGTCGGTTGTCATTGTGGTGTTATGTGTATCGTTTGGTAGGGTCGATGGGACTCATACGGCTAGGAAAAGATTTCACCTCATCTCAGTTAGGTTAATTTCAAGCCTTTAGTGGTAGTCGGTAGACAGCTGTGGCGCGCTTTAGGAAATAGTATTCATCTTCTGTTGGTCGCTTTTAGTTAGCTCTACCATTGTAGAAGTTCACTTGGTCAGCTTCCACAACAGGTTAAGTGTTAGTCGATGTGGCTTAATCGTAACTTGGTAGTGGGGTCGAAGGGGAGTTTAATACAAATAGAGACAAGCATTTTCCTTATAGATAAGTTTGTTAGTAAGTTAAGGTTATAGAAGACTATTAGAATGATAATGTTTGTTTTAAAATCTTAATAGGATAACGAGTGACTTACGCATTTAGAAGGATCATAATTACTTGTAGTTAATTCAACAGATGTTATGAATGGTAAAATAGAAGCAAATGTTTAAATAGTTATAGTTGTTTTGTTTTGTTGATAGTTATTGGATTATAGAAATAGGTTTTCTTATAATGGTGTATTAGTTCAAATGTGGTCTAGTGAGAGTAGATTAAAACTTATAAATTTAAATACTTTTATTTTTACATTCGTAATGTGTTATGTTAGGAATTGTTAAATGCTAGATAGAAATTTAAGCTTGTATAAAACTATTAAGGTTTGGTCTAAAATTTTAATACAATAGATAGTTAAATTTCTTATGGGAAAGGAATTAATAATGTTTGTGAAAGTCTTTATGTAGTTGTTGGAAATTGTAAAAAAGTTAGATAGTATGTTATGTTTATTTTTGGAATTGTAGGGAAATTATTGTTCCATAAACTTGTATGTTATTTGTAATAAGTTAGAATTTCATAAGTTAATTTCATGTTCGAATTAGGAGTTCATTGAATTTTGTAGGCATGATTGCCCTTCTTGTCGCATCTTTACGCTTGTATGGGATCTTTGTGTCTATCTTGGGGTGAGTTGTGTTGATGATTTGTTTTCTTGTGAAGTGGGGATTTTGTGAGATGTCGTGACCAAGTGGTGTCAAAAGCGGAAGTGTTGTTCTTGCCAGATAATGGTTACCTTATCCTTGGTGTGTACCTAGCTCTAGAGGTGTGGTGTTTTGATTTTTGGTTCAGATAGTGGCATGTCAAGGTAATGGGATAATTGAATTTTCGTGTCTTGTAATGAATGGAAAATGGTCTCTTGGATATAGTATCGGGTGTTGTTTTGTATCATGATGGGATGTGATGTATTAAAATTTCTCGCTCATTCATGTCATTTGTTTCTGATGTTGGTTAAGGGAAGCTAGTGTAGGATGGAGAGTGGTTTCCATGGTGGGGCCGGTTCCTGAAGTGGCTGCCAGGATAACCCCATGGAAGTGGTAAATCAAGTGATAACTTAAAATATACCTAGGTGGGTTGGGTAGTCTTTCACATAACAAGATAAGCATGTTGGCTCACCCATGCCTTGAGTGCTCTCGAAGGCTAAGGATGGGATGAGAAGGCCTGGTCGGCAAGGTCGACCTCCTTGTCCACATGAAAGGATGTGTCGGCTCCGCATGTGTCACCCTATGGGGCTGGTGCCAAAGGGTCGCCAGAATAACCATAGATGGGGGCCGGCTTCTAGTGAGAGATAGCCTGGATAACCCATGATCAAGACCTTGCAATGACACTCTCCACGCTGCAGCTTAGCTACTTCCCTCTTATGTTTTCATTGTTACCTCTGGAGTGTTGTTTTGTCTTGTGCAGTCATGTTTTGTTGGTTGGTTGTGTCAAGTCTGCTTCATTTGGTTATTTCGGATGTTGTTTCTTTGGCCCAGTGGAATCCTTGTTGTTATCTCCTAGCTCGAAGGGGTGGACCTCAGAGTTCCACATGGTTGAGTGGCAGAGCTATCCATTGATTTTATTGGAGATGTGGTTCGAGTTCTGTGCAGAGGTGTTCCAGTTTCAGATTGTTATCCACATCCAGTGATGTTATATACTTTCTTATGTATTCAGTTGTAAACTGACATGATCGGTCTTGTAATCTTGTTCTGTAACCTTGTAAATCAACTATCTTGCGAATGTAAAAGTTGTGCTTATCTGTTGTAGCAATATTATGTGTATCCTTGTATGGTATAAACTTTATATTTACTAATGCAGTTATGTTTCCCTAGAGGAGTTAGAAGTGCACTTTCCTTTATGTCATGTATTATGATATCTCGAGTTATTAATGTTGCAATTTCTTGCTTTTAAAAAAAAATCCTTAATTTTGCACTTTTAGTCTAGCACTCTAGGGTTGCATGACAGGGCATCACAGTTTATCTTATATGATAGCATTTGTATTGTTTGAATAACTCTATGGAGGCCTTCAAGGCTGAATGTTTGAGAGTATTGTGTTTATCTCATATGCAAGCATTTGTTTTGTTTAAATAACTCAGTCGAGGCCTTGAGGCTGAATGTTTAAGGGTACTGCTATAGCAGACTTATGCCCCTCGAAGTCGATAAGGATGGGCATGGTAAACAACTATTATATCCATTTGATATTGATATTGATAAGTCTCCATAAATGATTGATATCTTCTTTCATCCTTTATCTCGAGACTATTAAGTCTCCAGACTGGAGTGTTGTTGAAGATAATGATTGTCTTGGTGAATAAAGAAAGATGTTTTTAGAACAGGTCGAGAGCCATGCATAGTGAAGACACCCAAAAATGGCCATGTCATCACATCACTTGCATTTCATCAAATCACCTACATTTTAAATGTTAATTAAATAATCTAATTATTTAATTAATTTCATCATTTCATCAAATTTGTCCAAATCACATATTTTCAACATTAATTAAATAAATCCTCTTTATTTAATTAATTTCATTAAATTCCTCTTAATTCTTCCAAAATTAAATAATTTCAATTATTTAATTAAATCATTATCCTTTTTCAAATTTCAAATCCACATTAATTAAATAAAGCCAATTATTTAATTAATTCATCACAAATCCTCTCTTATCTACAATTAAATAATTTTCATTATTTAATTAAATCAAATTATTTTCATTATTTAATTAAATCAAATTATTCTTCCACAATTAAATAATTTTAATTATTTAATTAAAATCAATTATTCTTTTCAAATTTAAATAAATCATTCAAATTTATTTAAATTGAATCTCTCTTCTAAAAATAAACTATAATCAAATATTTTATTTATCCTTCATCATGCAAAATAAATTAAATCAATTTATTTAAATCTTCAAATCTATTCTATGTCTTCTATCATGCACAAACAATTAAATAAATTTATTTATTTAATTTGCTCAATTATCTTCCAATTCCTCTAAAAATAAATCTTGTTCATCATGCACATAAAATTAAATAATTTATTATTTAATTTATCTCAAATCATGCAAAAAGCAAATTACAAGTTGAGTTAATTGACTTAATCAATCTTGTTTTTATCAACAACTCTTAAATTAGAAAAAAGCAATCTAATTTATGAAATCAAATCCTATCTCATACAGAAAAGCAATTAACTCAAACAAAAATAGTTTTTTGTGTGACACATGTCAGGTGCACATTCATCATGAATTCTTGATTTATCTCATCCATTGATTCTATTGAATTTTCTGGACCATTGATCGATCATGTTTGAAACCTATATAAACCCCTCTCATCTCCTTCACAAATCATCTTCTATCATTTATTCTCAGGCATTCCTTAACAATGAATTGAGCATACATCACATTGTTGAGCAAATCGATCTTTTGAGCACGAACACAACCTACATCCGCTTGTTGCAAACATGGTTTCGCAACGTTATTGAGCAATCTACATTCATACAAAGAGAACTATACAATCTAGGTGAAGTCTTTCTTGTTTTAAATTGATTTATTCATTGATATTAGATTTTTACTTAGATCGATCTCTTTGTGTTATGGGTAATTGAGTTGTTATTATCATTGCTTGTGATTTTATCATTCGACCTCTCAATTTTTCCTCATACACATTCTGGCATGTCCGATGGGACCCACTAATCCCTCTTTTTCTTTGAGAAATTGATTTTTTTAAGTACAGTATGGAACAACACACTTAACATAGAAAAGTGCCTTTGGCAATACAGTGAAGCGCTTGTGGTAGAATAGTACAGTGCCTTCAGGTGATACTGTAGTGCCTTTGGTAGCACAGTACCGCGCTTTTGGCACTACAGTGTAGCCCAGTTGGCATAATAGTAAAGCGCTTCTGGCATCTTAAGGTTTTTTTATCTTGTTTTGTGATTTACAGGGTTCTAACTCATCATATCTATCATTCATTGACTGACAAGCTGATTTATTTGTCTTTCAATTATCATTTATACTGCCTAAGCTGACGTATTTAGGAGTATTGTCATTTTTTGAGTTAACCTATCTTTTTGCGGCATCTTGTGAGTTATTCTTGATTCCAGGTTACAGATCTTATCATCCATTACATCCCAGATCCTCAAGTCAACCATGAAATCATCTTTTGATCTAGCTTTTTTGATGAAATATCACTTTTTTAGATCTGGGGCAACAAAGCGCTTTTGGTAGCACAGTATAGTGTTTCTGGCAACAGAGTAGATCACTTTTGGTTCTGCAACAACTCGCTTTCGGTCACACAGTGCAGTGCTTTTGGCAATTGTTACTAATCTTTTGTTCACACTAAAATTAGTTGGACCTAAATGCAGTTGTTCAGAAGGGATAAAAGAAAATTTTGAAGTTATGCATGTAATGGACAGTTGATATCTTGACAAAGTAGAAATAGACTTCAAATGACAGGATGACCTATCAGTCTAATCAAGACTAATGAGTCATCATGACAAGAGAATCAGATGGCCAAGGTATCAATTGTTCATGAAGTACAGTTGTTTTAACAGTGTGTTATCTTTCAGGAGTTATAAGTTAAATTGATTATTCAGTTAATCAGATTTGAAATAGAGAAAGAAATATATTTATATTGAACTGTTATTTCATGCCATGTTTTGAACATGCATTCAAATATCTGTTACTTTATCCTATGCATTGATTGAAAAAGAAATACACATTTATCAAGTGCATATGATAAATTAATTAATTATGTTTAAAATAAGTGTTCAAATGTGTCCCACACAAGCTGTGGGAGTAACTAGACTGAGCAATTGCAGACATGCAAGCTATACATCTGGATGATAAAAGAAATGAAATAAACACATGATAAAATTAAACATCCATCATTGCCTGAGCAAGAAGGTTGTTTTGTTGATGTTGGTCTTCAGTCTTCAGTCTTTATCTTCAGCTCCCATCATCAGTTGAACCTGCAAAAAATTTGGGGACAACCCTGTTAGCACTCCGGATGTTTAAAGTTATCATAAGCTTTTATCAAGCAGATATATCTACTTATCACATCATGCATTGCATATGAAAGATCAGATCAGATAAGTGCTACAAATCAGAAAAAAAAAATCATGAGGAGGATCAATCAATACCATTAGGTATATTTTATGCTAACTTGTTTGTTCACTGTGCAGGTATAGGACAAGAAATGTTGTCGATTTGAAGACAAATAAACATGTGGATTAAAGTGGCTCCCACAAGGGTTTGAGCTCAGCATGTTTTCTTTTTTCATTTGAAAAAGAGTATCAGAAAGGACAAGATGCATCATTCAAGTTACAACATGCATCACTAATCAACTTACAAAGAAGCTATATCATCATGACATTCAACAAGTCAGATCAATTTAGAATGTCTGAATCAAGTTGGCAAAGTGCATAAAATAGAAATGCAGCCATAAAAGGTATTTATACCTTTCATATTACTATCAGAGTTCTTTATTGTTGTCTTGTTTCTTGTCACAAACCAGACTTAAGAAATGACAGAAGAGTGAATGAGATAAGTACAATCATCAAGTACAGTCATCAAGTGCAGACATGATCACATATGTTAAGTAGATTTCTATTGCATATCAGATGGAAGGAACAGGCTACAAGAGCCTTTATTGTTATGCATATGATGTTCAAAGAAGAGGACAAATGACATAATCAAACTGATGCATGCCTTTTTATTCACTATCGTATAAATGTTCACATTACTATCTGGTGATGAAAAAATAGTGACAGAATAGTGCTACAGGAAACAGACTTATGCATATGAGCTACAAGATACATCAAAGGATTCATTTGATTATAAGCATGGAACAGTAAGCAAATATTATGTTGCGGGTATTCACAATGATCAAATACAGCTAAGGCAAGTGATACAATTGTGCTTCTGAGATCAACTAAAAGACAAAGGCAATAAGATCAAGTGAGTCCTAGTTTTGACAAGTGCAGGTATATAAAAAAGGACAGCCTGAAATTTTAAATTAACAGTCATAGCATTCAAATGACAAGAGGTCATGGCATACAGATACAGGAGGATGGATGAAATTTGGAGATAAGTTGTTGTTCATAATCAAAGCAATCAGTATGCAAGGGTTATCATGGAGTATGCAAGGTTTATCACGGAGAGCACATGATAGGAAGTCACCAAGTCACATTTGAAATAGATACATCAAGAAGAGATCATCTAACTGATACAGTTAGAAATGCAAGCATATCAAGATAAGATCAAAAGAATGCTACAGTCTTACAGTCTCAAAATTGTACATGTATATGCCATGTTCAAAAAGAAGATAAGTGACATAATGAACATGCTACACAAGTAGAGATGTATTTACAGGAGGTAAAGCAATAAAGACGCATGACATGCCTCATATATGCTATAGTAAGACTGCAGGAAGAAACACAGATTATCATTATACATGCCATGGATTATATAAGTGCTCAAAAAGGTAGAAAGTATGATACATAAAATGCAAAGCGGATGCCATCAAGACTTGTACATTTTTTTGCAGAAAAGAACACATATGTTGCTCAGAGCTATAGAGAAAGAGACTTATCATCATTAAGAAGTGTTCAGAGATAAGAGGACAAGCTACATAATTCACATAGATGCAAATTGCTACAGGAGGGTTTGAGACCCTAACAACTTTCTTGCATATAGTCAATGAATCAACATAGTAAATGTTTTCTGCCTTAGTTATGCATTGGAGATGGAATCTTTAGGTTTTGTTTTTTTGTCCAAGAAACCCTCATTTTCATCAGACCCTTAGTTTCTTTCCATGTACACAGTGAAAGAGAGAATGACAGATAGTGATCTTATAGCCTGGTCATAGCATGAAGAGGAGAAATGAAAGATACCCACATGATTTTTTTAGAAACCCTAACATTTTTCTGCATTTTCAAGGAAGGAATGATGCTACAGTGTGTTTGCAGGCATGGTCGTGCTATAAAATGACAAATATATACAATTTTGATCAAACCCTTGTTGTAGAGTGAAACCCTTCATCAATTTTTACAGATAGCAGTCGAAGGAAAGCTTAGAGCACATGTTATAGGTAGCCATGCATGGGAGATGCATTCATATGCATTTTTAAAGAGCCCCATTCTGTATATGGAAAAAGCCTCCAAAATTCATGATAAGAAGTTAAAGATAGACTACAGGAAGTGTCTACAGCCACGACCATGCAGAAAGGAAAAAACATTAAAGATACCCATATGAAGGAGGCCGAGACTCTTGTCTCTTAAACATACAATGAAAGAAAAGTGCTGGCAGTAAAGAAGAGCAAGGAAGCTACCTTTGAATAAAAAGAGTAGAAGCTTTCATGGCCGCGGCCTCCGTTGGAAGGTCTTTTTATTTCTTTCACATTTCTTATATTTTTTGAAGATATTCAACACAAAGAAAGCAAGAATATGTCAAAGAGTGTTGCAGTGTATGAAGTTGCAGAAATGGTCACAGCCATTAAAGTGAAAGAAGCCTCATAGAAGGAATAAAAGAAGTGCCAGTTAAAAACAAAAGACACAACACTTACCCCTTCCTGCCACAGAAGATGCAAGGAATCATGATGAAAGACAGAGAGAAGCCGAGAGGAGAGCCATAAAAACTAGTCAAAACCCTAGTGAAAGAAGTTGTAGAGTGGCGGTCGGAGGAGAAGAACAAGTGAAAATGACCAAATTATTAGGGTTTCTAACCCTTTTGTTTGAAGTTTCTTTCCTTCATTTAATTTTTTTGACTTATAAAATGCAACATTATTGCTAAATCCAATTGTCGACTGGGGTCAACATATCAAATGATGCTTTCCTAGCAATGATCATAAGGAGTGGCCGACAAGAGGGACCTCTTGCATATCAAATGGTGGTCGGTAGCAATAAGGATAAGGCTTATGCCTTATATATTTCCAAACAATCTTTTCTTTCCTTGGAGGTCGATTACCACATGTCAAATGATGCTCAAACCAACATGGTCGAGATTGCATGGGTTAATATGTCCTTTGTCATCATGTGTTTGGAGACAAAGACAAGTTTTCCTTGTATCACATATATTATATAGGATGACCAAATAGGGTCAAAAAATATGATTTTATGCCTTATATAATTATCATCAAAAAGTCAAAACAAGAAGTGCATGAAGACAAAAGGCAGTTTGAGTTTCAAGGTGGTAGAGAAAGTGTTAAAGGGGAGCTTTTCTTTTTGCATATGTGCATGGAGAATAGAGTATATATTTTGCATGAAGGAGATGCAAGATGGACAAGTGCATTATTTGGCATGATAATACATATGACAAGGTGATATGAAGACTTAGGTTTTGGTTTTGCATGATGAATATATATGGCAGTGAGGAGTTTTTGCATATGTATATTGGAGTTATAAGGCAAAGTTTTTTGATATTTTTGATACAAATATGTATTTGGAGTAATAAGGGTATTATTTTTTTTCCCTAAAGGCATATTAGCATGCAAGAGGGTATTTTTCTCTCACAAGGAGTTATAAGGATTGTATTTATCAAGTCCTATTTTTTGCTAAAATCATGCAAATTAGGCATATGTATTTGGAGTGATAAGGAGTTAGTTTTTCATGCCTGATTTTACAAATACATTAATTGTAAATAAATAATAAAGTAATATTTTCCAAATTACTTTATTATTTTTCATAAATTGTAAAGTCAAATTAGAACAAGTTGTAACCAATAATAAAGTAATTATTTTTATTACTTTATTATTTACTCACAATCAATTTTGCTAAAGCAAAAATCATGCAAATTGATTAGTTGAGTTAGCTAGGCCACCTAGGAGGTTATTGCATGATTTAAGGAGTATTTTTAGGGTTCTTGGTCAACTTTTTGGTCAAGCATATGGAGAAATCCAAATTGAAGCTATTTTTGCTTGATTTGTGGCAGTTTGAGCCCCTATTTTTGAAGATTTTGGAGGTTGCTTGTGAGAGATTATTTTTAGGGGCAGTTAGCTGCAAGTTCATATTTTGCATGCCTCTTAGTGAGAGAAACCTATATATTGTAAAGCAAAAGCTTGTTTTGGTTAGTTCTTGCCCTTTTGCTCTTATACACTTTAAGAGAAGAAGGTTTTGTAACTCAATTTTTTACAGTTTTATAGAGAGATCAAAAGGTTACAGGTTCCATTTTTGTCTCCTTTGTAATATTTCCTTTGTTCTTTTGAAATCAAATAGTTACCTTTCCATTTAATGCTAGTTGTTTGAAGTGATTTGATGAAATTTTATTGTGTTTAACCATTAAACCTTTAAAATTATTGTCTCACTTTTTGCTTACAGTATTAAGAATAGTATTATTGCAGGTCTCAGGTTGTGTTAATGAAAATAATCCTTTTATGTTGTGACAAATCCATTTTCCTTCATAAAAAGCCTATTTTCAAACCTTCCTTTGAATCATTTTTGTGATATTTGTGCCAAGATTGGATTGGGTGAGTCAGATTTCTAAGTTGTATTGTGAACCAGATTGCATATTTTTACCCATTTTAGGTGCATCACTAATTTTTCACAGTTTTAATTTCCCTTATAGTTTCATTCTTACCCTTTTCCAAAATAGAAATCATACATTCAAATAGAATATTTTAAGGGAACCAGCCCACAATCTGGAGGCCTAATTTCATTATAGGGCACCCACAACCTGAAATTAGTCCCATGTTACATGAAATTGCAGTGCTTTTCCAGCCTTGCATACGGGTGCAATTCCTAGTGATAACAACAATACAGTAAGTTGCCTTTGGTAATATAGCAAAGTGTTTTTTGTCAATTCATTTATTTTTGCTAACTTTTGAGTTTGTGTGGAACTAATCAACTTGTTGCAGCTTCTTATCACTCAAACAAAGCAAATGGGTTTTTCTAACATATTCATGCAGGACAAGCTTTGAAGAATTGCCAAATCTATCAATTTAGGTCTTAGGAACATATTGCTTTCTTAAGGGACAAAAATCATCTTTGTAATCTAAGTCTTAGGAATATATTACTTTCTTAAGGTACAAAACATCTTTTTGCAATCTCAGTCTTAGGAACATATTGCTTTCTTAAGGGACAATGGACATGAATGCAAAAACACTTCAATTTTCTAAGGGCCAATGGACATGAATGCCAAAACACTTCAATTTCATAAGGTACAATTGACAACTACAATCGTGTGTGTGCCTAATCTAGTTGCACCTTATTTTTCTTATAACGGGACAATTGAACCTTTGTTTGATGTGCTTGACCTTACATTTCAGTTATTCCTTTAGAAGGGCCTGCTTTTGGATTGCGCTTCATCCAAAATGGATGACCCTAAGTGGAGTTTTCATTTGAACTGCTATATAAGAGGGATAAGGTGAAAGCCAAGTCCTAACCGACGTCAGCCTTACCTTGTGCTGCCAAATCGAAAAGAGGTGTACTAGCACTTTGTGGAAATGATTTTCACATTGTGTGAAGTGTTTGATACTATTAGTAGGATTGGTTAAAGCTTTTAGTAGCTTTTCACATTGCTCGTAAGGTGTTGGTCCCTCAAAGTTACTAAGAACCAATCTAGATAGTGGCTACCCGATCCACCTCCGAACGTTGCGGTAATCATTAGTGCAAGGGGAATCGATTTAAGCCCTCAAGATACTCATCATTGCCTCCCTTGAGAAGAGATAGTATTCCCTTAGCCACAAAGCTCTTGTGACCTACTTGAACTTTCCGAGGGGAGGGTGAGATATCCCTACCTATCATCTCTCACAAAGATACAAATGTTTGACACCTTTATGGAATGACATTTGGTCAACGGAGAATTAAGTTGTGAGATGAACTACCGTAATGATCCTTTGTCTCCAGGGATAAAAAGTGCTTGAATTGTTTGCAATTATCTAATACCCGTGGAAACATTGGGATTTTTTGTGAGCCTCGAACATACACTATCTATTGTGTCAGTCCTTTTTACCACTTTGTTTGATGTGTTTTCTCTTGCCAAAGCAAAATCCAATCAAAATCAGACCCAAATCTATCAAAATTTGCCTTATAAAACTCACTGGCACTACTTCAGTGCCTTTGGTATAAGAGCAGCTCGCCTTTGGTATAACAGTACCTCGCCTCTGGTAGACTACTTCAGCGCCTTTGGTATAAAAATAGCTCACTTTTGGTATAATAGTAGCTCACCTTTGGTATAACAGTACCTTGCCTCTAGCAGCTTAGTCCAACGCCTTTGGTAACACAGTAGCTCGCTTTTGGTAACACAGTCATGTGCCTTTGGTCCAGAAACCTGTTCATCAAACTGCCTCAGCAAAAACCTAGCAAAAGCTCAACACATTTTGTCCTAGTGCATCCCATCATAACCACTAGACTCCAGCAAACTATGAAGGCTAAACAAATTGTCCCAAGGAAGTGCAAATCACCTCATCATACACCTCAACCAAGCCAATCCAACATGACTCCAAAGGGTACTCCAAAAACACCAATGGAAAGACCAACCAACTCACAAAATAGGCCGCAACATGACCAACCAAACAATCCTCAAGAAGGTAATGTACCTTTGGTAGATGTAACTCAATTCACTATCGGCATGCCTCATGATTTTGCTACACCCGGTTATATCACGGTTCAAGTCCCATCTCAAGAAGAGAGACACTTTGAAGAAGGTCAATCCTCTCAGGAAGATAGACATGACCTTGATGAAATCATGCAAGATCCTAGAGCCATAGCTGCCTTTGATAAAATCCTTAGTGAAAACCAAGATCATTTCTTCTGCTTACTAGCTGAACAAGGAGCCAAATTACCTCAAGATTTTGATCTATCCAATCTTAAGGAGCCAAACAAAACCCATGACACCATAATTGTGGTCCAAACCATGTCAACTGTGACCACACCCATACCTGAACAAAGCTCAAAAGGGAGAACAATTGCACAATATGAGAATCCCCTTTATCAAAACCCAATGGTAGAGAGACCCATATCACCGCTCATGACTCCTATGGAGATCTACAAACACCAACAAGAGACTCTCCAATGTCAAGTAGAACTATCCAAACAAACCGCTATAGCTCAATCAAACATACAACAAACTCCTAAAATACCCACACCAATCACAAATGGAACATTGTCTACCCCATCGTGAGAAGGTTTCCCACCAAATTACAATTTGGGAAACACTTATGTAGCCATGCAACAAGGGTCTCAACAAAAAGCACCCCCAACATCATCAACCCTCCGTATCATTAACCCAAACAATGTCATACAACCCCAACCATCACAAAACGTCAACACAACCTATGTCCCTCCACCACAACATTCTTCTACACTCCATCATACCTATCCCCATCTTAGTCAACCCCAACCATAGCAAAACACATCTACCTATGTCCCTCTGCCACAACGATCATCTACACTAACCTTTTTCAACACATATCTCAATCAACCTCCACCATCACAAAACCCATCTACCTATGTCCCTCCACCACAATGATCTTCCACTCTCAACCTAACCCACACCTATCTCAACCCTCAAAACTCTCAAAACCAAACTTCATATGGCTATACTCCACCATCGCAACCAAACCCAACAAACTTTAGCTTCCATCCACCAAATTCTTCCTTCACACCACCTCCATAATACCAACAACAGAACTCTTATCAACAACCATCACAAAGCCTACATTCTTACCTATCACCACCCCCACCTCCCCAACATCAAAACACTCAAAACCAACCCAATCCAAACCCAACATACAACACATACGACCCTAACCAATCATACGACCCTTACAACACCAATGCCCATGGCTTCCACTACAATCTTCCATATGGGCAACAACAACCACCTCTCAAACAACAGGAGATGTTTCCAACCCCTCCCATAACTATGGAGCTAAAACTTGCAGAGGTACAACAACAATTATCTGATCTTACATTTGGCCACACAAAGAAAACTTTCTCCTTGGAAGAAGTTTGTCCTTATCCATTTGATCGCTCATTACTCATGATCCCTTTTCTTCACAATTTTACTATTCCCAAATTTGATAAATACAAAGGAAAAGGAGACCCAAAAGACCATCTTAGAGAATTATATCTCGCTTGCTTAGAGGTCTCACATAATGACACATATCTTATGCACCTCTTTCCTCATAGTCTTGGAGGTCAAGCTATAGAATGGTTCTCGCACCTACCCACGAGTATTAAATCTTTTAATGAGCTTGTGGAGAATTTGCCACCCATTTCTCTTACAACATAGAACATGAGATCTCCATGACCGACCTATGCAACAATAAATAGAAAAATGGGGAAACTTTCATCTCCTTCCTTTAAAGATGGAGACAAATGGCTAGCAAATTCCCATTCAAGATACCCGAAAAGCAACTTGTTAGCATATTTGTGTAGAACCTTAACCAAGAATTAGGTTTCCATTTACAAATTCTTAGTGCTACAACCTTTGACGAAATTACCTACAAGGGCATCAACATTGAAAAGGTCCTCATTGCTAAAGGCGTGGTAAAAATCTTCAAAGACAATGCTCCCCAACAACAATCAAACGACAAACCGAAATTTTGGAACAAAAATAAAAATGTGGTCAATGATGGTGTGGTAGATTCTAAACACGTCCAAACACTGCAAACACCCCTTTATCTTTCAAAACCAAGTCAACCTCTGCCTCAACAAAACCAACAACAACAATAACAAGAGTGACCTCAACAAAATTACCCTCCGCAACGTCAATTCACTCCCTTGGGAGAGCCTATAAAGACGGTTTTATAGAAACTTATAAATAATGGACTCATCACCTTACCAGATGCTCCCCCATATGGCGAACCTATTTACAAAACCGCACGATACAGAGAAAATGAATATTGTGAGTACCATAGAACCAAAAGACACATGACCTCATCTTGTATGAAACTCAAGCACATGATCCAAAACCTTATCAATAGAAACCTAATCTCTTTTGAGGATGAACCACCAACTCAAAACACCAATAAAGACCTCAAGATGTACAAGAAGCCATTCCCTAACCATGGTCAAGGTCAAAATCCTGACAAAGGTAAAGGTGTTAACAAAGCTTCAACTTCCTATGACTCTATTGTGGGTCATTTTGAAGAGAGTCGGGTGTCTACCCTCACAATCAAAGGCAAATCTACGGATTTTGTAGTTACAACTCGTCATGGTCATGTCACCCTTCATGATGCTACACCAAGTTTTCCAACCCAATCTAATTACAATCTTGTTGAACATCTAGGGAAAACCCCTGCACATATGTCTATTTTGGACCTTCTACGATCATCACCCGCACATAAAGATGTGCTAGAAAAAGCCCTACAAGAGTCTTCGGTTCCTAACAACATAGCGGTCATAGATTTCCAAGCTATTATAGGTAACATTGCCTCACCTTACAATGTGGTCTTTTTTAAAAAGGACCTCCCATCCCACAATCCATGTCATTATGATGCCCTTCACATTGAGGTTTTCATCCATAAATGAAAGATCAAACACATACTCATAGATGGTGGTGTTGGTCTCAATATCTATTCTCTCAAGTTGCTTAAACAGTTGGGATACTCTAAGGATCATGTTAACATTGATCAAAGTATTACAATCATGAGGTATGATGATGTTGAACGTCGATCAGAAGGTGTTATCCACTTGCCTATACAAGTAGGCCCTGTCATGCTAGAAACTAGATGCCAAGTCTTGGACATTGAGCTACCTTACAACATTATCTTAGGACACCCATGGATCCATGAAATGAAAGTTGTTCCCTCAACGTATCATCAGTCTCTCAAATTCCCATTTAATCCCCATTATATGTCAACTCTGAAAAACTAACAAAAGCCTCTGAAGTTGAGCCTAACCCTCATCCTATTCCTGAAATCAAAGCTCACATCCGTGATATAGGCTTTGGAGAATATGATATCTCAAAATCTTGTTGTGTAGGGCGGATGCCCTTATCTCCTCAATCCTACGGCCAACCACCCATAGCCAAAGCAACTAAAAAAGCAACTATTCCTCCCCCAGCATCTCTAACCCAATTCCAAGAGGGAAAATTATTAGTAGAGGAAACAATTGAAGACATCTCTTCTTGGCTCTACAAGGAGAAAGAACCAGTCACAATACCAGTCAAACAATATGGCAATGGCCTACAAATTGTGAAGAACATGGGCTACAAAGGCAAAGGTGGCCTTGGGAAAAATAATCAAGGTGAAATGGAACCCATTATTGTGAAGAAGAAGATAGACAAAAAGGGGTTAGGATTTGGTAGGAAGGTACCACGTGCCTTGGACATCAAGGGTATTCTCGACGAGGTAGCACAAACTTCTCTCACAAATTTAACATCTAAAGAGGATATCATCGATGACTCTTACCTCCATATGACTGACCTATTCACTGAATCCTCTGTATTTATGCTATCATTCGTATCCTTAACATCCACCACAAACACCCAAATTGTAACGCTTGTTTACCCTGAACTTATCGATCGGGACCAACAAGGGGCCCCCATTCTAGATGTATTTCAGAATGACGAAGCTATTGTTGAGTTCATGGGACTCTTGGATGGTATCCCTCTTGGTGATCACAAAGTTGGTTTTGTAATGGAACTAGAGCAAACTGCTTATTTTGGTGAGAATGTCAAATCCTCCAGTCACAAAAGTAAAAATAAAGAAAGATCTCTAGGTGAAAACCACACTGTGGCACCTCCTGATCACAAAACAGTAAAAACAAAGGATGTATCCAAAGGTGAAAACCTAACTGTGGCACTTGAGGATGGAGGATTTGACCTTCCCCTACCATCTAAGTATCAAGAGAAATCATCTCTCCTAGTGTAAGATTCTACAGAGATAAATCTTGGCATAGAGAAAAATCCAAAGACAACATTCCTTGCAACATCATTATTAGAACAAGAGCACAAGAATCTTACCAACTTCTTACAAAGAACCATCAACTTTGTATGGACCTATGCTGATATGTCAGGGCTAGACCCTTCACTAGTAGTTCACTATCTCACAGTTGATCCAAAAGCTAAACCAGTCAAACAAAAGCTAAGAAAGATGCATCCACAAATCGCTCTCTTGGTGAAAGTTGAAATATAGAAACTACTAGATGCAAATTTTATCAAGTCTATTGATTATGCAGAATGGGTCTCCAACATTGTACCAATGGCTAAACCAAATGGGGGCATCTGCATGTGTTCTGACTTTAGAGATCTTAACAAAGCATGTCCCAAAGATGACTTCCCACTGCCAAACATTGATCTCATAGTAGACTTGACTGCTAGTCATGAAATGCTTTCTCTAATGGATGGATTTTCTAGCTACAATCATATAATGATAGCGGAAGAAGATCAACATAAAATAGCTTTCACTTGTCCTTGGGGTACCTATTGTTGGTGCGTCATGCCATTTGGTCTTAAAAACGCTGTGCAACCTATCAAAGTGCAATGACAGTGATATTCCATGATCTTTTTCATCACATCATGGAGGACTATGTTGATGATATACTAGCAAAGTCTTCTAGGGTAGATCACATATAGGTTCTAGGCCAAATCTTTGATAGACTCGAAAAATATCAAGTACGACTCAATCCAAAGAAGTGTGTCTTCGAGGTAACCTCAGAAAAATTGTTGGGATACATTGTATCTCGCAGATGCATTGAAGTAGATCCAACAAAAGTCAAGGCTATAGTAGAAATGCCTCCACCAAAGAATCTAAAAGCACTAAGGAGCCTTCAAGGAAGGTTACAATCCATTAGGTGATTTATCTCACAACTAGCAGATAAATGTCAACCGTTTCAACACTTGCTCCAAAAGGATGTCTCATTTCGATGGGATGATAAGTGTCAAGTAGCATTTGATCAGCTCAAAGAATATCTAGCTACACCTCCTCTATTGGTACCACCAGTCGTCGATAAGCCTTTGATCTTGTACATCTCAACTACAACTGCAGCCCTAGGGGCTCTTCTAGCACAGCATGATGAGTCAGGAAAAGAGCATGCAATCTATTATATCAGTCAAACCTTGATGGGTTATGAACTCAATTATTCACCTATGGAAAGAGTTTGTTTAGCCTTAGTGTTTGCTTCCCAAAAGTTGTGGCATTACATGCTAAACCAACACACAAATCTCATAGCAGAAATTGATCCATTGAAGTATCTCCTAGCAAAAGCATCCCTCACAGGCAGACTAGCTAAATGGGTCATGATCCTTAGTGAGTTTGACATTGAGTATGTGGATCGTAAAGCAATCAAGGGACAAGCCCTAGCAGATCAACTAGAAGAAACACCCATGACAGATGTACATCCTATGGTATCTAACTTTCTAGATGAGAATCTCTTCACTCTTTCTACCTCAGTAATGTGGAAATTGTATTTTGATGGTTCCTACACATAGCATGGATCAGGGGCCAGCACCCTTTTTATCACACCACAAAATGACTATATCCCAAAGTCATATCAGCTCACATTTCCTTACACTAACAACATAGCCAAGTATGAAGCACTCCTCATAGGTCTCCATACAGTAGTCCAATGGGAAATCAAAGAAATACAGGTATATGGAGACTCACAACTAGTCATTCGACAAGTCATTGATGAGTACCAAACAAAAGATGAAAAGTTGGTCCCCTACAAGCAATTAGTGGATGCCTACAAACCACACTTTTCTAGCATCACATTTGAGCAGATTCCAAGAGAGCACAACAAAGCTGCAGATTCTATGGCTTCTGTAAGGTCACCTATAGACATGCCTACAAACACAGAAATGTGAGTTCTTAATCAAACAATTGTTGATACCAGTCGTCGATGTTCCAACTACTAAAATCATCTACAAACTTGTTGGTCCAATTCCCCATGGTACGAAGATATCTATGAATACCTTAAACACAATACTTTTCCCTTTGAACTCTCATCAACCCAACGTAAAATCTTTATCCATCGATCCTCCCGTTACACCATTCTGGGTGATACACTATATTGTCAGAGTCTTGATGGTATCCTCTTATGATGTCTTAACGCAGAAGAAGTTGAGGCTACCTTACGAGACATACACGAAGGTGTCTATGGCGCTCATTCTACCGGTCTTAATCTCACCAAGAAGATACTCCACACAGGGTATTACTGGCCTACAATTGAACAAGATGCTTTACAATTTGCTAAGAAGTGTCTACAATACCAGAAGCATGGAGATTTGATTCATGCACCAGCTCATGAACTACAACCTGTGACAACTCCATGGCCTTTTTCACAATGGGGTCTCGACCTCGTAGAACAAATCCACCCGTCCTCATCCAATGGCCACAAATTCATCATTACCGCCACTGAGTACTTAATGAAGTGGGTTGAAACCATTCCCATGACTTATATCACCGGTAAGCAAATAGCCAAGTTTTTCCTTAACTACCTCATTTTCTGGTATGGTATCCCCCAAGCCATTGTCACTGATAATGGGAGACCATTCAAGAATCAAGATGTCCATGCCTTGTGCACCCAACACAATATCTAGAATCACTTTTCCACTCCCTACTATTTGTAGAGTAACGGCCAAGCCGAGGCTTCTAACAAAACCATTCTCAAATTCCTCAATAAAATAGTCAATGAAGTTGGTCGTGATTGGCACTTGCAACTCAATCCCTCCTTATGGGCCTACCGCACTAGTATCAGAACACCAACTGGTGCCACACCTTATGCCTTGGTCTATGGCTCTGAAGCCATCCTACCTATAGAGGTCAAGATCCCATCCCTCAAAGTATCCATGTAGCACCTAATTGATGGAGAGGAGTATCGCACTTCCAGATTAGCTGAGCTAGAACTACTAGATGAGAGGCGCCTTGCCGTGCTTAATCATCTCCATGTCTATCAAAACTGCCTCCGGCGTAACTATAACAAGAAAATGAAAGTAAGACGGTTTCAAGTTGGTGATCTTGTCTTAAAAGAAAATCAGAGAAATCAAGCAGATCGAGAAAAGAAGGGCAAGTTCGAGCCTAATTAGTTAGGACCCTTTGCTATCACAACAACATATGGATCAAGAGCTTATACTTTAGCTACACTTGACGGCATTCCTCTAGATGAGCCACTCAACAATGGTCATCTCAAGAAGTTATATGCTTAATCCTCAGAGTAAAAAAAACACAAAAACACAAAAACAAAAATAATCCATCCTCTGGTGAAAACCTAGTAAACATGCGCCTTGGATACGTACCATAGTGAAAAACTGGCAAACATGCACTATGTGTAGAGTCAGCATCCATCATCTATCGAGTCTTGTTCATTCCATGACCGTTTCACCACAAACTTCATCCATCCATCCATAATAAAACCATTGTCCTTGTTTGCATTTTCATCTCACTATCTAGAATAGTTTGGAAATTTGTCAATGTTCATCTTCGTCATCCCACGTCTTGATCTATGTTAATAGTTATCACTGTCTTGTCCTAGGTCAAGCTTTCTATGTCTTCTCCATCAGTCATCCATGCAAACACCTCTACCAGAATGGGGGCAATTTTTTCCTTAACCTAGGTCTAGGAATGGATCCTTGTTTGTGGTTCACAACAACACAAACACTTCAAACAAAACACAAAAGCAAAAACACATCAACAATCCAAACAAAAAACACAAAACTTTAACCTTCTCCCCACAAACAATGGAACTTTTTCTACATCATCAAACAAGCCAGAACTACATATTATCTCATCTCAATCTTAAGGTACCTTGATCCCATGGATATGGGTATGTAGGCAATCTGGAATACGAAGGAAGTATCCAGTACTCTGGTACATAAGATATCATCACTTCACCTCTCCAAGCTCAATCACCTTGACCCACTCATCACTCTACCCAGAACTACATATTATCATATTTCATCTTTCCTCGTAATGTGTAATGCCCCTCGCTTTTGGCTTGTAATAGATGATATTTTCATGTTTCCTACGACAGTTCTGGTATAGTTGATAGTCTTATATTGCATATTTATAGTTTCGAGACATTTGGACTAGTATGTTATGGTTTATGTTCTCATATTTCCTATGACAGTCTTGGTATAGTTGATAGTCTTATATTGCATATTTACAGTTTCGAGACATTTGGACTAGTATGTTATGGTTTATGTTCTCCTTGATCATGATGGACATATCTGGTGATAACAGACTAATGTTATTCTGAGTTTAATGTGTTATTTGATTATGATTATGATGCATTACTGGTAATGGATATAGTTATTTGATGATGTGTTTACATGAACGGAACAGTGTCGCATTACTCGTGCCCGAGTACCCTGCCACGCTGCGACTTCCATTCATTATGTCTATGACTACATGTTTATATGTGTGTGTGTGTGTGTGTGCACAACCTTGTTGTTTGTTGCAGGATGCAGGTACCGGGCATCGACTCCACCTGATCTACCAGGTCTGAGTGTGCCCTAGCCAATGGAGTTGTTGAATTGGAGTTAACATAAGGATCCCTACTCAATCAACATCCTCAAAGAGGATGAGTTCTTAGTATTATATCCTGTCGTCACCATCAGTTGGACTGATTGTCGTTATTTTATCATCATGCCCTGTGGCTTTACATGGGGGTCAGGTATCATCCTGTAAGCTTGGTTTATCCAATTTAAGTGTGGATTAAGCTTGGTTAGTACTTTATTAAAAATAAGGTTAAAATTAAGCTGACGTTAAATAAACATGTGCTAGGGAAATTGTGTGTTGTGATTATTTATAAACGATTTAATTGTTTGATAATTGGTAAAATTAACAAGAATTAGTAAATAAATAAATAAAATTAGATAAATGATTAAATGAAATATTAAATTACAAGTTGTAAGCAGATTAAATTAAACAGAAAACAAAATGCATAAGTGAATAAACAACTATAATGTTGATAAAATAAATGTATAGTAATAATAATAATATCTCAAGGTTAAAAAAATAATACCGGGTGCCGTCAATTACAAATTGGAGGTTTAGGAATTTCTTGATATGGTTGAACTTTTGAACCTCACGAGAATGTGGTGGTGGGGAAAAGAGAGGAATGTTTGTTTTGCATTTACTCGAGGAGTTCAATCATGTCTTGGGAAAATGGGTTGTCGGGAAGAGAGGTTGTCCCCTGCATTTATCTGAGAAGTGAGTCCTGGTTTTGGAAAGGAAAAGATTTCTGGGAAGAGGAAGGTCTGAAGAAATTTGAGAGGGAGAAAGCAGCTACAAGAATCAACAGGGCAACTCTTGAATATTTTGATCGGGTACCTTATTTTACAGATTAATGTTTACATTTGCAGATTCATCATTAATTTTAATAAGGGTGACTGGAGTGTAGGATTAAATTTGGAAATTTAGCTGTTATGGTAATACTGTGATTTATCCTCATAGTTTGCTTACAGATGTTTAATGCCACTCATTAAACCCTATATATATATATATGTGTGTGTGTGTGTGTGTGTGTGTGTGTGTTCTATTTGGTATTCGTTATCTGGTTGTTCTATTTATCTGGTTGTTTCTTCCATTGTCATGAGCATTAATCTGTAGCAATCTGTATCTAAGGGTTCCTCTTGATCTCTTTTCTGGCAATCATCTGCATATGTGGAAACCTGTCCATTCGAGCTTGTGACCAGATCTGTTGAAAACCCATAATACTTACCTCCTACCATTAATTATATTCTTCGAATGGTGGTCCCCATAGCCATCTGAGCCTTACTGAGGGAACCCTAGTCTTTATCTATGGATTATCTATTTAAACCTGCCTATACATTAAACTGTCAATTCTTCTGTTCACATGGCGCTGCTATTCATGTGAGTTATGTAGATAACAAATCCTTTTCTTGTATGCTGGCGGCCTTGGGCAGTTCGCACTGCAACAAACATATAAGTATTCGACCCTATCAATCTGTTCGCTTTATAATAGAATGTGGCTTAAACACCTCAAAGAATGTTCCAACTAAAAAGCAAAGATTGTGACATTTGATCATTTTGTGAGACATCTATCTGAGACTGGTCGTCCTCCCATTAACTTCAATCCAGCCTTGGCATCATCTAGTGATGGTCCCGTAAAGAACCTTTTTGTCACCCAACTTTTAGATCCATTTTGTTGCCTCTCCTACAATCATGGTAATAAGCAATATGGCCTTGTAGTGGGGATTTGGCAATTGAAGTTCATCATTTCTTTCGATCTACCTAGAATGCATTAAGTTACTTATTCTATTTGTGTAGACACATATTGGTTTTGTCTCAGCAATCTTTTGTAACAATTTGGTATTACATGACCAACTTCCTTCAGCGCAGCCTCCTTTGTTGCTACTTCACTTTACCTTGTAACAATTGCTGGAAACAATTGACTTACTCTCCCAAACCTTCCTTCCTGACATGAGCTGGGAGCACGCTGGCAAATATGGATATGGTGCATATCTTCTTGCAACTCACGACAATCATTAACCTCATGAGGGCGATCCCTAACTATTTTTGTTTGATCATGCTAAAATCCCATCGTCCATAGGATATGATAATCTGCCATAATGTCCACCAATTGCTTAGGTTTGGGCGCCTTTAACAATAAACCCATTTTGTGCTTAACCTGTAGCCTTTGCATCTCTTAAAGGTTTTAGTCAAAGAGTCGTGTGCCATATTTATGCTTTCACATTTTGCACTCTTGTCTGTATTTCTGCTTTGTGCATGCGAGCATAATCAAATGGCTATAACCTTGCAGATTGCATTGCTCAAAAAGCTTCTATATTTCTGCCTTGTGCATGCGTCTTCATGATTGCATACTTGTGATGATAAAGTATGAGCCTTCTATACTTGATAGGATTGTTAGAGTTGCCATGAAACCTGTAGATTTCTATTATTCTTTTTAGAAGAATTTCTTATAAGATGGGAAAGGAATGAGGTTCAGGTTTAGAATGTTTCCCATTCAATCTTTAGATGAAAAATTAGGGTATGTAACCTGTATTTAGTGCATTTGTTATATTTAGAAATGTTTTAGTTGTAATACAAAAAAAAAGGGATTATGATTTAATATTGTTATTAGTTCGAATATTTTCTTGACCCATTTATAAATAACTAAATTATAGGAGGTTGTTATGGATTAGCTTATGAATTCTCCATCATGGAGGCTAGTATTAAATTACCTCTTTGATCTTTCATTCTCCATAGAAAATTTAGGTAGAAATAAGAGCGATAATGTTATGTTTTAGAGTCTTACTTGAATTTTATTAATATTTGGATATTAGTTCAAATCAATACAAGTTGAATATTATAATTATTTACATGATACATTTAGATCAAGTTTGAAGTTTACGGGAATTTAAATTATTAGATTATTGAATTTTCATGAAATGTGGTGGATATAAATCGTAAGGTAATGATATAATTTTATAATTTTAATGAGGTGAATAATTATATATAGTAGATTTGTTAATAAGCTATAACGTTAATTAATTAATGACCTTGGATGAAAGATATTCATTGTCAAATGATCTGTGGATTATTTTTATTAATTATTATTCTTATTATTGTTATTATTATATTGGTCACGTAATTTATTTAAATTGAGTTAACAAAATTTATTTGATCAAATTATTGAATTTAGAATGTAAATGGATCGTGATAATGAAAGACGGTGTATTAGAGTGGATAAATGAAATTTAATGTGGTTTTGAACTCTATAAATGACTTGTTGAATTTGAACCCTCTTTTTGTATAGATATATATATACTTTAATTATTCGTGAATGTAGTGGAAGTTAGACCAATAATATTTGATCCATAGGTATTTGCAAACGGTGTTATGTAGAAGTAATTACAATTGTTCTTTTCACCTTTAAGTTAAATAGGTTATTACGAGTTTTAGGGGTTTATTATGGTTACAAATAAATAGGAACCTCCGCAAGATTTGAATTTAGAATCACATTACAATTATTTGATTTACTTGATTTATAACACGAACCATAGTGATTTACCTTAGTTAGGTAAATAATATTTGTGTCTTTGTGAATCAACTAAATAACGGTTTTAATAAATATTTACACGTAGTTATTATGTAATTGTAGATTCATTCTTAACGAGAAATAAAATCAATGATACACTATGTTTTAATAATAATATAATAGTTCCTTTGCAAATCAAATATGGAATAATGCTTTTATTAACTTTAGGGTTGGGATCTAATTGCAGTAGATATTTACCCAATTTGCATGTATTATAGTTTTATAGCTATACATTTCGATAGGTAATTATATCTCTACCCTCATATTTTAATTAGATCTAAGACAATATTAAGGAGCCCTCAAACTGGATAACAAAGTTTATACCAGAGAAATTTAAATATCCTGTTACAATGAGAAGAAGAATATTTAGATTGTGTTACGTCTTATAGGATGTAACTGAATATATATATATGGCCAATAATCTTATTCCAAGCTATGTTTGAATTTGATAATGTTAAATTATTTTGAAACCTAATATAGTCAATTAGTGTTTAAGATAAACATAAGTTATTGTTCTAAATGGCTTCTTGTTGAGTACTATTTGCTTACATAATAGGGTCATGAAACTTGATTTGTGGGAAGTGAATTAGATATGTCATCATGGTCCCTATGCTATTACATCTACTTGAGTGGTTAGTTCCAAAGGCATAGGGTATAACGTTTGTCCTCATGTACATGGTATGTTGAGAATGCCTCATGGTGTGATAATCAAGTCCTTCATGGATGTTGCAATTATTTACTTGTTTTGAGTATGTTATAAGATATCGTGTTGGTTAAGACCATGGAGACACTTTGTCATCTGTAAAGAAGAAATTTCTCATGTGTTACTTCATCTGGAGGCCATGGATAATGTATTGAGAGTATGTCCTTATGATTATGCCTTAGTGTGTAAGAGGGTTAATGCCTTGCAATGTGTATGCAAAGTTTATTGTTATGATGATTTGTGCATGGCTTGATGGATAGGGTTTCCTAGGTGCAGATAGGGGAGTGGCTTCCAATGTGGGGCTAGCGCCCAAAGTGGCTTGTCAGGGTAACCCATTGGGAGTTGTTAATCTAGTGATAACCTAACAATAAATTTAGGGGGTTGGGTAGTTTTCATACTAATCAAGATAATTGGATGCCTCACTCATGCCTGTAGTGCTCGTTCAGGCTAAGGATGAGATGAGAAGGCCGTGGTTGGCAAATCAACTTCCTTGTTCTCATGAAAGGAATGTTGATTCCGCATGTGTCACCCTATGGGGTCGGCGTCTAGTGAGAGACTATCAGGGTAACCATAGATGGGGCCCGGCGTCTAGCCAAAGACTGTCAGGGTAACCTATGTTAGGACCATGTGATGACACTCTCCTTACTGTAGCCTAGCATTCCCTAGTTGTACTCTCCCCAGTTGTTAAGTGTCTGCCTCTAGAAGTACTGTTGTGTCATTTGTGATATTGACTTGATGTTGGAGTCATGTGTGGTCTTATAGTCTACTGTCTGCCTGACTGTATGTTGTAGTGGGAACCTTATGTTAACTCCTAGCTCAGGGGGTGGACCTCAGGGTTCCACATGGTCGGGTGGAAGAGTTGTATCCATTGGTTTTTTCCCTTGCTATTGTTCGTGAGCAAGGAGGATTTATCTTGTGTATCAGACATCAGAGCTTGTCCTTGATATGAAGATAGTTATTATGCTCATGTACTAGCCATGTATCAGTTGATTCATAATGTATGTATTCAGATGTGATCAGGATAATGATGATGTAAACTACATAATGATGTACTCATTTGTATAGACTTTAAATATGTACATGTAATCTTGATCGAGTTGATTATCTAACTGATGTCATGAAATAGAGATGTATGTGCATAATCATTAGTGCAATAGAATTAGAATGATCCACTGATGTGAGTTAATAATGTATGTTAAACTATGTTGATTAATTTATCAAGTAATGCACCCTGGGACCTTAGAAGACAAGTTGTTGTTAATGATGTGTATTGATCTGCTAAACCTTACGTGTTATCTTATACAAAAAAAAAAATATTCTGCATTGCATAGCATAGATGTGTTGTTTTCTAAGGTGTTCACGGCGGGGCATTACATAATGTGCCTTGATCCCATGGATACAGGGTATGTAGGCAGTCTAGAATACGAAGGATGTATCCCGTACTCGGGCACATACGATTCATCATTCTTCACCCATCTTAATCCATTGACATGTCATCTTTCTAGTCTTTCATTTATCACAATCCATTCACCTCGACTTGACTAACTCAAGCAGCAAAACAACAAACAAACGCATCCTTTCAAAGAAAAAGTCCTTAAACAACCTAAAGCACAGAAACTTACTTACAGAGCCACATACCGTCCTACATATCGATTGCCAACATTAGCTAAATCAATCTCAACCAAGCAACAGATCAACACACTTGTCTTATACAAAATGTTCCATGGTCGAAACCAGACTAAACGTCTTATACAATATTTTGCATTTCCTAAAACCAGACATTATCCTTTCAACAGATAACACCCTTTAATAGACACATCATTCCTACGATAAGGCTGTTATCTATCCTAATCTATCATGAGCAACCTCTTTGGCAAGAGAATATGTCAGTTGTATGTTTACTTTGTAAGTCAATCAATTTGCTTTTTGGTTTATCTTTTGTTTATTTTCCAATACCTATTCAAGACTACTTTGATTTATCTATAATTTTGGTATGTTGCGATGCAGTACGGATTGGGGGCATAGTCATTACTTTTGTGTGCCATGTTTGAGGGATGATCTTTAGTATCTTTCTTAGCAGCATATTTATCTTGTGTGTGTTACGACCTAGCATCTTACATATTAATATTCTTCTTGCATTTATCTATTGAAGTTTATTTTATGTTCAAGACTATGGCTCATTCACATATCCAACAAGGTTATATTATGTCTAAGGGATCTAAGTTCAAACTGCTTACTTGCAGAGTCAATGTCCATGCACTCGGATATCACAGCACCTTGGTCTTTTATACCTTGGTGGCAAACTATCCATGTGCTATATCAAAAATAAGGATTGCTCTTTATAAATATTTGTGAAACCATTGCAACAAGCTCATCCATTTATCCAAATCATCATATAGACTTTCAAGATAAGATCAATCAATAGGTTTTCTATCATGTCTCTTCTATCTCCACTTTCTTCTATCCAACCTCATCTTTCTCAACACAATCTTCTAGTCGAGCGTCAACCCAGTTCTTCTATGGCTTCCCTGTCTTTCCTCTCGAGGGGGCATCCTACGCCAGCTACACAGGGGTAGCTAACTACATTGGGGCATCAAAATTGTATCATGTCTTCAACAATCATTTTCTTTGAAATAATGCTATAAACTATATTGCATCAAAGAGGGGCAAAATATAGACACCCAAAAATGGCCATGTCATCACATCACTTGCATTTCATCAAATCACCTACATTTTAAATGTTAATTAAATAATCTAATTATTTAATTAATTTCATCATTCAATCAAATTCGTCCAAATCACATATTTTTAACAGTAATTAAATAAATCCTCTTTATTTAATTAATTTCCTTAAATTCCTCTTTATTCTTCCAAAATTAAATAATTTCAATTATTTAATTAAATCATTATCCTTTTTCAAATTTTAAATCCGCATTAATTAAATAAATCCAATTATTTAATTAATTCATCACAAATCCTCTCTTATCTACAATTAAATAATTTTCATTATTTAATTAAATCAAATTATTCTTCTACAATTAAATAATTTTAATTATTTAATTAAAATCAATTATTCTTCCAAATTTAAATAAATCATTCAAATTTATTTAAATTGAATCTCTCTTCTAAAAATAAACTATAATCAAATATTTTATTTATCCTTCATCATGTAAAATAAATTAAATCAATTTATTTGTTTAATTTATTTAAATCTTCAAATCTATTCTATGTCTTCTATCATGCACAAACAATTAAATAAATTTAAATAAATTTATTTATTTAATTTGCTCAATTATCTTCCAATTTCTCCAAAAATAAATCTTGTTCATCATGCACATAAAATTAAATAATTTATTATTTAATTTATCTCAAATCATGCAAAAAGCAAATTACAAGTTAAGTTAATTGACTTAATCAATCTTGTTTTTATCAACAACTCTTAAATTAGAAAAAAACATTCTAATTTATGAAATCAAAATCTATCTTTATCAAAAAAGCAATTAACTCAAACAAAAATAGTTTTTTGTGTGACACATGTCAGGTGCACATTCATCATGAATTCTTGTTTTATCTCCTCCATTGATTCTATTGAATTTTCTAGACTGTTGATCGATCATGTTTGAAACCTATATAAACCCCTCTCATCTCCTTCACAAATCCTCTTCGATCATTTATTCTCAGGCATTCTTTAATAGGGAATTGAGCATACATCCAATCGTTGAGCACATCGATCTTTTGAGAATGAACACAACCTACATCCGCTTGTTGCAAACATGGTTTCGCAACGTTATTGAGCAATCTACATTCATACAAAGAGAACTATACAATCTAGGTGAAGTCTTTCTTGTTTTAAATTGATTTATTCATTGATATTGGATTTTTACTTAGATCAATCTCTTTATGTTATGGGTAATTGAGTTGTTATTATCATTGCTTTTGATTTTATCATTCAACCTCTTGATATTTCCTATACATATTCTGGTGCCTACATACCCTGTATCCACGGAATTAAGGCACATTACGATTCATCATTCTTCACCCACTTCAATCCATTGATATATCATCTTTCTAGTCTTCCATTTATCAAAATCCATTCACCTCAACTTGACTAACTCAAGCAGCAAACCAACAAACAAACGCATCCTTTCAAAGCAAAAGTCCTTACACAAACCTAAAGCAAAGCAACTTACTTACAGAGCCATATGTTGTCCTACATATCGATTGCCAACATCAGCTAAATCAATCTCATCCAAGCAACAGATCAACACACTTGTCTTATACAAGATGTTTCATGATCGAAACCAAACTCAACGTCTTATACGACATGTTGCATTTCCTAAATCTAGACATTATCCTTTCAACAAATAACACCCTTTAACGGACACATCATTCCTACGATAAGGCAGTTATCTACCCAACCAATCCAATTTATCTTGAGCAACCTCTTTGGCAAGAGAATATGCTGGTTGTATGTTTACTTTGTAAGTCAGTCAATTTGCTTTTTGGTTTATCTTTTGTTCCTTTGTCCATTACCAATTCAAGACTACCTTGATGTATCTATATCTTGGTATGTTGCGATGCAGTACGGATTGGGGGCATAGTCATTGCTTTTATGTGTCGTGTTTGAGGAATGATCTTTAGTATCTTTCTTAGCATCATATTTATCATGTGTGAGTGTTACAACCTAGCATCTTACATATTAATATTCTTCTTGCATTTATGTATTGAAGTTTATTTTATGTTCAAGACTATGGCTCATTCACATATCCAACAAGGTTATATTATGTCTAAGGGATCTAAGTTCAAACCGCTTGCTTGTAGAGTCAACCTCCATGCACTCAGATATCACAGCACCTTGGTCTTTTATACCTTGGTGTGGCAAACTATCCATGTGCTATATCAAAAATAAGGATTGCTCTTTATAAATATTTGTGAAACCATTGCAACAAGCTCATCCATTTAACCATCCATTTATCCAAATCATCATATAGACTTTCAAGATAAGATCGATCAACAGGCTTTTCTATCATGTCTCTTCTATCTCCACTTTCTTCTATCCAACCTCGTCTTTCTCAACACAACCTTCTAGTTGAGCATTGACCCAATTCTTCTATCGCTTCCCTGTCTTTCCTCTCAAGGGGGCATCCTACGCCAGCTACACAGGGGCAGCTAACTACACTGGGGCATCAAAATTGTATCATGTCTTCAACAATCATTTTCTTTGAAGCAACGCTATAAATTGCATTGCATCAAAGAGGGGCAAAATGTAGACACCCAAAAATGGCCATGTCATCACATCACTTGCATTTCATCAAATCACCTGCATTTTAAATGTTAATTAAATAATCTAATTATTTAATTAATTTCATCATTTCATCAAATTCGTCCAAATCACATATTTTCAACATTAATTAAATAAATCCTCTTTATTTGATTAATTTCATTAAATTCCTCTTTATTCTTCCAAAATTAAATAATTTCAATTATTTAATTAAATCATTATCCTTTTTCAAATTTCAAATCCACATTAATTAGATAGATCAAATTATTTAATTAATTCATCACAAATCCTCTCTTATCTACAATTAAATATTTTTCATTATTTATTTAAATCAAATTATTCTTCCACAATTAAATAATTTTAATTATTTAATTAAAATCAATTATTCTTCCAAATTTAAATAAATCATTCAAATTTATTTAAATTGAATCTCTCTTCTAAAAATAAACTATAATCGAATATTTTATTTATCCTTCATCATGCAAAATAAATTAAATCAATTTATTTGTTTAATTTATTTAAATCTTCAAATCTATTCTATGTCTTCTATCATGCAGAAACAATTAAATAAATTTATTTATTTAATTTGCTCAATTATCTTCCAATTCCTCAAAAATAAATCTTGTTCATCATGCACATAAAATTAAATAATTTATTATTTAATTTATCTCAAATCATGCAAAAAGTAAATTACAAGTTGAGTTAATTGACTTAATCAATCTTGTTTTTATCAACAACTCTTAAATTAGAAAAAAAAACATTCTAATTTATGAAATCAAATCCTATCTCATACAGAAAAGCAATTAACTCAAACAAAAATAGCTTTATGTGTGACACATGTCAGGTGCACATTCATCATGAATTCTTGATTTATCTCATCCATTGATTCTATTGAATTTTCTAGACCGTTGAACGATCATGTTTGAAACCTATATAAACCCCTCTCATCTCCTTCACAAATCCTCTTCGATCATTTATTCTCAGGCATTCCTTAACAGTGAATTGAGCATACATCGCATCATTGAGCACATCGATCTTTTGAGCACGAACACAACCTACATCCGCTTGTTGAAAACGTGGTTTCACAACGTTATTGAGCAATCTACATTCATACAAAGAGAACTATACAATCTAGGTGAAGTCTTTCTTGTTTTAAATTGATTTATTCATTGATATTGGATTTTTACTTAGATCAATCTCTTTATGTAATGGGTAATTGAGTTGTTATTATCATTACTTGTGATTTTATCATTCGACCTCTCGATTTTTCTCATACACACATAGTAGAATGATAAGTCATTCATGAAAATTACTGCTATTAGAACGAGTCGAGAGCCATGCATTATAGAATGATAAGTCATTCTTGAAAATCATTGCTATCGATAGTGCCAAAGTCACTAAGGCTTTCGAGGCACATGGAGTTGGAAGTATGATATTAAACTATTTATGAAAAGTTGATATTTTACCTTCGGGCTTATTTTTTATGTAAGAATGAGTAGTATGACTCTTTTTTTTATCAAAGGAGAAAAGCAACTTGATAATTAGTAACATTGTTTAGACTTCACTAAGTGCATGTCAAGCCTTGAATGTCAAGAGAGTAAATCCTTAACTATCATTCAATTTCCATGTAGGAAAAGAAAGTGAAAATGAGTATGATAACTCATTTATATGAAATTATATTATGGATATGTTTTCCTTATTAAATGGCAATACTTTAGGGATGAAGTACAGGGCATCAAAGACCCTTTTGAATTCTTTTTAACTAAAGGTCTATTTAATATTGTCAACTTATTAGTACTATCAACTTTAATGGTATGTGTTATAATCAATGTAAATTTGATGAAAACCTTGGAACAAGGTAATCATAGAATCTTAGACTGGGGATGGTCTTAAAAACTGAAGTTCCATGAACATGTAAACCTGTAAAAAGAAAGAACGGGAATAGAGTGATGTGGAGTCACAGATTCCCCGTTGAATAGGCAACAAGATAATTAATGAATGCACTCCTAGAATTAAAGTCAAAAGCCCAAGTAGATGGACTAATGGTGAATTGAACCTAGCTTTACTATGACCTAGAGGGGTCAAATTATAAACAATGTAGGATGAGACAGCTTCTAAGTCAAGTCGAGGTGTGTGAACATTCGACTACGTTCATTGCGAAACATTTATGTATATAAATTTTTGGCCAAAGTAAAGCATCCGTCTCTGCATGCATAAGTCAATTCACTGTGCTCCAGATGGCATAATGCTTCCAGTAGTGTCATACATAGTTAGAGTAGATCTATAGTTGTATGACCGCGAAGTATTATGAAGGACACAACACTAGATACTCAGATGGCAAACCTAATGGTTCCTTATATCTATTCCCTTCGTGAAAGGTAGGACCACTTCCAGGAAGGAAGTTGCGCGAGGGACCACCGGTCTGTGGTTGGAGGAAAAGCACTCAGGTGATGCTCTCCTTCCCAAGCAGAAGACAAGCCGAGACTTATGAAGACAGATGTCAAAGTTCTAGATACAGTACATTCTTTTATATGAATTGATAGTCAAACATTATGTGTAAACTTATCATTGATGCTATGAGCAAAACATTGTAAATGTATAGTGAAAGGAATTCACTAGTATGTTATCTTTCAAATTGTTGTAAATTTTAGTTTTGAAATTATCCAAAAAGATATGCATATTGATTATTGTTTATGATCTTGATTATTACTATGCCTAATTGTGACTACATTAATCATGACTTTGTACTTATGGTAATTAAGTTGGTTAATTTTGGGTAATAAGAGTTGGCTTGTTACAAATTTGTTGGTGCTCTTTCCCTTATGATTGTCACAACTAAAGCTCCATTTCAACAATGGGGAATTGATTTTATAGGAGAAATACAAGAAAGATCTAGCAATGGCTATAAGTGGATCTTTGTGGTGACCGATTACTTCACAAAATGGGTTGAGTCTATCCCAAAATGTAACATGTTACATCTAAAGTGGTAGTAGAATTTCTGATTAGCAACATAATAACAAGGTTTGGTTTCCTTGCTAAGTTAATAGTTGATAATACTATGTGTTTCAGGTCCCAGGATATCAAGAATATGTGTTGTAAATATGGGATTAATCTAATCGACTCTTCCCCTTATCACCCCCAAAGTAATGGACAGGTTGAGTATAGCAACAAGAGCCTCATGAAAATCATTAGAAGAACTTTGGATATGAACAAGAAGAGATGGGATGATAAATTAAAATATGTAGTTTGGGTTGATCGGGTAACATACAAACAAGCTACTAGCAAGAGTCCATTTGAACTTGTTTATGGATTGGAAGCTAAGATGTCATTTATCATGGAACTGCTTGTTTATCAATTGTTGCATGAGGTGGATCAAGATCATGATGGTGTAGTTTCTTTGAAACAATTGGAATTGATTGAGTTAGATGAGAATAGAAGACTTGCACATGATAAGATCCTATCATAGAAGCAAACAAGAAAGCATTTATTTTATAAAGGGTTACTTCAAAAAAAATTCCAAGTGGGTGACATAGTTCTCATGTTGAAGGCTAGATTAGAGGATAAAGGAAAACATGGGAAGTTTTATCCTTTATGGATGGAACCATACAAAGTGGCTATAGAGCTTGATCACACTGTGTATCATCTTAAGAATCTGAATGGAGAAATCATGGAGCTGCCAGCTCATGGTTAGCATCTCAAGCATTACTTTTCCTAAAAGTAATGAGGTACTTCTTTTTGACCTGTATATTTTCCTTTGTGTTTTGCCTTTTGTAAATACGTTGTGTTTTTTACCCTATTTTTGGTCTGCATCCTAGAGATGTTTTCTAGATTTTCACTGTACTTCTTTAGTGCACATCCCAAACTAGAGCCACTGTTAAGGCACAAAATTTCCATTTTCCATACTTGCACAAGTGTTGTTAATATTGGCCCCCATATTCTTGTATTCCTTTGAAATTCCTACATAGAATCCTAAAATTCTATGTTTTTTGTTTTGGTCAGACCTTTTGGGCTTGCTTGGAAGTTGCAGAATTTTCCATGAAAACCCCACAAAAGTTTAGGGTTTCCCTTTCAGTCCCCAAACCCTAAATTCTAGCAAAAAATAATTCCTATAGAACTTTACTATGGATCTGGATAAGTCCTGGATCTTCACATTTCCCTTGGTGTGTTATTCTGTGGAGATCTAGTGTTGACCTAGACATATCCTTGTCCATGTGCACTCTGTGCAAGATCCTGACCCCTCCGTCCTTCTGCAAAGTCCAAATTTTACATGTGCATTTGCACATTTCCTCCTTTTCTATATTTCCTGAGTTGTCCCGTGTCTTTGCAAAGGCTCATGCATCCCATTCCTATGGAGGTTCTCTACCCACTAAGATATGTCCTAGTATGTGGTTTTTTCCCATGATTTTCTTTGTCCCCTAAATCTTTGCAAATCTGGATGGGACTCTATGCTTCACAAAAGTGAGACAAGAAAGAAATAAATAAATAAATAAGTAAAGTTTTTTTTCAATAGTTTGGTAGGTTGGCGAACTTGCAAACTCATTGAAGAGGTTTGTATGTTTTCCATTTGGGTGAAATGTTGAAGAACTCTGTAAAAGGAAGAAAAGGAAGACATACATTTCAACAAGTTCACCAGTTTGTGAACTCACTGAAACATCAAAAGGAGTTCATTGGCTCATGTTTTGGCTAAAGTGCTAAAAAAGAAGAGTGAAGGAAGAAGAAGATAAAATATTTTCACAAGTTTTGGTAGTTCAACGAGTTCTCGAACTCACGAACTTGCCAAAATAGGTTTGAGGGTTCGAGTTTCTTCCAAACCACTAAAGAAGGAAGTATTAATGAAGAATGGAGTCACAATACATGGCAATGAGAAAGCCAAGATAAAGTTGCTTTCAAAAATTTCATAAGTTCACGAACTCACCGAAACGTTGACACGTTCACAAGTTTGTGATGAGCCTGAATCGTCGAAAAGAGAACAAAGGAGGAAAAAGGTGTGAATGGTTCTCAAGTTCACGAAAGTTATGAAATGTCAAAAGGGAACAGAAAGATAGAAACAAAGGAAAAGAGAGCAGAAGGATTGGGAAGAAGTGAAGGCGAATGGCTTTTGGCAATTTCACCAGTTCACGAACTTGGGGAAACACCAATAAAGTAATAAACAAAGATTTGAAATGTTTGTGAGCTTCCAAGTTTGTCGAAATGGGATTTTAAAAGTGCATATGATGTGTTTTGAAAACACTTTTGTGTGAGATTTTTAGCTTAAATGCTCACCTGTACCAGGATGCCATGAATGCAACTGAAGATGATGTACATGTTGGTGGGTGAGTAGGTATGTTTGAATGTTGTTATTACTAAGGTAGGTGGGGTAGGTAATTCCCACCCAGATACAACATTAAAGGATTGAGCTATATATATAAGTTTTGATGATGAGGGGGTTGGTCTTGTTTTCTCTAGGAAGTAAATGTGCAAAGAAAATCAATTTAGGGTTTTGGGCAGCGTCCAATTCAGTTCTTCAGGGTGCAGTCTTTGAAAGCGTATGAAGATTCAAATGTAAAATTTGATATCAACCTTTGGATTTCTCCATTGTTGTGTGTATTTTCTAGGCAAATACATGTGTCATAGCTAGGGTTTACCCTTACCATGTTTTATGGTATGAATGTAATCTTTGATTTGATGACTATGACAAGTTCTTAAAACATTGAAGGTATTATAATGATCATTTCATTATTATATGTGGATGAATGCATTATAAGAAGGGATTACTAAGTATGTTTAGTCTTATACTAATTTTATGCATCTAAGCAATCATGTTTTATTTTCACTTCTATTTTCCTTTGTTGAACTAAGGACTTTGTAACCCATTAGATAAGCACCAGTTTGAGAAATACTTGATCACCCACACCTATTTAAAATCAAATCAACCATTCAAGTGTGAAGTAGAAGTAGATTAGTCTATGTGCATTCTTAGTTTTGTCTCAGTTAGGGAATGTCCTCAGCAAAGTAACCAAGCTTCATTCTTTTCTAACTAAATATGCATATCTGCATTTTGCACCATTACAATAATGCCATCATCAACTTAAAAAAAGTTATACTATGTTGTGACCTATTGTTTTGAACCAGTGACAATATTTGGCATTAAAACAACATTTTGGGTATCACAGTTTCATTAATTTTTTGTATATCTTTTGTATTGTGATTAATCCTTGTTGAGGGATACCTCTAGGAACACCCTCCTTGGCTTAGCTAAACTAGAAGTGAAGAGGAGATTACCTATTCCTAGGAGTTAGCCTTTAACCATCCTTAATCTATTGATGAGCCTTTGTTTTACCTTATTTATGACATCCCTTGGTGTTGAGACATGGACTAGCTAGGACTCGAACCTAGGACCTTCCATTTGTTGCTGGAGTGCTCTACCATTGATCTACTGGCCCCTCTTGGACCAGTCCATCCTCGGTCTGAGTGTGGCTTATTTCCAACACCAACATCCCCCCTTAAGCCACACCTCGTGTGTGCTTGGGGCTCCTAGCCTGAGCCTGGATCTGATACCATGTTGAGACATGGACTAGCTAGGACTTGAACCTAGGACCTTCCATTTGCTGCTGGAGTGCTCTACCACTGAGCTACTGGCCCCTCTTGGACCAGTCCATCCTCGGTCCGAGTGTGGCTTATTTCCAACACCAACGCTTGGCCCTGAAGGTGAGATGATACTCTAGCATTTTGGACCTACAATTTTTGGTCGTAACAAAGTCTACTCATCTTGAGATGTTTTCTTTGCATGGAGTGTTGTCGAGAGGCATGAACCTATTAATGCATCTAGCTCTATCTGAGTTTATGTAAAGTCATTGTTCATATGGGGTTGTTGTTGCACAAGTGGAGTCACTTAAGCTATTGGATATAATGTAAGATGTTGAATCTTCGTCAAAGCTAGATTGTGGTCAGAAGAATAAGAATCCTTCTCACTTTTTGTGGCCACCAGTGTATCTAATACAAGTGTTGCATGAAGTAATCCCTAGCTAGAGGAGGATGATGGAACTATTAATTGTGGTGTTGGAGACGTTGAATCTCTATGAGTAGATGTTTTTTCTCACTCGGAAATATTGGAAGAGAATCTTCCATCTTAGAGAGTTGTGGAATTTTGCTTGCTTCACCCATGGTCACAACAATGATGAGAGGCTTGTGTCTAGAATTGATTCTGTGTTGGTGTAGTAGACTTTCAAGCTCTAATACCAATGATCTAATTCAAGCCCAAGAAGTAAATCAAAGAATAATTCACACCGTAGCTAAATGATGTATATCACTTATACAATGCTATGAATTATGGAATGTGTAATGGAACTTGTTAGACAAAATGTAAAAACCTTAACATGTTTAGAGAGATAGATTTAGTATAATTGGTGTACTTGTATTCATATATGAGAATAGAGATAAATAAAATGATGTATCATATATAAAAGGTTGAGAATGAGAATTCTCATGGTTAGGAAAGGAATTAGGATTCCCTTCTAAGTTGCCTAGACTATGGAAGTAGAACATTAGATGCATAGATCACACTGACATGAGAAAGCTAACCCATCAGGATGGAGTGTTAGACTCGCTATACTAGAGTGTAAGACAACCAAGTTAGATGTGTTGAAGGCTTCTTCTACCTTTTCTACCTTTTTACTTCTTCTATAAAGTGTGTAGTAACAATGTTTATGGTTGGGTCTGACTACTATTGGCTAGGTCTATGTGGATAGGATGTAGCCAAGTGTCAAACTTTTATGGTGAGGAAAACAAGTGGCACAGGGCACCACCATGTGTTTAATGCATATGGTGTTAGATGTCAAACTTATGTGGATCCAAATCTTGTGGCAAAGGGCTTGCCAAGTGGCACACATGTATGAAAGCATAACATGTGGATAATGTTGTTCTATGTGTCACCTATGTATGGTCTAATGTTAAGTTGCAAAGGTAGAGCATGTGCTTATAGCTCACAATGCAGAGGTGCATGTGCTTAGAGTGCATAATTTAGATGAATAAAGCATTATGCTTTAAATATATTCTAGGGATTCTTTGAGGAAACTATAGAGGCTTGCAGCAAAGATCTCATGAGCAAGTGTTGACTATAGAAATTTGAAGGCTAATGCTTGTCCGGTTGAATACAAAGCATGTGTTATTAGATCTACATCTATGCACAAGACATCTGTATGTTAAACTAGCATGCACATGTTTGCAAAAGACCTAGTGATAAATAAGTGTTATTAATGGTCTAAGGGGCAAGGTTGTGCTCATATCAAAGGTGGCGGACTTGAGTGAATAGTTCATATCTAAGGATTTAGTGTGTCATCTTTAGAATTTGTTTCATTTAACTCAAGGGTAAATGTTTAGGTATTCTATCTATATATTGAGATAAATGAGTAGTTAAATTGAAATAAAGAATGCATAATATATCATGAGTCACCTTGTATGTTTAAATGTTTTTCTAGCCCTATTCTTGCATTAGAAAATTATATTGATGAATGATCTTATTCCGTGAAATGAATTAGATAGAGCAGTAAAAAGGATAATTATATTGTATTATCCTTACTTCTATGCTTTCACATTAAAGGATTAATAAAGATTAGTGAATATACATCACTAATGGAGTTAGTTAGAATTAGAAAATTTCATGGATGCATCTCCATGTTTAATGTTATCTTCTTGTTACCCATGAAGGGTCTTGCTCTCCTCCTTTCCATCTAGGCCATCTTGGAATGGGTTATCTTTATATGGTGACATTCCTTCAAGGTGTTGTGTGCATTGATGTCCATACCTTTAGCTTAGGATTCTTCCATTGTGTAGGGTGTACCACATGGAATTTTTGGCACCATATCATCCTTTTGTTGTATTACCCTTACCTTCTTGAGCATATGTCAATACATTCTTCTATATGTCATTGGCACTATATGGCATTGCATGTGGTGATGGCACCTGCATGCAAATTTCACATTGCAATTAAAATGATGCTTGTTAAAAAAAAATGGTTATCTTTGTTGTGTTTTGTTCATGGTTAAAAGTGGGCATTACATTTGGTATTAGAGCCTAGGTTGCAACATATAGAGCTCTAGGAGTTATTTGGGTCTTGTTTGTTGTTTGTGCCTATGTGATAATTAGTGATTGTAGTTGCTAATTATATTCATGTGGGTGATTGTTATATGAGCATATCTTTATTTAAAATTAAATCCTAATTTTGTTAGAGTGCTTCCTCATGTTAGTTTCCTTTTGATGCATAAGGGTAATAACGAAAGATTAAATTTGGACAAATTGTAGCAATATGTTCTTATTGGTGTGCTTACCTTTGTGGTTCATTAGTGAGGTTTAAGAATTATTGCATTAGAGTCCAAAATAGGATAAAACCTTTCACATTTTCAACCCTTTTGACATTGTTAGACCATTAAGAACATTATTTTATCTCTAACCTATATTTATTTGTTCCTAATGTTTTATAATAAACCTTGGTCTTGTTATCCTTGTATGTCTAGCTTGCATAAATTCTCATAAGTTAAGGGAGAGTAATTGTGTTATATGTTCATCCTTAGTGCACTATCATGTTCATGTGACTGAACAGTTGGAAGAAGAGTAGTCAAAATATTTGAATTTATTTGAACATAGACTTTAGCTTATATTTTCCTTGTAAATTCTTTTATTGTCAACCTTACTTTTAAATTAAGTGAATTCTAGACAAAAATATTAGTTATGCTTCTTTTATATAGAAGTTTCATGATGTTTGAATAATTATAAATGTTTAATGTAAAATCTGTAGGAGAAATATAACTCCATTTAATTAATAGAAGAAAAAGAACTATGCATTGGGTGTGTATTATGATTGTATGTGGTCTTTGTGAGTGTGCCCCTAGTGTGATTCTTGTAAAGGAAAATTATGCTTTGTGGACACCCTATAAATATTGTAATCATTCCTTCAGTATGAGATGTGGAGTTGTCAATGAGATGTGTAATCTAGTTGTGCAACCACATTTTCATGTTGTTGTTCCAAGTTAATTGTTGGTGGTTGTGACCCCCTACCAATAATTACTTGATGACGCATTCTTCATTTTGGATTCCCCTATTTTGCTTGAGCATCCAGAAGTACTTACTAATAGTTGATGGCCTCATATTGGTAATAACTAGCTATGAGCCTTCCAATTTGATGAGATCCTACTAATAACTATTGATAGTGGTTGCTCTACCTCCCATTGATAGCCACTGAGAGTTGCGTTCCCTATTTATCCCATGTAGATTTATTATGTAAATGCATTATGTATGATATATAAGAGGCAACGGTCATGATATTTGGAATGCATCATCATTGACCTAGAAGATACTATACTAAAGTAATGTGTGATACTGGAGGGTAAATGGGCCACGTTTGGGAATGTGTGTCTTATTCATCATTATAGTACATCACATATTCATAATATGTTTCTCTTTTGTTTGATAGATGACAGAGCACTAGTGTTGTGTAGATGTGTCACCTTATTATTGGCACATGATTTTGGCTCTTAGTATTGCCTCTATTATTAGCATTGGTACTATCTCTTGATATTGACTCAAGTGGTATTGGATTTTGACATAGACACTTGGTTTGGAGCAATAGAACTAGGTGTTAATCCTGTGGAGGCATTTTGGTAGTTGAAGAATGTACATGTATATAGATGAATAAATGGTGAGGGTATATGCATGTATATTGTGTGAAGAGTTCCAACTCTATTGCTAGTGTCACTCTTGGAGAGTTCTAACTATTCCATTAAGTTATATGTGTGTATTATTGTGAGGAGTTCCAAATCCATCACCATTGCCACTCATGGAGAGTTTCAACTATGATGTTAAGATATATAAGTGTTGTATTTGTTTGAGGAGTTCTGACTATGTCAATATTGCTACTAGCAAAGAGTTTTGATCGTACTACTTGAATTATTACTAGAAGATATCCATTGGAGATAGATCTTGCTTCCCTTTACCATCATTGAGCATGATGGTGGTTAGTTCTAGTGACTTGGATTTTATGATGTCCCTCTTATGTGATGGATCTTGGTCATGACACGTGTGACATTCTCCTACCTCATGGAGGTAATGATGCATTACTATTACTTCATGATATATGGGGGGTTACTAGATAGTGGTAGTGATGATGATATTTTATATGATGGCATATGGGTTATATAGCTCTTACCTCAAGAGGTACATACATTCTAACTCATTTTGATGATACTTGATATGTAGTTATAAAACATGCGTGAGCATGTTGTTGTAGGGTACAATGACTTATCACTATGATCTATTATTTGTGTTATATTTTATGGTTTGATACCACCACTCCCCTCCTCCCTTTAGGTGGCTTGATCCAAGCCACATGGTGCTTGTGTTGTGCAAGAAACTATGAGATTGTTAATTATTCATTTGGTTATTTGCAATATTGTTGAAGATCAATAATGTTTTAAATTATCTTACTCTTCTTGTAGGTTGTGTAGCCTCTTTCTATAGTTATTCCTTGAGCTCCTAAGACTTCTATTGGGCTTATTTTTATTGACTTGTGAGTCTTCATTAATATTTTTACTTGGACTTGTGCACATAATTTTCTTGTTAATGATTTTATTGTTATTATTGAAGACTTCTTGACTTATTTTGATTATTTTGTTAAAAATTTATTGATTTGAGAGTTCACAAGGTTTGTGTCTATTGGTTTTGTGTGTAGTATTATGCATTTTTTAAACTACCATATCCAATATGTGTCCCTAGAAAGTTCTACAAAGGAGCATATGGCCTATGGAATTTTATTGTGAGGATAGCGCTATAAATGGGATGGTATGGGATGGATATCCCCATGTGCATGTGATCTCTTTTGTGTCTTTCTCTTGGAGGATAACCCTCTTAAAGAAAAAAGAGAAAGGTACTAGGAAATGTATGGATGGGTCTTTAAGGAGGCCTCTAATACCATCTTTCCTATGGTTATTTAGCTATTAGCACTATGATAATGGGGTTATTGGCTCTATGGCATTGTGACTATCGACACCACTCTCAGCACTATGATCTTTGGTGATTGTTTCGATTATAATCCTTGCAAAGGGTTACCACTAGGAAGGTACTACCAATGTGTTTTTCAGCGAATCCACTATGTCCATCTTTTGATGTGCAGCGTAGGATGTGGATAGTGACATATGGATTGATCATGTTGTGATCATATGGTGTGAATTGTTCTAACTATGGTTATCAACTTTTATAAAGCAGTGCTAAGAAATTCCTTATTGCTTATGAATGTGTGGAAATTGATTACTAGAATAACCCTTTTTATTGGAAATTATGCTCAAGTTATAGTATTTGATTATTGATGATGCTTCCTTGATATGCATTTTCTTATATAGTATTCATGTGGATACTCATATATGATTGATGCAATAAGTGTTGTGAAATCTTCATCTTTTCTACCAGTGACTACCTCAGTTCCTTCATATCCCATCTTTGATGACTTATAGGAGGAAGTCTAACTAAAGGGGAGGGGAATGTAAGGCCCAACCATGTTGTAGCCATAATCACACCCTGTTTATTCATAACTCTTGTGTTATTAAGTGGTTTTAATCTTGGCATGATTAACATTCTAACATTTGATGAGGCATATTCTATTTATCCATGGTAATGTGCTTGTAAACCCTAATGTGTGCTTGGTGATGATGATTGAGTTCCTTGAGAATGGGTTTTAGTCACTTTCTTAGTTAAAATAGTAAATGTGTGTTGAAGTATGAATAGTGAATTATGGGGACTAAATGTGTAACTTAATTGATAGATATTCGTAATGTTTGATGACATAATTTGATCATACAAATCATATTTTAATTCTATCAATGAGATCATGATGTAAGAATAATCTATTGTATTACATGTTCATGTTAATGAATAGTGAATCATACGTTAACTATTTTGTAACCCCTAGTTGTGTATTTTGGTGTTTGTTTATATAATTTAATTTAGTTTTTTCTCAAAGCCTGGGCAAAGGCTTTTAAAAAATTATTTGGGATATTTATCATATCTTGAGATTTTCATTTAGGGCTTCTGAAATGGTTATAATTATTTTATTTTAATGATTATTCTCATTGGTTTTAATTTTTAATTGCCTTGGCATCTGAGGACCTTTTCTTTTTAGGTTTTTTGGAAAGGAAAAACTACAATGCCCCAACTTTTACACCAGGAAATTAGCACACAAAACATGGATGGACAATTTTTTTGTGTTGCAATTGTGACAAACACGCGTCACAACCTCATGCTCAGACACGCAATGTTGTCAAAACTAAACAACATCATGACCAATGCACATGATGACACTAGGAAGTGCATGATGACACAAGGTCAATGCACAAGAACATAATAAAAAGACTTAAACAATCATCATGGATTAATTTTAGAATGATGAGAAACAAAGGAGATAGAACCCCCTCACAATTGACAGTAGAGTGCTCAACTCACATCATTGACACCAACATTGAGCAAGAATGGAAAGAACTAAAGCCCATACTAAAGTTCATTCCCAAAAAAATCATGCCCCCAAACAAACACCCAAGGATGGGTTCACAACACTCAAACATCCTCTCAAAAATCTATGAACGAGGCACAAATCCCCAAAATGAGCGAAGGGCTAGGCTTAGGCAACCTATGCAAGACATGGCATAACTTTCTTGATTTATGAGCTGCTAAATAATGGTTCAAAACAACCAAATTAAAAGAGATTAAGACACAATGTGAAATCCTTAAAACTCACAATACATGAATATTCATTTTACCAAAAATGCACTATTCGCATGCGAGCATTCATCAACTCAAAATGTGACAATGGGATGTGTAATCACATGAAACTTCTAAATTCAAGCATTGAGGATATAAAATTAATAATATTAATTTATAAAGATTCAAAACATATAAAATAAAACATAACATGATTAATCTATCATTTTTGTTTACAAGTACACATTAGGATTTACATACAATCAATGATATTTCATTCCAAAATATGATTAATTTCTAATTAAATCCCAAACTTTACAAGGTTGCAAAGGAAAGATCACATCCTAAACATGGATGGATCACATTACAATAAAAATATAAGGTACATATACAATTATCCATTTTCCATACCTTAAAACAAAAGTTCACCAATAACCGTATCTTACAACTTTCACAAATATGACAAATGACATTATTTCAAGATATAACAATTGAGGAGAGATGGGATCCCTACATATTATCCAAAAAGAATCACAATTATCCCATCATGCATCCCAATGGTGATAAACATCACCCAACCATGGGGGGCCTTGATGCCTCCCCCTGTATACCAAGAGATGAACACATGGTAACAAACATAAGCACAACATACATGATTGACCTCAAACACACATCACAATCAAGCATGGTTCCATTTCACAAATTGGTTCCACATAAGGATCATAATTTATAAAAGAGGAAGAGAAATGGAAGCCAAATGCATGGTCCTTGAGTGTATAAGGGAAGAGCTTAGTGATAATGTGATCATCATATAGATAATCAACATGGGTTGCATTAAAATTTTGAATATGTATTTTGGGTTTTCCTTTGCCATCATATAATGAAAAGAACAGAGCCATAAATGCAAGAGGAAATGTATGAGAAATAATATAATAAGAGAGAGGATTATGATGTAGGTCCATGGTGAAACTCTCTAGAACTAGAAGGTATGGCACCTAACTTCTATTACATCTGGAGGAGGTGATGTAGAATGTGGTGCATGGTAGGATCATAAGAGGGTTGTGTTTGAGGAGGTGGTGGAGGTGGATGGAAATAACCATGAGTAGGGGACATGGATACAAGGTAGGAGGTGAGATCCATAGAAGGCATGAGAGACTAATAATACGTGGGGTGAGACGACATAGGAAAACAAAAGTGGTTGCTAAAGAGAAGTGTGAGAAATAGAATATGAAGTCAAAGGGTTAGATATGGTTTGATAGATGAAAGTTATGGGAAATACCAATATAATTATAGATAGATTCATGTAGGAAGCGATGTGAGCATAGTGAGAAGTGGTTTTAAAAATGGAATATAAAGGGAGAGATGAGGCTATAGAAGTATGGGCAGTAAAAGAAGGGAAAGACAAGGAATGTTGGGCCTACACCTTTAACTGGATGAGAATGCGAATCTATGGATATAAGGGTAGGGGAGGGTGATAGTAAAACTATAAGACAATAGGGAAAGAAGATGTAGAGGTTGTGGAAACCATCTATGATGGAGGAGATGAGGGTTGAAGGGGACTATGAGGATCAATGATGCACTTGATAGGAGCAGAGAGATTGGTTGAGGATGCAACATATGTAGAGGCACCTAGAGAACTAGAAGAAGTTGAAAAGATATGGGAAGAGGGTGCATTGGCATGAACAATATGTTCTATACTTTCCAACATATCTAATATAGAAGAGTTTGTGAGTAAAATATTATTCAAGGCATTAATGAGCTCAGAAGGATTAAGCCCATTTGTGGGGTCAATCACACTTTACAACTTGCAATAGTGAAATAATTATATGGTGTTGTTACATATTTGCTTGATCTATGTGATTTTCATGGTCAAAATTCTCGTTAGTGGGAAATAAATCAATAATGTCATTGGAGGTAATAAGAATATAAGAGATGTGATTCATGAAAGGGTTGAAGCATATGCTATGATGGAGGGGGAAATCACTAGGGTATGGAGCATAGGATGTATGATGAGAAGAGGGCATGAACCAAAAATATAATGAAGACCAAGAGTTAAGGGAGGGAAACTAAAGAACAAGGTAAGGTAAGGATAGGTGTGGAAAGGAGTAGAAGAGAGATGAATTAAGGATGGATAGGGGAAGGAAGGGATGGATAGGGGAAGGAAAGATTGGGAAAAGATATCATGAGTAAGGTTGATAAGGTCTGATGTGAGTGAGAAAGATAGGGGTAAAGGGTAACTAAAGGTAGGGGGCAGGTGAAGGGAACAAGGGTGTGGTGAAAATTTAAGGAAAAGGGAGAGCTATGGATAGAGGGAAACTGGGCTAGGGGAACAAATAGAAAGGTGTTGGGAGAAGATAAGAGGGTGTGGTAGGAACACCTAAGGTAGTATAGAAACTAAGTGGAAAGGTTAAGTAGGGGAATCTAGTTATAGGTAGTCTTTGAGAGGGTGTTAGGATGAAAGGGGGAGGTGTTGGGAAAGATTAAGGTAAATGGAAAGCTAAGGGAGAGGGTAAACTAGGTGTAGGAAATCTCTAAAAGGGTGTTGGGATGGAAAAGGAAAGTGTTAGGAAAGGCTAAGGTAAATGGAAAGATATGGGAGAGGATAAACTATGTGTAGGAAATCTCTAAAAGGGTGTTGGGATGGAAAAGGAAAGTGTTAGGAAAGGCTAAGGTAAATAGAAAGATAAGGGATAGGGTAAATTAGGTGTATGAGATCTCTAAAAGGGTGTTGGGATGAAAAAGGAAGGCACTGGAAAAGGATTGGACAAGGGGAAATATAGTGGAATGAACAAACTAGGTTAAGGGAATAAGTTGGGAGGTGTTGGGGAAACCTAAAGTAAAGGTGAACTGAAAGGAAGGGGTAAATTAAGGGTGGGGATAATCAAACTAGGGTTTGGGGATGGATTAGACAAGTGTTTTAAGGGAAAGTGAAGTGTGGTAATGTGTTGATGAAGGGGTAAATTAAAAATGAAAACAATAAAGAAGTGGTGAGAGATGTAGCCTAGAATTTGTTGATGTTGAAGATAAGTGGTTAAAAAAGGAAAGAAGGTGAAAATGTGAATATAAGAAAAATGTTTTGGAAACAATGGGTTTGCTTGTTTATATGTTAAAAATTAGAAAATAAAGTGTGTAAGGTATTGGGTTCACCAAATGAGAGAACACATTTGGAAACCCTAGGTGTTGGTGTATTATGGGTTTATACTATCAAACCTAGGTTATTTTCTATCAATGGACACAAATATAATTCAAAAAATCTAAATTAAACTATTGATATGCAACAAAGAATTCAAATTCAATTCAAAATTTAAAAAGAACTAAACTAATACAAAGTTGGGAAATATAAACTAGAAATAGAGAGAGGAAAGAGAAAGAGGATGTGTCCCTAGATTGTTAGAAGGCTATTATAGACCCAAGAAGTTGGAAGAATGTTGTATGTGTGAGAGCCTTGAAAAATTTGAAAATTGGAGGATGTTCAAGGGCATCAACATTGAGCATAGATACTTAGGATGGTCACCCATGCTAACATGGGGTGCTACTGTAGGACCAAGACACTAAAACATGACACCTACATTAGAATTGTGCACTCTTGCCCCTACTAGGTGCCCAAACATGTCACCTATGCTAAACTATGGTGCTCCTACCCTTTGTGGATTTCCTACTAGGATGCTTAAGTTGAAATTGGGTGCTCTCACCTTGAAGGTTTTCATAAACTCTAGTATAGATCACTTGTGATGCTCCAACATTAGTGTTTGGATAGATGACAAATCTTGAAAACTTAAAGGGATGAACAAGCACCATATTTTGTCTCGGGTTTAAATTCTATCCCACCTATAACAACTTTGGATACTTGGTAATATGATTCTTAACTTTTTTGAATTAAGGATAAGATGAAAAGGAGTGGCTATATAGTAAACTACCTTGGTTATTCCCCTATATGGTATCTTTCAACCTCAACTTAGTCATATGGAAAATATGGTGTGTGTGATACCCTAAGGTGCAAGAGTGATGTGTTTATCTCAAAAAATGGTCCTTGAATATGAAATTTGAGGAGGAAAACTAATCTAGAGTGGTGTATGAGTGTTGGGGAAGTATTGGTGGGTGATTATTGACAATTTAGATTGATTGGGAAGGGATTTAAGGACATGTATGCAAACTAGGGAGAGAATGGGACCTTAGGAAATAATTTGGATATATTAGGAATGATGTGAAAGGAAATTAAAATTAAAATGGAAGGAAATACCTAGAATGTGAAGGATTCAAGAGTAGAAGACTTGATGGATGATGATTTTATGCATAAATCTACAAAATCTCTAATGTATGAGAAATAAATTGTTATAGTATGAATGTTGCAGAAGAAAACTTAGTATTGAGAGTGAGGAAATAAATCAATTAGCATCACTTCAAAGCACCTAGAAAAATTGAGTATGGGAAGAGTGATGATATGTTTTAATTGCATCCTCAAGACTAATTTACCATTGGAGGGGTTTTGGAATAGTATTAAGGTTAGGTCAATATCTACAATTAAAATCTTAGGATTTCAAAATTAGCCTAGACACTTTCATTAGATGTTGACATGTGTCTAGAACACACTCATTTTCATACACAAGTGTCTATTTTGAATTTTGACTTGAGAATTCTAAGATATGTTTTAGGGATGAGGTAAAGCTCAATCTAATGGGAAATGAGTCCATTATTCAAGAAAAGGCCTAGGAATTGGTAAATGGGCCCTAGAGCATGCTTAAGGGATTGGTCACCAAAATGGGCACAAAAACATAAGGCAAAGATGGCAAAGTAGACAATTTTTAACCTTATATAAATTCATCGACCAAGCTTAATGAATAACTTCTTATTTAATTTAAGCTCTTAATAGATCTATAAATGTTATAGGGAAACTATATTTGACAATTCATTCTTTGTTTATCTCAAGAATTATCATTATGGTGGAACTTTGTATGATCTTGTGTCTATTTGCTTCTTATTATGTTTTGATTTGTGTTTTATATGTAAGTTAGTGCAAAGAATATACAATGACATTGAATTGGGTTATTATTGCACATAGGCTTTAGTTTACTTTGCAAATTTTCTCTAAAATACTAAAATGTCACTCACATGACCTTGGGGACACCTCTCTTGGCTTAATAGAGCCTAAAGTGAAGAGGAGATAACCCTCTCCTGTTAAGGGCCTAGACCCACTTGTTTTTTAACAATGATCTTTGCAAGGACAATAACCTCACATCCATGGGAATGAACCTATTGTAATTTTATAGGAATATAAGAAGGCAAGTTTGGATTACCAGGCGAAGAAGGTAAAATTTAACTAATAATGCAAGTGAAATCTAATAGCTAACCATCTACTTCTAATTGGAATATAAATGAAATGTAAATAAGAGAATGTAAACTTAGATAAATCTTATACCTTCCATGATTTTGGCACAATGGCTCCAAGTGATGATGTTGATGTTGTTGATGTTGAACATTGAGTTACCCAAATGATCCCCTCAATGTAGCAACATATACCTATAAATTTGTGTTATGTTGAAATGCTTGAGGATAGCTTAGATTTATAGATTTGAGATGAGAGGAATGGAGGGATAGGATTTGGTCTTGAAGTGGATGGTGGAGATTGATTAGCTTGCATGGGAGAATGAGAAGATTACAAGTGTGGATTTGGGAGAGGTGTAAATGGATAAGACATGGATTAAGAAAAATGAGGGTTGAGATTATCTTAGTTTGAATGAATGGTGGAGATTAAAACCTCTCACACATGTGTGAGAAGACTCATGGAGATTTGTGATGGGACATCTCACACATGTGTGAGAGTCACATGTGTGAAATAGAGGGTGTAGATTTCCTTGGGATAATGGATGGTGGGAATTCAAACTTAATCTCATTTTGAATTAAGATATGGATGGCTAGGATTAGGTTAATTAAATTAATGGCTAGGATTTAGAATTGATTTGATTTGGGATTTGATGAAATGGATTAGAAATTGTTATTAAAATGGGTGTTGGCTAGGAAGTGAATTTGTAATCAGAAGAAATAGTGATGTGGATTTTTAGATAAGGTGACATTAATTTAATTAATTAACTAAAATGATTTATTTAATTAACTAATGTTAGGACTTTAGCCTAGTCAATTAAAAATAATTTATTTAATTGACTCATGTTAGGATGGACTAATTAAATAAAATCTATTTAATTAACTGATGGAAAAAGGATATCCTAATTAATTAAATAATTTATTTAATTAATTAGTGCAAGATTGGATGGGGGACTAATGATAGGAATTGGGTTAAGATGCAATGGTAAATTTTAGGTGTCTACACAAAGTAGTTTATGATTTTAGGAATGAATGTACCTTAACCATAATGATGTAAAGGTTGAAAATTTTTGAGTTAATTCTTGTGCTTATAAGTTATGATAGCATCCCATGAATGATATGAATGAAGAAATAAAATAGGTATGGAAATAATCAAATAATGTTCTATGATACATTTTCTTGTGATGGGGTTCTATCATTCTTTTAGCGCAATCAAGTCAAATTGAGCCCAAAATGAAGGGAAAAGGTGAAAAGTATGCATTTTTTACAATTACATTTTGCCCCCACTTTGAATTGCATGTGAACTACCATGAAGATGCATGTCAAAGTAGAATCAAGAATCCAAAGTGAAATTGAATATGCAAACACTCATAGAAATGATATAACTATGAATATTGTAATGCCCCGCCATGCAACCCTAGAGATGAGTTCAACTAAAGCAATCAAAAGATGAAATTTTTTTAAAAAAATAGAAGTAATGATAACAAAATATAACATAGTCTGATACAACCAATTAACCAACATCTCTAGGGATAACATGACTGCATTATTGAAATTAAACAATATTCAACAACATACAAAACTTATTCAAATTATGCTTAATTACATGACTACATTACTAATTACTAACATGATCTACTAACAGCCATGGTTTGTTCTAAATTTCCACTGCACCAAATAAACACACACACACTTAATAAAAATATCAATAATGAAATTAACAGGGCGATAGAAAATAATTTACAAAATTTAACTTAGTAAATTTCAGATTACATATCTAATTATATCAACATCCATCATAAGTGAATTGTAAGATACATACATTTTAATTAAATTTACACACAATTACCAATAAGGCCAGATAGTCATCTATTCGCCAAGTGGAAAGGTACCTTCTTAGCTTCAGAGTCCTGCATGGTTTATAGATCTCAAACTGCACATCTAAAGAAACATTAGTTTTGCATGATTATTAAATACACAATGCAAATATCAATAGCATCAAATGACAAGCCTAAGGCCCTAAGGGCCGACCTAATATCTCGGGGGCTCATCCATGATGGCCTTGCCTACCTACGCGTAGCGCAGAGACTTCGTAGTTCAGACAATTTGACTAGTAACCATAAGATTGACTTAATTTTATCAAATATAAGGATATTAGTTTCCTTTAGTTTCATATTAATTTGTGTAAAGACTGATCAAATGCTAATCCCAAGAATAAAATAATACTTGTTCCAAAATAATTATGTCAATAGAACATGTAAATCATACATACATAAATCAAAATACTATGGATATGCTTGTCTCAACTCATACCTGAGCTTATGAACCACCACTAAGTCAAATACTTTTCTTGTCAACATGCACTACCTACTATGCCATAACTTGTCATTATTAAACATAGTTAGTTTACATTTTCTTATCAAACTAAATCATTCTTCTAGGATACTATGCCTGAATTTTCCAACATATGACATGATGGAATAAGGGGATTTCATCTATGCCAAAACAATCAAATGACCCAACAATAATCGTTATAACATTAATCTTCACATTCTTGAGGATATTTTTCTAGGATAAACTAATTCCAAATACTATTTTTGATTCATCATAACAATATAAATAAGGAAAAACACTAGGTAGATATTTGTAATCAAGGATGACTATATAGTGATAAACAAGTTCAATTGCCACCTATAACATTGCAACATAACTTCTTTTCTTGTTTGCAATATAAATATAAATATATAAGATACAAAAGAACTATGTACGTTTCTATCTTATGTGGTTTATATAGAATACATATTCAAATACACACATTATCATTACTAAATATCTATCTAAAATATTTGCAATACTTACTAAGAGATTTACAAAATGAGAATATAGTAACAACTTTAATCCAAGAAGGTATCATACTATCCAATGATGGTTAAACCAATCCTCTTTACTAATTCCTTATACCCAATAAAATCTAAACTTAGATAAGGAATTAATTAACCATACTATCATAGGAAAACACAAGACTAGATTCACTATTAGTCTCCTATCACATAAAAGTTCTATCCTAAATATAAGGCCCATCTAAGAAGAATTATAAATAAAGGAGGCAGTGCTAATCAAATTGCCTTTTCTACTACCTATGGTCTGCAACAGAGCATATTCTAAGGAGACTGCTTGGCTGTGGGATCTTTTGGATTGTACAGGTGATAGCTATTTTTTGTGTTATCCAAGAACATATATTTGACCAATCCTGAGAAGCCTTCCTGGTATATTTGTTTTGGGTAACATGGAAACGGGCTAGCTGAAGTCTTCCCAGTACTTATGACGGCCTCTCTGGGCTTCTTAAATTTTTTTTTTTTAAAAGACTGTCTAGGGCAAGACTACCTCTAAGAGATGTCCTCTCATGGAATGCAGTAATTGTAGGATATGCACAGAACGGAATTTTGCATGAATGTTTTCAAAATCTTTGAATTACTGAAGCACATGGAAAATAACTTAACATTGAAAGCTTTGCTTGCGATATAGGAGCATGCAGCCGTAAAGGTTTATTAGTGGCGAGAGAGCTGAACATACTTCAATCACATTTGTAACCCTTATTGCATTACCCTTAAGTTGATCGTTATGTGTGCATGGTTGACGTTCTATCTTGAAGACACCCTAAACTTTATCATTGAGATACCTGCTAAATCTGTGCTGGTGGTGTCGATGTGTTTTCTTGGTGCCTAATTAAAACTTCAGTATTAATATTATTGTTATTACTACCATTTGATGCTGCTATAAATGGCATTCTTGAGGGCTCTCGGCCAAAACATTGGGCGACCATTGTAACAATCCATTAAAAGTAGAAGAAAACCAGAAACAGTGACAGCGATATGAAATAAGCCCTAGCATTTAGGTGGTCTACAACAGATCTGATATAGAGTATCTATCAGTAATCTTGCTTCGTCCCACGGGAAGATGTAACATAGAATTCTCTGCAATTATAATGAAAAGTTGGCAATGACTTACACAGAAAGAACTCAAAATAATCACCAAATTGACAAGATCCAGACAACTAACCTGATTCTTCTGTTGCAACTTTTGGCAACACCCAACATGCAATTTGGTATGAAATGAATCATACAAAGTGCAAACATACTGATGTTGGAAGTCTCATAGAAAGAACATTCCCCACACTAAGACAGATTAATGCAACATCAGGTGATAAACATAATCCTATCTTGGTCGAGTGTCCTCCCATGAGGCTGATCGAAAAATCCCTGCTAATGAATTCACTACCCAGGAAGATGCCAACGAATGATGAAGCACGACCCCTTCCAATGATGGATCCCATCTTAACTAATACTTTATGCTACTATCATGGTCGCGAATGATGAACATAGGGTTCTAACCGCCGCCAAAGATGTCTTCAACTGATGCCTTCTCTCTATACGGATCGCTAATGCTCAGATGATTATCGTTGTCCTTTATGATGCTATTCCCTCCCCCTTAGATTACTGCGAGAACCCCTTATGATGGCCCAGAACCAAATCCAAATTCCCATCCTTCTTCCTTCCCCCCCAAAAAAAAAATTTGAAACGCTAGGAATTTATTTACTGATTTATTATCTATATTTAGGCAGGAGTTAATGTGGACTGTCTCAAAATAGACTGAATGGTTGTGGAAGAGAGCCTCGCTGACAGGAGTAACTGACAAGTTTATTTTCAAACCTAACTATTAATGCAAAACTGACACCATTATTCGACAGTTAAATACATAGAATATTATGCAAAATGTGGGAGCTCAGACAATACACATAAATTGTTTTACATAATGCCTTAAGGAGATGACATCGTATAGCACACAATGATTGTTATGAGTGTGTGGCTGACCTCCTCTATGGTGTAGGCTATTTTGAGGACGCCCTAAAATTATCTTTTAAATGCTAATAAAACCCACAGTGATATGGTGTTATGGTTACATTAACTTAATGGGCACACTAAGTCGATTGAAGAAAATTACAACTTATAGTAATTGTGGAAGGAACTAAATCAGAAAGAGGATATTTTTCCAACGAAGTACACATCGAACTATTGTAACGCACATGCAGAGGAAAAGAAAGTTACTATAAATGGCTACACCTATCACATTTTGTATCGATAAAGGAATTGGAGAGAATTTTATACATCGAAAATGATTTGAGGGAACTAAATTATTTCCTTTTAATTTATATGAGAGATATGCACAAGCTAGAACTATCTTTGAAAAGAGAATTAGTAATTGGGAGTTCAATGATGCCCATACCTGTATTTCGGTTTAAAGGGTCTTATCTCTGCATTTTCATAATGTTATTGTCCCTGTGTCAAACTGCACAACCAAAGTGAATATGGAGGGGCACTACATGAATATGGATTCTACTTTGGTACATTCTCCTAGTAATGAGTGCTCCATCTTGGAAACCTACAAAAATAGAAAGTTTCAATGAATAGCATTTGATAAGAAATTAAAATAGATATTATTTGTCTATGAACAAAAGAAAAAGGAAAAGGAATAAGAAGATTCAACTTGGAATTTGAAGTACAGTATTGCATGGAGCAACATAAATAATATGCATTAGTTGGAGCAACAAAGTAGTGTGGTACCATTTAAAATAGCCTTGATCTTAAGGAAGTCACTACAACTACACTCATGAAACTATATATATATATATATATATATATATATATATATATATATATATATATATATATATATGTATGTATGTATGTATGTATGTATGTATGTATGTATGTATGTATGTATGTATGTATGTATGTATGTATGTATGTATGTATGTATGTATGTATGTATGTATGTATGTATGTATGTATGTATGTATGTATGTATGTATCCTAGGGTAAGTTAATAATTAAAACAATAATCAATAAATACTCTAGGAAACAAATCTAAGTTTGGTTATGATATTGAATTAATTTCATGGAATTCAAATTTAAAAAAAAAGTGTACTTAGCTGTAGATCCAATGCAAATGTGTTGTGATAGATGTCCAAAGGTAATTCATAAATATGCAAAAATACCAAGACTAATCAAATGAATGTCTTGGAATCTAGAAACTCGTTGTCAAAATATCTAGTTCATTTTTGCAAGTATGAAAGTGATCTACGTGGTTGTAGAAGTGACCTTGGTTTGTAGATTTCAACTCGGTGCGCATATATGAAGATAGTTGATTTTGACCTCTACGATTTGCTCACCTTAATGTTTGTGACTTGTAATGGCTAAATAGTGGTGTTTAGGAACACCTTTACAAAGTTTGTTGTGTAGGAGGATTTTCCCTTGGTCAAACCCCTATGATATTGATTTAATGACTTTTACAAACAATTGAAGACACCATGCAATCATGTAGCATGCTCTAGCTGCTAATGCAAGATAATCATGTAGTATGGATGCTTTGATAATGCTCTTTGAATGATTATGTAAGTAGGAATGAGAGATAGTAAATAATTTCTAGGTGTTGGAAATGAATTATGGTTAATCCTTAAATACAATTCCAATGGTGGCAAGTGAAATGTTTTTCTCTTTAAGTTGACACATAATCACTAGTTAGAAGGGTTGGGTAGACCACAAATTTAAATTTAAAATTTGAAAGTTGAGGGTTCATTTCCACAAATTATGCAATTGACTTGGATTAATCCTATAAATATAGATTTGAACTTGGGTAGGAAATAGATAAACTAGTAAGTCCCAAGTTATATGCCAACTTTTAACAAAAATCACACCACTTTTACATTTATCTTTGCATTGATCAACCTAAACCAAAACAAGGGAAAAAGTACAAGGTATGCAATTTTTGCCATTACAAACATAGGGGAGTGGGCCCGATAGTGGTGAGAGGTCCTATACTTGGTATAAAAGTTGACTAAGTGGGACCCAACACTAATATAATCCAAATCTAATAAATTTTGAAAGTATTATTAAAGTATATTCTTTACTCAACCAGAAAAGGATGTGTAAGGATCATATTTTGTAGTCAATGGATGCAATAAATCTTTAGATTTAAAATGTTTATTAAATAGTTAATGTTTTATCAAGATAGGTGCCAAAGAGATGACATATACAGATCTAAATGTCAATATTCTAAACTGAAATAAATTGTACATAGTTTGTGTCTAAATATTTGAGAGTTCATATTCCAATACAAAGTCTATATATTAAAAAGATGCATATTAATTGTTCTAAATACATATGAAAGTATAAAAGAATTGCATATTAATTGTCTCGATACAAAGTTGTTACCCATAAAAAAGACTATAATACAAATATATAATCCTTTAATAATAAAATTGATTATCAAGTGTCCCATCAAACAAACTTCAATGTCCCATATCTCCTTGTGAACATAACATCTTCAAGTCATTTCCCTGACAACTGGTCATTTCTACCATGAATGCTTATAAGCATTACATCAAAGATGTAAGGCTCGCCAATCAAGCCATCAAAATAATTTGAATGAATTAAAAAATTTAGACCAAACAAGCAATCAAATTTCTGACCATAATTCAAATATTTTAATATCCATCAAATCCATCTGTTGATTCTTCAATCTGACATGATTCAATCCTAACAATTCAATATCATCCAATCAAATAAAGTATAGAGATCAACAACAATCAATTTATGACATGGATACAAATACAACCTTTTCTCTACTAGATTTTTATACATCCCATACAAAAATTTCCTACGAAGTTCAAATTATACTATACTTTTTGCACTGTGCTATCTACAACTGTAAGTTTAGATTACATTGATCACCACTTTATCAACTATAAGTTCACTATTACTCATGTATTCCTTTGGCTTACATTTCCTTCATTTCTTATTCATAGTTGCTTCTAAATGTTGTAACTTGAGATTATATTTTTGTATATATTGTAAATGATGTATATAGCATAAGATCAAATTATCTACAAATGCTATATACACTGTAACTACTATTTAACTACAAGTTCATATCATCTATTCATTTTTCCATAAACATGAAACTACTTCTATAATAGTTATCTCATAGAATAACAAATTATGTAACTCTATGTATTTAAACTTCAACAAATATCAAACAAAAAATAGAAACTAAGTAGACAACCACATAAGCACGAGTATAATAGTTGATTTCATTTGTATTACTTGTGAAAGTAAAGATATTAACTATATATTGCATTTGTAGTCATGTATTCACCCTAGCCAATCTTCTTTTCAACCATCACTGTGAACTATCAAACTCAAGTTACAAACTATAATTCCAATCCATAGTCACATATTCCTGTATTTTTATATTAAGCTATTACTTGAACGGTAATCAAAAGTTTTATTGTTTGTGAAAGATATTGTAAAGTAGTTTTCATTGTTGGTTATCTTCAAACTATTTAAACTTGATATTAGTCTATCTCTTCACTTACTATGTGAAAAACTAGAGTTTCATTAGGCCTTAGTTGAATAAACTTGAACAAAAACTTTAAACTATATGTAGACACCTAAAAATGAGTAACGCATCATCATCCTATCATATGCATCATTGTCTCATCAATTTCTTCTAATTCAAACATTAATTAAATAATTCCTAAATTGTTTAATTAATTTCACCTTGTCATAAATTTATACCCCCTTCCAACAATAATTAAATAATTTCATAATTGTTTAATTAAATCAATCTTTCCCTCTCTTTTTATTCTTCTATTTTCACATTAATTAAATAAAGCTATTATTTAATTAATTCACCAATTTATTCTTCTATTCCACAAACAATTAAATAATTTCAATTATTTAATTGGTTAATTATTCCTACAAAATTTAATAAATTATTCTAATTTATTTAAGTTCACTTTTAGTATCTTCCATGCAAATAAATAGAATCAAATATTTTATTTATTTCCTACTTTCCTCCATCATGCACAACAAAATAAATAAATTTATTTAATTTAATTTCTAATTATTTTCTCATCTTCTAAATTTATCTTTTTATTCTAAAAAACTTCCATGCACATAAATTAAATAATTTATTATTTAATTTCATTCATTGCATATCAAAAAGCAAATCAAAAATTGAGTTTAATTGGCTTTAAATCTTTGTTTTTATCAATTAACTCATTTAAATAGAAAATCAATGCTATTTTATGAAAATCAAACCTATCTTTAGCCAAGAAAGCAATTAACTCTTTAATCAAGCTTTTTGTATGTATAGTTGTCATGTGCACATTCTTTCATGATCTCTCAAATTATTTCATTCATCGATTTCATCTAATTTTCTCCACTGTTGATCAAACTCTTTTGAAAGTTATAAATACGCCCCTTCACTCATTCACAAACCCTTCACGAAATTTGAGCTTTTGGCATCCATAACATCCTTTCAAGCTTTGAGTATTCATTGAAGCACCTTGCATCCATTGAGCTTATCATCCATCCACATCCATTTTGCAACCATGGTTATGCTTTTAGTATTTTGAGCAATCCACATATCAATACACCAAGGAATAGACATCGTTGTGTGGTAACTTATATTGTTGTTTACTTTGGATTTGATTATTATGCACTTCGATTATTACTTGAGTTATGTGCAGACATTGGAATAGGATCTCTATGTGTCTTATTTACATTCTGATTTCTAGCATATACATTTTGGCATGCCCGGTGGGACTCACTCCCTGATTTTAACGAATTTTGGCTTGAGAATTTGTGTTTTTTAGGCTATAGGTATGGATTGGTGCACTTGATTGACAAAAAGATGCTTCTGAAACATAGTATGGCGCTTTTGCATAACAAAATGGTGCATCTGATGCAAACTTAGGCACTTTTGATGAATAATGTTGCACATCTGATCTGTAGTGCGGCGATTATGATTTATGAGTTCTATCTTTAGTTTCTAACTTTCCTGCAAGGTTGTTAGGCACTTGTTTAATCTTCTTTGCTTGCAAACTAACTTATTTACAGGCACTAATTCTGGTTGTTTCACAAGATGATGTATTTGTGGGCATACCTAATTTCTTTTTAACCCAGTTAACTCCCTGTTCTGGTTTCTTTTCCTTTCTGGTTGTGCAAAACTGAAAGAGTAATGCTTTTGAACAGTTCCTTGGTGCATCCGATACATTTCGATTCACTTCTAAGTGAAATAATTATACTTTTGATTTTGTGTTTTTCTATTTTGCAAGTCAGGACAGAGTTGCGCTTCTAAGGAATAGTGTTGCACATTTGATCAATCTTGTGGTGCATCTGATAGGTATAATATCCACTTCTAATTGATTTTGATAGTGTTTTTTATTAATATTCAATTTGCATATGATAGTAAACTTGGCGCTTTTGATTAATATTGTGTATGTTTTTGATAAATCTTGTTGCACTTTTGATTAATTCTGTGTCACTATTCTTGCACTAACGCTTTTGATTTTGGAAATCCTGATTTCATGTTTTTAATCTAACAAGTTGGTTTTGGAATCTAACATCATTTCTATAACCTTTTATCGCTAGTCAAAGAAGATAAAATTGAATTACTAATGTATATGGTGCAAGATGTTTGACGAAGATTTGATTTGTCACTAATTTAGTAGAACACTTCAATTTCATTAAGGGAATATACAATTGTTTGCTATGTCTTGAATGTCTATGTGTGTATGCTCTCTTCTCGCACTAAAACGTGATCTTGGAGATCAAAAGCACTAGATAATTTACTTTACTCGCTTTATTTACTTTATTCCTAGGGACCCAAGATCAATACGTATGATCTTCTCTTGCATGGAAAGGTGATCTTGAGAATCAAAAGTACTTGGTATCCTCTATAGAAGGTTTGTTAAGGGATTTTATCACCCTTAAGGATGACCTTAACTAGGTGTTCTGGTGGGTATATAAAGGGGGGAGAGAGAAAGTTGTACCTCAATGGTGAACCTGAAGCGTCCAAATTAATCCCCGAGACTCTTGGTCCGCCAAGACTTGGTTTGGAGACATTTGTGGCATTTTGCTATGGAATCATGTTCACATACTTGGACCCCACAATACCTAGTGTATATTGAGGGCACCCTAGACACCTTGTTAACCTAGATAAGAACTTCGGTTGTCATATCCTATGATGCATCACTACAGCAAAAGGAGAAGAGCTCACGCTATTACCTTTGTTGTTTGAGATGGAATAAACTTTTGGCAAGACTTTAGTCTCCAAAGTAAGGGGCATAAGGTGGTACATGACCTTGCATTTCCCCCATCCAAGCAATGGTAGATGGTATCAAGGGGATGGAAATCGTCATTATCTAGTAGTGGAGGTTGAAGTCACACCTAAGTGAGTCCATGGGATATGACACTCCTTGATTGAATTATATTAGGCTTGTACAAGAGTGTTTGGTGTGTTTCCTTCTGATCTACCAGTATTTACCATTTGTTATCCACAGAGGTTCATAGCCTTGTGCACCTAATTGTGAAAGAGTCAATAGCCATTGTGTCTTATTGTTTGATTCTCTTGCTAAAGAACTTCCCACAATCTTTATACAAACAAACAGTCACAAAGTTTCTACTTTTGAGCTATAGAGTTTCACTTCTAAACAATTACACTGCACTTTTGATCCATATTGTTGTGCTTCTGATAGACAGACCTACGCTTTTGACTGACAGAGTTGTGCATCTGATTGACAAAGGGGCACTTTTGACCCAAACTATTGCGCTTTTGATTCAAAACTATTTTTTAAGTCTGTTGCATGTTATTGCACTTTTGACACCCAGTGTTGTGCTTCTGATTAAAAACCCTGCACTTTGGATCCATACTACTGTGCATCTAATATACACTATTGCACTTCTGATATCCAGAATTGTGCTTCTGACAGACAAAGTTGCACTTTTGATCACCAATATTGCACTTTTGATTTTGTACCCTGATTACTATCATTTCCAGAATTGTGCATCTGCACTATCATGTTACCGCTTCTGAGACATTCCCTGGCACTTTTGACAGACACTATTGTGCATCTGAGTTATTCATGTGTGATTTTGAGACATAGTCTTTTGTTTTTATTTCACAGATAGTTTCCAGTTATCATCTACCCAGATTTAGAGATCTTTCACATCTGATTAATTTTACACACATACCTGAGACCTTTCAGACCACCTATCATAAACCTTTCAGTCATTCAATCATCACCATTTCCCATCATATCACCATTGGACTTTAGAGTTTTTATTCCATTAAGACTATAGGACATCTTTATCATCATCACCCAATGCAACCATTTTTATCATCTAGCTATCTGGATCAGTTTGTGAAGAGTCAAAATCTAGATCACATCTACTAGCTTGTCTCTTGTTTGAGAAGTTGCCTCTCTCAAATTAGAAAATAAGTTAGCATCTATCATCTAGTGAAGTAACTAGCTTAGGAGAGTGGCTCCTCTTGAGTTGGTGAACCTCACTACCCATATCATCTTTCCTTGAGTTCATTAGTCTATCTCTTGGAAGATAATCTCAATCCAAAAACCTATCAACATTGATCTAGATTTATATTTTATCAAAACATTAAATCATCTAATCCTCTTAGCTCAGCTGAAGAATTCCAAGACTCAAATACCTTACAAGCTTTGGTTAGGTTCTTAGCATCAAACCCAAATAGATACTTTCTTTTACTTGCTAAGCAAGGAGTTAAGTTGCCTAGCAACTTTGATACATCTACTCTTAAGGAGCATGATCCTATAAACATTGCTATTGCTGCTATGAGAGAATCACATCGTATCTCTATTCCTACCATGTCTACCATACCACCTGTCATACCAACTACACCTACACCACCTCCATATAACATTTCTTCATTATCATTCACCAACCAATTTGTCAATCCCCCCACATCATTTGGTCATGTTTCTTTTAGTATTCCATCATCTATTCCCTAAATCATTTCATCTATGTGATCTATGACTCAACCTAATCAACCCATCACTTCACACGCACCCCAAGCATCTAACACATTGACATATCTCACATCACACCCCCAATCTTCCAATCCATTTATATCTCACATCAATCCACCACATGCATCACAACCCCAAACTTCCAATCCATACATATCTCACATCAATCCACCACATACATCACAACCTCAAAATTCAAACCCATATTCATATTTATCACACACCAATCCTCCCCAAGTGTCACAACCACCATTATCCAACTATCAGGGTCTTGCTACAAATCAGAATCCCACATCAAAAATAGAACAAATATTTTCATACTTTCAAAAACAAATCTCAGACCTCAACCTAGGACATACCAAGAAAACATTCTCTTTAGAACAAGTTTGTCCTTATCCTTTCGATTGATCTATCCCTATGATACCTTTTCCTCCTAACTTTGAAAAGCCCAAATTCGATAAATACAAAGGAAAAGGAGACCCAAAAGAACATCTTAGGGAATTCTACATCACTTGCCTAGAGGTAGTTCACAATGATACATATACTTTACACCTCTTCCCTCATAGTCTTGGAGGGCAAGCTATAGAATGCTTTTCTCATTACCCCCAGGTATTAAGACCTTTAATGAGTTAGCTGAAAAGTTTGTAACTCATTTTTCATTTGTCATAGAACATGATATTTCTATGACTGACATATGCAATAATAAACATATAAATGGGGAAACCTTTATATCCTATTTACAACGTAGGAGAAACATGGCTAGTAAATTTCCATGGCCTATTCCCGAAAAGCAATTGGTGAGCATTTTTGTCCAAAATTTAAATCCTGAAATAGGTTTTCACCTACAAATCCAATGTGACAATTCTTTTGATGAGATTATCTCTAAGGGAACAAACATAGAAAAGGCCCTTATCGCTAAAGGACTAGTCAAAATCTTCAAAGAAACCAAAGACAATACCCAACAAACAAATGAAAAACCTTGTTTCTGGTCGAAATATAAAAATATTTTTAACGATGGTGTTGTGGACGCTAAACACATTCAACATGTCCAAACACCTATCAATATTCAATAAACCAAAAATGCCATATCTACTCCTTGAGAGCAACCCCAACAAGATTCAGTGCCTAGACGTAAATTTACTCTAGTGGGAGAACCTATTAAATATATCCTAATAAAACTCGTTTAAAAAGGTCTCATCACACTACCTGAATCATGATAATATGATGAACCTCAATTTAAACCCTCTTGGTATAAAGACAATGAATATTGTGAATACCATAGAGTTAAAGGACATAAAACATATGGATGCATGAAACTCAAAAACCTCATCTAGAATCTTATTGACAGAGGAGAAATAACCATCGATGATCCTCCTAAACAGTCCTCCAACAATGATCTCAACATATACAGGGATCCATTCCCACCTCATGCTAAAGGAAATGCTTCTGATAAAGGTAAAAGTGTAAACCATGTGTCCAATTCCTATGATTTCATTGTAGGGCATATAGAAGAGAGTCATGTGTCTACCCTTTCTATTAAGGGAAAAGCATCTGATTGTGCAATTACAACTTGTCATGGTCATGTTACCATTTGTAGGGCAGCACCTAATACCCATACAAATTCTGAGTATAATAGCTTAGACCATCTAGGGAAAACATTGGCTCATATATCCATCTTAGACCTCCTTTGAGCATCACCCACACATAAAGCTATACTTGAGAAGGCCATTCAAGAATCATTTGTCCCTAATAACATTGATATTGATCAGTTCTAAGCCATGATAGGGCTTATCACTTCACCCCATCACCTAGTTTTCACTAAGAAAGATCTTCCATCACATAATACTTATCATAATGACACTCTACACTAAGACGTTTATATCCACCAACGCAAAGTCAAACGAATCCTTATAGATGGTGGTGTTGGATTAAACATTTATTTTCTAAAGTTGCTAAAACAATTGGGATACTTTGAGGATGTTATTGATTCAAATAAAAAGAATAACCATTAAGGCATATGATGATGCAGAATGAGAATTTGAAGGTGTTATTCATCTACCCATCCAAGTTGGTCCTGGTATCATAGAAACTCGTTGTCAGGTATTGGACCTTGATCTTCCCTACAATATCATTATAGGTCATGTCCATGGATACATACCATGCAGGTCATGCCATCCACATACCATCAGTGTCTCAAATTTCCATTCAATGGTATAGAAATTACTATATGAGGGGATCCTAATCCTTTTGAGTTTTGCCAAGCTATGCAAGGCTGATACCAGAATTCAAACCAAATTCCTAACAATACTGCAGCTCAACCATCTTCCTCCTACATTGATTCATCTATATTAACCAAAGATACATCTGATACACTTCTCCCTGAGATCAAGGTCCAGTATAAAGACAAGGGATTTGGTGAGTATGACCTACAAAAATATTTTTATGTGGGAAATTTGCCTTTACCACCTAGATCTTATGGCAAACCACCACTAGCAAAAGTAAGTCAAAAAGTTGTCATGCAAGTGAACCCTTATAATATTCATTCATTGGGGATTTCTGGAAGACAAATCCATTGAAGACATTTCATCCTAGCTATTCAAAGAAGCCCAAGATGTAGTTACATTACCAGTTGAGTAGTATAGCAAAGGTCTTCGCATTGTTAAGAACATGGGTTACAAAGGTCAAGGCAGCCTTGGATTACATGGACAAGGAAGCATAGAACCCATTATTGTGAAAAAGAAACATGATAGACAAGGGTTAGGATATGATAAGGAGATACCACAGTCATTAGACATTGAGTATATTCTTGACGAAGTAGCGAAGGCTTTTCCCACAGCTATGATTTCTAACGAGGATCCCATTGACGACTCTTATTTACACCTTACTAATTTATTCCATGAAACCTCTATATTCATGATATCCTTTGTTTCCCTCATATCCACAACCAAAACCCAGAGTCTTACACTTATATACCTTGACCTTGTCGATTGGGACCAACAAGAGCCTCCCGTTCTTGATATCTTTCAGAATGATGAGGCCATTGCAGAATTCATGGGACTATGAGACGGTATTCCACTTGGTGAATGCAAGGTAGGCTTTATCATGGACCTCAATCTCACAACATATTTTGGTGAGAAGGTCAAATCCTCTAGTCACAAAAGTAAAAATAAAAATATAAGATCCCCTGGTGAAAACCACATTGTGGCGCCATCATATCCTAAAATAGTACAGAAAAAAGGATGTATCCAATGGTGAAAACCTCTTTGAGGTGCCCAAGGATGGAGGATTTGACCTTCCCTTGACTTCAACATATCAAGAAAAGTCTCCTCTTTTGGTTGAGAAATCACAGGAAATCAATTTAGGTACTGCACAGAATCCAAAGATCACCTTTCTGGCAGCATCCCTTTCAGAGCAGGAGAAAAAGGATTTTACATCTTTCTTTATGAAAAAAATAATTAACTTTTCTTGGTCATATATTGACATGCCTGGATTGGATCCTTCTTTAGTGGTCCATCACTTAGCAGTATTTCCTAATGCCAAGCCTGTTAGACAGAAACTTTGAAAGATGCATCCCCAAATAGCACTGCTTGTTAAGGCAGAATTTCAGAAGTTACTAGATGTGAAATTCATTCATCCCATTGACTATCCAAAATGGGTTTCTAATTTGGTACATGCATCCAAAGTCACTGAGGGCATTCGTATTTGTACTGATTTCAGGGATCTAAACAAAGCATGCCCAAAGGATGATTTCCCTCTACTAAACATTGACATCATATAGACTTAACAACTGGTCACGAAATGCTTTCCTTGATGGATGGTTTTTCTAGTTACAATTAGATCCTTATAGCAACTGAAGATCAACATAAGACAAATTTCACATGTCCTTGGGGAACCTATTGTTGGCAAGTCATGCCTTTCAGTTTGAAAAATGCTGGAGCAACATACCAAAGAGCAATGACTATTATATTTCACGATCTATTTCACACTATCATGGAAGACTATGTTGACGATCTATTGCACAAATTAGTTACTAGAGATGGTCATCTACAAGTTTTGGCACAAATGTTTGACAAATTAGAACAATATCAGGTTAGGCTCAACTCCAAGAAGTGTGTATTTGGTGTCACATCAGGGAAATTATTGGGATACATAGTGTCTCGTAGAGGAATTGAAGTAGATCCTACCAAAGTAAAAGCTATAGTAGAGATGGCTCCAGCTTCTAATCTAAAACAACTGAGAAGCCTCCAAGGTAAACTACAGTCTATCAGGGTTTTATAGCTCATCTTGCTGACAAATGTCAAACTTTTTTGCACTTACTACGCAAGGATGTATCATTTAGATGGGATAGTAAGTGTCAATAGGCATTCGACCAATTGAAAGAGTATATTGCTACCCCACCAGTGTTGGTACCACCAGTTTTAGAGAGACCTTTATTGTTGTATATTTTTGCCACATCAGCTACACCAGGTGCACTCTTGGCTCAACATGATGAGTCTAGAAAAGAACAAGCAATCTATTATATCAGTAGCACCTTAGCAGGTTATCAACTTAATTATACTCTGATGGAGTGGGCATGTCTAGCTGTTGTGTTCACTTCCCAAAAATTATGGCACTACATGTTAAACCAACAAACTAAGCTTATATCTAAGGTAGATCCACTGAAATACCTCCTATATGATGTAGCTCTCACAAGTAGATTAGCAAAATGGGTCATGATTCTTAGTGAGTTTGACATTGAGTATATTGATCGCAAAGTAATAAAAGGACAAGTCATCATCAATCAACTAACAGAGGCACCTATCATATATACACATCCTATGATCTCAGATTTTCCAGACAAAGGGATATTCAATGTCTATCCATTAGTTGTGTGGAATTTCTACTTTGATGGTTCATATACCCAGCATGGTTTAAGAGTTGGAGTCCTTTTCATCACACCATAGGGTGATTGTATTCCTAAGTCATATTGGCTAGCTTTTCCCTGCACTAATAACATTGTCAAGTATGAAGCTTTAATTATAGGACTCTGAATGGAAGTACAGTGGAACACAAAACAACTACAGGTCTATGGAGATTCCTAGTTGGTCATTCAACAGGTTACATATGAATATCAAACTAAAGATGACAAATTGCTTCCCTATAAAAGAATGGTCGATGACTTCAAGAAATATTTTTCCAAGATTTCTTTTGAACAAATTCCTAGATTGAACAACAAAGTTGCAGATGTTATGGCAACAATATGATCCCTCCTGGATATGTTAACTAATACTAAATGCTATGAGTTCATGGTCGAACATATCTTAATACCAACTTTTGATGTTCCACCTACTGAATTAATATGCAAAATTGTTGGTCCCAATTCTCCCTGGTACCAAGACATCTACGATTACCTCCATGATCATACCCTTCCATCGAACATAACTAGCACCCAAAAGAAAACCTTTTATTTGTCATGCTTCCCGATTTACTATCCTTGGTGATACTTTATACTGAAGGAGTCTTGATGGTATCCTACTTACATGTCTTAACTCGAAAGAGGCCAACACTGCTTTACGAGAAGTTCACAAAGGTGTCTTTGGGTCACATTCCACCAGTCCAAACCTTGCTAAGAAATTGTTGCGTATAGGATATTATTGGCCCACTATGGAATAGGATGCCCACCAATTTGCTAAGAAATGCTTTCAATGTCAACAGCATAGAGACCTAATTCATGCGCTAGCACATGAGTTGCAACTTGTTACTACTCCATGGTCATTTTCACAGTGGGGGCTCAACCTTGTAGGTAAAATCCATCCATCATCCTCTAATGTCCATAAGTTCATAATCACTACCACTGAGTATTTTATGAAGTGGGTAGAAGCCATCCCTATGACCTACATTACCGGTAAACAGATTGCTAAGTTCATCTTGCATTACATCATTTGTCGGTATGGTATTCCACTTGCTATTGTCATTGATAATGGTAGACCTTTTAAGAACTAAGAAGTCTGTGCCTTGTGCACTCAATTCCATATTCAACATCACTTCTCCACCCCTTACTATCCACAAAGTAATGGCCAAGCCAAGGCTTCCAACAAGACTATATTGAAAATCCTTAAGAAAACAGTCAATGAAGCTAGTCGTGATTGGAATTTGCAGCTTAATCTCACCTTATGGGCAACTATACTAGTATCTGAACCCCAACCGATGCTACTCCATATGCATTCATCTATGGCACCGAGTCTATTTTACCTATTGAGGTTGAGCTCCCTTCTCTCAGAGTTTTTATGCAACATCTCATTGATGGAGAAGAGTACATAATTGCTAGGTCACATTAGCTAGAATTATTGGACGAGAGGCATCTTATAGAACTCAATCACCTTTAGGTCTATCAAAAATTCCTTTGTCATAGATATAATAAAAAGATAAAGGAAAGATGGTTTCAAGTAGGTGATCTTGTTATAAAAGAAAATCAGAGAAACCAACAGGATCAAGAGAAAAGGGAAAGATTGAACCTAATTGGTTGGGACCCTTCATTATCACAATAGAATATGGATCAGGAAATTATACATTATCAACACCTGAAGGAATTCCTTTAGATGAACCCATCAATAGTGTTCATCTTAAGAATTTCTATGCTTGATCCTCAAAGTATCCCAGAAAAATCCAAAAAAAAATACAAAAATACAAAAAAAAATAAAAAATACAAAAATACAAAAAAAATCAAAAAAATAGAAAAGTAAAAAAAATAATTCATCCTCTGGTGAAAACCTGGTAAACAAGCGCCTTGGATAAGTACCATAGTGAAAACCTGGCAAACAGGCGTTATGTATAATTGTCAACATCCACCATCTATTAAGTTCTCATCCATATCACTCCATTCCATCCCATAATAAAACTCCTTTCATCCATCCATAATAAAGTCATTGACCTACATATTTCTCATATACCAATCTATCATGGCTTGGAAATTGTTAGTGTCACTTGTTATTCACTTAGTCTTTTCACTTCATAACAAGTTCATCCATCATTCTCCATAATAAATCTTGTACCAGACTGGGGGCATCTCTCCTTAGCTTAGTTCTAGGAATGGATCCTTGTTGTATCGAGAGGAATTGTCACTTTCACACATTTTCCATAAACATTATCCATCTACCACAAACCATAATAAATCCCAAACATTCACTTCATTCACCTATCACCCCGACTTGACTAACTCAAGCAGAAAATGAACTATGCATCTTTTTGAAAGCTCAAGTACTTACCAAATCAGAAGCAAAAGACTACTCGTGAAGCAGTGCACTTGCATACCACTTGCCTAATATACTAAATCCATTATCCTAATCCAAAGCCTTTAATGGATGTATCCTTCCTACAATAAGGTACAATTTATAATGAGCACCCTCTTTGGCAAGAGATATGATGGTTGTGTATTTGTTTTGTCTGTTGGCCAATTTTTTTTGTTTATCTTTTTGTTCCTTTCTATTACCTAATCAAGACTACCTTGATCTTTCTATATCTTGGTATGTTGCGATAAAGTATGGAGTGGGACATTATCATTGCTTTCGTATGTTGTGTTTGTGGGATGTTCTTATTATCCTACCAAGGCTAATATTTATCTTGTGTGTGTTGGAATTAGCATCTTGCATATCAATATCCTTTGCATCTAAGGTCATTCAAAAGCCTTTTGTACATTAGGATCATTCTATGCTAATACTATTTTTCATTCACGTATCCAACAAGGTTCCATTATGTCTGGTATAGATAAGACCAAACCATTTGTTTGTAGAGTCAACGTCCTATGCATTTGATACATCGTCACCTTGGTCCTATATACCCTAGTGCATAATATCCTTTGCTATATCAAAATAAGGATTGCTCTTTACATTTTATAAAGCATAACCAAAGCAAAATCCCTCCATCCATTCACCCATATATCCTAATAAAATCCATAGCTTTCATGAAGTTCAATCAACCATCACTTCTCTATTCTAGACATCATTTCTTCTATCCATACTAACATCATCACCATATTCTTCTATTGCATCCATAAAAATCTTACAAAAACATACATGTTAGACATCACATTATAAGCATCATATATCCATAGTCTATCCATAGCAAAGTCCATAAACATCATATATACATCATAAAATCACACATCATATGTCATCCATAGCATAAGTAAACTATCTAGCTAGTACATTATGTTATCCATAGCATCATAAGTACATCATCACGTAAATCCATGATCATAATATATGTCAAGCATATCATAATGTCACAAAAACATCACATATAATAAGTATTAGCATCATATACATCATAAAATAACACATCATATAGGTCGTCAAAATCATGTCATCTCTCATATGTATCAAAAAAATCAATGTCATGTGCATGTCTATACAAAAGGGCTACATGAATCATAAATATACAAAATTGAATAGATATCCTGTAGGCATCATCATTTCATACATAAATATATATACATCATCAAAATATGCACAAGTGTTTAAGTCGAGCTCCCCTCTGAAGGCTTGGCCCCAGCCCCTGATGGTGGTGGTCCTACTGGAGGAGGTTGATGTGCCCCTACTGCTCGTGGTGGTGGAGGCCCCATAATTGATCCTCCTGACCTCCTCGATCAGGAGGCCACTAATCTACTCCTCTCTCTAAACCTAGGTTGTCTCTGATCAGGAGGTACTACACTATGATACAAGCCTCTTTAATACTCAACCTCACGGGTCACCCTGGTTAACTCATGTTGTACTCTGGAAAGCTCATTGACCAAGGTAATTATTGGTTGATCTAACCCAATCATGGATCTAGTTGTGTCCCTCTCATGTGTCACTCTCTATAGCTGGGACTTTGTCCTGAGACACATGGCTATGGCCTTGTCCCTCTCTGCTACCACCCGAGCCGTCTCCCCTAGAGTTAGTCTTGATATCTGTGTATGTGCAGTGGCTTGTACGTGCTACGCTGCTACCCTCACATCATCTCGCTCCCTACGGAGCCTCATGATTAGGAGCTTAGATCTCTATCGTCAATGCACCTCCTCCTCCAATAGACATTGTAGTCTCTCTATCTCTATCTCTCCCTCCTCTGCATCATGATCCCCTATAGGAGCATCTTGCTCACCCATAGCCACATCCTGGTGGCTAGCCTCCACCTATATCTACTCATCTATAGCCACATCGTGATGGCCTACCTCTACCTCTTTCTACTCCTCCTGTCTAGGAGCCTCCTCGGCCTTAACCCTCTACCTCTGTTGATGGGCTCTGCTTGACTTAGCAGCTATCACCCTACTAGCTAGCTCCCTAGACCTCCTTTGCCCCCATCCAACTGAAAATCCTCTAGAGCATACGTCTGGCACAAGCACTCCACCAATTAGTCCTACAACCACTAGTTGTATCTTATCAAACCGAGTCCTCATCTGACTCAGGCGTATCTCTCCATCCTCTATCCTGAGGTCACGAGTCATCAGCAATCAGGAAAGTGCACTCCCCCCTGTATTAGTATCATAGACCACTCTCACCCCATATATCGGGATGCGGAGTATCCTTCAGGCATCCTCTAAGGTAATCATGGTCTCTTCTATTGGTAGTAAGGATGAACTGTGCTCGTTGTACCAACACTCCACCAATGCAATCATCATCACACGGTGTACCCTGACGGGTGGCATGTGTGTGACATACCATAGGCCCATCACCTCCTAGAACAAGTCCTCGTCCTAATCAAGGTCAGCTACCAAGGATAAAGAAGCTAGATGTCGCTCAAGGGACATCAATGGTGGAAGTATAACCTACATTCACAATCACCAACTTGTCAGTTCCTTTAGAAACTTACAAATTTTGCATGCAAATCATAAGCGACCTATTTCCTTAAAAATGCCTTATTGTTGATCATTAGCGCATGATTGTTTATCAAAAGCGCAAAACTATCTATCACTCGCACAATACTATTTCATAAGCATCTACCTATGAGTCATTTGCGCACACCTGTTTATCATAAGCGCAAACTTACCTATCATTAGCACCTATTTGTCGATCATTAGCACCATACTTCCATGCACCCATGACCTTGACTTAGGTTTTCACTTGTGGCCTATTTTATCAGTTGTGCCACTATAGACATCATTTGTGTCTTGTTTTCTTAGGTGCACCACACTTTTCTTCACTAGCGCGAAACTACTAATAATTAGCACAACTTTAACCTAAACCTAAGCACTATCATTTGTGACACCTTTCCTCAGAAGCGCCATTGCGAGCATCATTTGCACCATTGTGCATCATTAGTGCCATGTTTTCAATCAAAAGCATCATTCTACCTACAAGTTCACATTTGATGACACCTAGGACCTACCCCTTTTAACCCTCATTAATGACCCTAATAAATACACTAGTAGGTTAGAAATAAGGTACATACCACTCCTGGTGCTCCTGTTGGCCGACTATACATCCCAATCCTCTCTACATGGTGATATGCTCATGGAATCCTAGCCATCTCTGCCAAGTCTCTTGCTCTAAGCTCTTGAAATCCCCTAATCACTAGAGGACAAAATTCTAAAGCTCTACAAATGCAAATGAGTTGAAAGTGGCCCCTTGGGCCCTACTTATAGCCCTCAAGAACTCACCCCTAAGCACTCGCCCCCAGCCCTAAATTCTTCCCTCCGATGCCCCAATTTTTCCTCGTGTCAACCCCATTTCTCCATCATCTCAGCCTCCACTTCGTATTCTACCTTTCTTCTCTTCCTTCTTCTATGTCATCCTCCTCTTCTTCTTATTGAGAGTCCACCCAGCAAATTTAATTTTTCTTGGTTCCCCTCTCGAGGGGGCATCCTACCTCTATCACCCATTACACTGGGGCATAGTAGTTGACACATTATTCATATCATCAATAATTCTTTGAAACAATGCCATGAAACACATTGTCTCAAAGAGGGGCAAAATGTAGACACCTAAAAAATGAGTAACGCATCATCATCCTATCATATGTATCATTCTCTCATCAATTTCTTCTAATTCAAACATTAATTAAATAATTCCTAGATTGTTTAATTAATTTCAGGTATGCCTTGTCATCAATATATACCCCTTTCAACAATAATTAAATAATTTCATAATTGTTTAATTAAATCAATCTTTCCCTCTCATTTTATTCTTTTATTTTCACATTAATTAAATAAATTTGTTATTTAATTAATTCACCAATTTATTCTTCCATTCCACAAACAATTAAATAATTTTAATTATTAATTAGCTAATTATTCCTCCAAAATTAAATAAATTATTCTAATTTATTTAAGTTGATTTTTCTTATCTTCCATGCAAATAAATAAAATCAAATATTTTATTTATTTCCTATTTTCATCCATCATGCACAACAAATTAAATTAATAAATTTATTTATTTATGTCACACCCCATTTTTAAACTAATGTATTTATTTTCATTATTTTCAAGGAGACAGATAGTTAGTTAGAGAAAATATTATGATTATAGTAATGATGGGAAATGCATTTGTTTTATATTAATTTATATGCAAGAAGTGATTTTTTATGATGTCATTATTGAACATGTGGTTAAAATGATGTAATGGACTAACTACCATCCTGAAATTGAGGTGGATGCAGGAACAGTGTTTCCCTTCGATATGAGGAGAGAGAGTAACACCATGGAGAGGATGCTAGATCACATGAATGCAATGATCCTTATGCCATGTAGAAACTCACACACATATACTCTAGTAGAGAGATTATGTTTGTTCTTGCCAAGCTATGTCGTCGTTAAGACGAAGGTTAAATCCTTTTTGTCGTCTGATAGAAACTTGGTGTATGCCTTTAGGATGACAAGTCAACATGTTTAATCAACTAAACATGTTTAAATTTTTTGTCGAGATCTTAGTCGATATGTGATAATTCTTCGTCGATAATTGTGCTTCAGATGAACACATTTAGTGTTCGAAAGTATGCAACATCGACATCTATTAGATAAGTATGTTATGTTTATCTACAAAGTTATTATTATTAGTATTAGTATTATTAATATTATTGTATAGTCAATAATTATGTTAGGTTTGGTAAAAATCTCTTTTTCTTTTAGCGAACTCCCTAGATGCTTGAGAGTGGGAGAAGGAGCAATAGCTCCATACCCTCCAAACTCTCCACTATTTTTTGCATGAAGAGATAAACCATAGGGACATGGAGAGCGATGAGGAGTGGTGCTTTAATGATGTGCCCATAATATGAAGAGCCCGACTTTAGAAAAGAGGAGTGGAGTATTTTAGAGGATAGGCAGAATACTTTGGAAAGCCTTGAAGGAAAGAGAGCACGAAGAGGAGCGTAGGAGGCAGTGAAACTTTGACAGTGTTTTGCTTGTAGCATATAATAAGTAAGTTCATCGTTATACCACCGAAAGTGATGAAATGTATATGCTTAATAATGCTTACATTAATTGAAATTGCAAGTAGATTTATGCAGAGATTTTATTGTTGTTCGTCCTCAATTGAGGATTACATTTGTATGAATAAGTATTGTATCTCGTTTGAGATAGAGTTGAATAACTCTGAAGACATGTTTATATATATATATATATATATATATATATATATATATATATATATATATATATATATATATATATATATGTTTATATATGTATCTTAAAGGAATGTTTATGAGAATAATATCTCAAGATAAGAGAATTGTATCCCTATGTTATATCGTAGCATATTCTATTTTTATTATAAAAAACAATTTAAAAAGGATAGTAACAGCTATAGGACTATGTGATCGAACTAGTTGTTATAAGGCCATGTATTATGTTTAATGGCCGATTGAGTATGTTATAAGGCTATGTATCATGTTTAATGGCAAGCTGAGTATGTTTTATGGCCAAGTGTTATGATATATAATAGGCCGATTGATTAAATCTGATGGTCGAATATTGAGATAATGGTTGACTGTATAAGTCTATTTGTTTGTTCTTATATTGAGGCCGAGTGTTATGATACATAACAGGATGACTATAAAACTATATTGAGGCCGATTGTTATGATATATAACAGGCCGAGTGTAATACTATATTGAGGTCGATTGTTATGATATATAACAGGCTTACTGTAATACTATATTGAGGTCAATTATATTGGTATAGTGAGGTCGACTGTCATAACATAAAGAGGTCGACTCTAATATTACTTTGAGGTCGAATGAGTTAATATATATTCAAGTCAACTGTGCTTTATACTTAGGCCTAATGTATTACAACATAGAGGCCGATGGTGAAAAGTACAAATCATGTCTTAGAAGAGACCGACAATTTATTGAAAACCAAGTTTAGGTTTAGTAACCTAAAAAGGGTTAGCAACAAACTATTGAAGAACCTAACAGAAGATCAATTGTAAAGTATACTTCTCTTACCAGTAGTGGATTAAGAGGATTGAGAATGTATTTTTGAAATATTATAAAGCTAGTATAAAAGATAGAGTCATAGTGTATGAACACTTGACATTGGATTTATTCTTTTACCTATTTTAGGCCAAGTATAGCCACAAGAATGTCTTGAGAAAACACTTTTTATGCCAACAATAAGTCAAGATTTTGACTATCGTGATATTTGGAATACTCTCTTTGATATACATAAAGAGAAGTATTTAATTCGTATGATTACTCATTTATAGTTTACTATCAACAGATTATGAGTTGAATATGTGTTAAGATAGATAGAGTCTTTATTTGATAATCTATATGGCTTAAGAGTCAACCTTGTATGTGTAGATGACTATGGATGAGCATAGGACTAGATGAACAAGACATTGAGTAGATGACAGGATGTCATAGACCCATGATTGCAAGGATGCATAGAGGGACTCAATATATGTTTACACAAGTCATCTAAGTTCTCACCCTAGACTTGTCAAGGATGACTAGTAGATAAGGGTATAAGTCTTTATGACTAATGAGGTATAAGAAGGACCAAGAGAGTTGTTATGTATAAAGAAATAAATGATTAATAAGAATGTTGTCTCCAAGTCAAGAAAAGAGTGAGTGAACATACAACTATTTATATATATGAAACTTTGGCCAAAGTAATGCAAAAGTCACTACTTGCATTATTAGTTCATGGTGTACCAGATAGCTAAACAATTAGAATGAGTCATACATAGCTAGAGCTAGACTAGAGTTGTAAACCTAACTGTCATTAGCTAGGACACATCACTAGTTCTCAGATGGCATATGGAATCAGTTGATTCTCATTATCTATTACCCTCGTGAAGGGAAGGGCCACTTCCAGAAAGGAAGGTGAGTAGGGGACCACTAGTCTATGGTTGGAGGAAAAGCACTAGGGTGATGCTCTCTCTCTCTCTCTCTCTCTCTCTCTCTCTCTCTCTCTCTCTCTCTCTCTCTCTCTCTCTCTCTCTCTCTCTCTCTCTCTCTCTCTCTCTCTCTCTCTCTCTCTCTCTCTCTCTCTCGTAGTTGACTTCGAAGACTTGTGAACAAGAATACGTTGCTTATTTTGTAAATGATATCAATAAAATTGTAAGTCATAAGAAAAATGGCCAGTTGTTATATGTGCAATTTGTTAGTCGCATGTGAAGTGACCTTCTTTTGAAATATGTATATTATACTTGGATATTGCAAATGTAATATATTGATTATGGATATTTATCTTCATTTAAAAAAAAGAGTGTGAATATTTGTTTTATTATGTTTAAGTTTATCTAATATTCCAGTTGGGATGTTACACATGGTATCAAAGCTACCAAGTTCAACACTTGGACCTTGGAGCTCATTGTGAGGTTTCACAAGATTGGCAAGGCATGCTAATGTTAAAACATTTATTCTTGTGCTAGAATGGCAAGAAATAGAAGGACAAGAAAGCAAACCAAGAAAACAAAACTTACTGAAATGCCTAAGATCACCATTAAGAAAGAAACATCTCCTGAACCAAAGACTGAAGAAACAAGAGTTTTGCAAGGGAAGCTTGGCTTACTAATTTTGAGACACTAGCTGATGCACTCAATGTATCTGCTGGAAAGGAGGAAACACCTTGAAAAGGCAAAAAGATTGTCAACCCCTACTATTGTTAAGATTAGTAAACCATCTGCACATCGTGACATGCCTTTTAGGTGTGGTCAGGATGCACCTGTTATAAGTCTAGAGGTGTTGAAGGAGTACTCACGAGTACATCCACATACTAAGTTTGTGTTACTTGATTCTGATGAAGAGGAGGAACTAGAGTAATTTCCTTTGTTAGAAAGTGATATGTAGACATTTCCTTTACAAAAAGTTTTGTATTTGAATAAGGATGTAAAGACCTAGAAAGTGAATAAAATAAAGTTTTGGCTTTTTGAGTAAGCAAATGTTTGTGTGATGAATCTCTGATTTTAGATGTACTTATGAACTTGTACTTTTATGATAGTATATTAAAAAAGTTACATGTTCTGATAAATTTCTATGCAATGATTAAGTGTGGTATTTTTATGGAACACTCTGAAAACGAACCAGGAGGGAACTCGATGGCCCCAGATCCTGAGAATGACCCTATCGCAAAATTAGATCAAATTTTGTCAATTTTAAATGAAACAAAAGGAAGATTGGAAGCCCTGGAATAGGAAGTTAGAGGGGAAGAAACCAATCGAGAACATCACTCTAAAGAAAGAGAAGAATCTGGTTTTCATGGTGAGCCTAGAGTAAATAATCAAGACTCACAAATTCATAATGAGGCAAAAACTCATCTTACCAGTGAGTTAGCCTAATATATGAAGAAAGTTATACCTTTTAAGTTTGATGGAACAATGAGTAGAGATGCAACTGAGGCTTGGTTGATAGAGATGTAAAAATATTTTGAGATAAGAAACTATTCTGAGATCACCAAGGTTGTATGGGGAGCATACCAATTAGCTGAAGAAGCATCCACGTGGTGGATGAACAAGAAAATGGAATTAGGATTGAGTTCCTTAAGTCTAACTTGGGATCAATTTATGGTCATATTTATAAAAAGACCCAAATTTATTTTGACCAAAAATTAACGGATTTTTAAAATCTACGTCAAGGAGATATGACTCTCACTGAATACTGGGAAAATTTTACTAGGATATTGAAGTATGTGCCACAATATTAGAAGGATGAAAGATTTAGAATAAGGAAGTTTATAATGGGCTTGAATGCTCAGATTGGTGGAGAAGTAGATGTTCATGGACCCACAACCATGGATCAAGTTTTTGAGAAAGCCATCAAGAAAGAATAGAAGCTCAAATCTATCTCTGTGTATCGAGAAAGATCTCAAAGGAAATTTAATTGGAGTCATCCTTCGACATCCTTTAAAAAGAGAAATAAGAATCAGGAATCTAGAGAAAGGAACTGTGCTAAAAGTTCCAAATTTAATAGAAATGAATCTAGGGATGGAAATAGGGATTCTAATCCTAAAAGGAATGATGATATTACCAACCGATCTTCAAGAAAGAGAGGTCCTCCTAGAGGGTGTTTCATGTGTGGAGATCATTATGATAACCAATGCCCCATGAAGAGTCAAGGAAATTCTTATGGAGGCAAACCTTTACCTCACAGCAAATAGCTTTTTAGAAAGGATTCATGCTGCTCTTGATAGTCATCAAGCTGAGTATCAGGTTACTCCTATTGAAACCACTGGTACTCTCTTTGGAACCCCAATTTCTATTCTTATAGATACAGGAGCAACTAAAAATTGTGCAACCCTAGAATACTTGATAAATGTCTAGGAAAGCTAGTTTCATGGCTAATTCATGGACAATAGAGTTTGCAAACCAGTCAAGAGCTCGGGTAGAGCAATGCTTGTTTGAATCCAGATTAACCCTACTTACTTTTTCCACGGAGGTCAACCTATATGTAACACCTCTAGGATTCTATGATGTCATCTTAGGGATGAAATGACTATCTTAGCATGGGGCAAAAGTTGATTGTCTTTCCAAAATAGTAGAATGCATTGACGATGATGGAAATGTTGTCCTCATCCAAGGTTTTCAACAAGAAATGAAAATTAGGCAAATTTCCGCGATGCAATTCAAAAGAGAAAAATGGAAAGGATGCCAGATGTTTGTAGTGAAGATGTAGGAGGTAGAAGAAGAAGAGGAGAAGGAATTAAAGGAAAATACTTTTGAAGAATACCCTTTTTCTTCAAGATTTTCGGGATGTGTTTTCAGAAGACCTTCCAAGATTGCCCCTGAAGAGAGTTTTTGATTTTGTAATAGATATTATTCCTAGTTCCGAACTGGTGTCCAAAGCACCTTATCCAATGACTACTACTGAGTTGATGGAGTTAAAAGCTCAACTCTAGGAATTGTTGCAAAAAGGATTGATTAGACCTAGTGTATCACCTTAGGGTGTGCCAATGATCTTTGTTAAGAAGAAAGATGGCACTCGGCATCTTTGTATAAATTATCATATGCTTAACAAAGCAATGATTAAGAACAAGTATCCTCTACCGTGCATAGGTGATCTTTTTGATCAAATGCGTGATGTCGCTGCATTTTCTAAAATTGACCTTAGATCAGGTTATCACCAGTTGAGATTGAAGGAAGAAGATATTCACAAGACAACCTTTCAAACAAGGTATGGGCATTATGAGTTCATAGTCTTACCTTTTGGTTTGACCAATGCTCTAGTAGCATTTATGAGTTTGATGAACGATGTTTTTAGAGACTGTCTAGAAAAGTTTGTTCTAGTGTTTTTAGATGATATTTTGATCTACTCTCGTAATGAGGGGGAACATCATCAACACTTGCAGATAGTTTTGCAACGACTCAGGGAGCATACACTTTTTGGAAAGTTATCCAAATGTACCTTCTTTCAAAAAGAGGTGCAGTACTTGGGTCATATCATATCAGCTAAAGGAATTGTTCTAGATCCATTGAAGATAAAGGCTATTTTAGAATGGCCTACTCCTAAAAATGTGTATGAAGTGTGTAGTTTTATGGGATTAGCAGGGTATTACAGGAAGTTAATTTTGAACTTTTGTAGAATTGCCCATCCTATCACTTCCTTGCAGAGAAAAGGAAAGAGATTTGAATGGTCTGATAAGTGTGAAGAAGCTTTTAATATTCTTAAAAGGAAATTGACTTCAACACCAATTCTTAATGTGCCAGACCTAGAGGGTCATTTTGTTGTTGTGATTGACGCTTTAGGAGAAGGGTTAGGAGGAGTGCTCATGCAAGAAGACCAAGTTGTAGCCTATGAGTCCATAAAGTTGTGACCCTACGAGCAGAATTATGCCCCTCACAATTTGGAATTAGCAGCAATTGTGCATGCTCTCCGAGTATGGAGGCATTATTTGTTGGGGAAGCAATTTGAATTGAAATCTGATAATCAAGGTTTGAAGTACATCTTCACACAACCTAACCTTAATGCCCAACAAAGAAGATGCTTAGAACTCATCTCTGATTATGATTTTGAGGTTAATTGCATTAAAGGTAAGGAAAATAGAGTGGCTGATGCCTTGAGTCAAAGAAGGCACATATCGACAATAGTATCAATGCACTCTGATTTCAAAGCTCAGATATTGAAAATTTTGACTGGTGATGAATATTATGAGCAAATTTTGAAAGCTCTAACAGACACTCCTCAAGATACAAGGTATTATAGAACTAAAAGTTAGAAAGAGAGAACAAATATAGGAAAGAAAGGTAGCAAAAATTGTTGCAAGAGAAAGGAAGGAGCAAGAAAAGTTAGATAAAGACCTTCAACGAAAAGTAAGAGAATGCCATTTTTTTATAAAGGTAAGAAAACGAATAGAAAAAGGAGCAAGAGAGGATCCAAAGAGAGAGAGAGAATGGAAAAATGACTTCAGTTGGTAAAGAGGGATTTAGATAGGCAAAAGAATTTGAGTAATCCATTGAACCCTTTGCCTAAACAACATACATTGTTTAGGGAGATGATGAACATTCGTGTCCCTCAATATTCCACTGCAATGAATTCTAAAGGTCTCACCCCGTCTCATATAAATAGCACTCCAATTTCACCAATAAGGGAGGATAACATGGCTAGGATAACTTTCTCAAGTAGCCAAACAACACCAAGCTCAATGACATCAAATCCATTATCTTTTCCCCCATGGTTTTAGTGAAATGAGTTCTATAGTTTTTGGACTGTAATGATTGTACACAAAAAAAAATTATATTAGTCTACGGAGTTTGGGATTTTGTCTGCCAATGATAACTATATCTATTATAATTTATATAATTTGGCTTACAAGTATGCTAATATATCCAATCATTACAAAGAAAAGCAACTCTTATTTTGAAATGTGTAGTGACTACAAATAATAACATTTCAATTTTATGTCTACTATTTCTTAATGGAATGTTTTTCTAATATACAACCAAAAAATAATTTGATAATGATGCAAGGAAATTGTGAATCCTAAATGTACAACACAAAACTTGTATGTGTACAATCACAGGTGAGGGGGCATGATAGTGGTGCACCTTGACTTTTGAGGTTCACTTGGCCTTTACATTTTTTAGTGTTTGAGAAGCCATTTCTTCATTTCACTCCTCTATGTGGTTGTAAATGGAAGGTGAGGTCATCATACTGGTGGTGTTCACCTAGGGTTAGGGTTTTGACTTCCAATTTGCAGGTTCCTGTGTGTTTTCCTTCTGACCCTTAGTGCCTTGGTTTAAATTGTTCCTCGGCCCGCATGCACTGTTTAATTGTTTTTCCTGTCGCATTTGAGAAAATTGTTAAATTTTGTGTATGCAAAGGTGAAATGTGTGTTGGCAAACTTGTGAAATCTCCCCTCGGTCCCTCAAAATTGATAAAAAAATGGGTCAGATGCATTTCCGAATGCATATCGGGTCACTGTTTTCAGTTTCTAAATGTTTCTATCAGTAGCCAAGAGGGTCTCATATTGCCAATGCCACGGGTCTGCCAAGTGTTGAGCCCCAGTTTATTGCCGCGCTTTTATTTTTGAATGTAGCTTCAACGCGGATGGTGCCACGTTGCTGAGGTTGTTTCTCTTTTGTTTCTAAGTTACTCGCTGCGGGTGGCGCCACGTGTTAGTTTCTGACAGAGTTTCAATGAAGTTTCTTTTAAGTTTCATGAAGTGTCGCGGAACCTGCCACGTGGAGGCTTCCGAGAGACCCTAAAGTTTCACAGTTCTGCCGGTGTTTCTAAAAGTTTCATAGTCTCTGCCAAAGGCTTCACAGACCCTTTAATTGTTTCCTTTTTGTTTCATGTTTGGCACAGACATGGTGGGACCCAGTTTAAGATACAGGTTCACATAAGGCGCCACGTGGCAGCTTCCGCGGGAGTTTCAAAAAAGTTTCTTTGAGTTTCAGGAGGCCGCGGAACCTACCAGTTGTCATTCTCCGTGGGAGTTTCTTGAAAGTTTCTAAAAGTTTCTAAGATGTTGCGGAGAGCGCCACGTTTCCCTTGTAGTTGCTACGGAGGCTGACAAGTGTCAGCTTCCGCGAAGGTTTCTTTTTGTTTCAAGGTGTGACGAAACATGGAGGTGGGCCCCGACATAAATATTAAGTGTGGCGGATTGTGACACGTGGTGGGGGGTCCCGGGACTTCTAACTATTTCTCTTAAGTTTCTATATGTTTTAAGGTTAATACGGAGCCCGCCAAGTGTCGATCTTTGCGAGAGTTTCAGTATTGTTTCAAAAGAGACTCTTTTGTGTTTCAAGAGGGCGCGAACCCCGCCATGTGCCTGCCTTTGCCTAGCTTCTGAGGGAGCTTCTATGGGTTTCAAGGGTGCCGCGGATCTTGCCATGTGGTGGCTTCCGCGTAAGGTTCCGGCGATAGACTCTCAGCGGGAATAGATAAAGGAAACAGGGAGGAAAAGGACCCAGCGATAGAAACTTAAGGTGCCTACGTGGTACGATCTGGTTGGTGGCGACTTTTTGACACTTTTGGGGTTGTTGATAACGGCGATGAGTTTTGGATCGACGGCCATGTTTAAAGCTTGCAGCGACAAGTTTTTTTCTTTATATCTGCGACTATTTTTGGCAGGAAAACTCTGTGGCTTGCTGCGGCTGTGTTTCCGAAGGCCGTGAGTAGTTGAAGCATTAATGGCGATTGCACAGAGGTGTGGGTCGATGATGGACAAATCAACCACCATTTTTATGATGCATGTCCTTGGGCGGCGGTGTAGATCCCGATTCTCACCTGCTCCTCGTCCTTCTCTGGCTTCTCCATGATTTGTCCCCTGTTGCATTTATGATTTTTTAGCGCCATTTTTTTGATACTGTGTATCTGGCGGGATTTTTGGCCTCTGATGTAATTAATTTGTTGGGTCCATTCTCTTGCTATTTAAGCAGACTGTGGACCCATTTCAAGGTTGTTGAAAGTTGAACATTTTCTGGCTTTGTAATATAATACAACTGACCTGGTTGCTCTGTGCAGTGGATTTTGTGAGTTTATGAGTCTCATGTCTTATGTTTTGTGCATAAATTCATTGGTTTCATGTTGATTTAGATGAGTAATGTTATATTGCATGTGTTTTGTTGTCTGTCTCCTGTATTGAATATGCTTTCCTTTTGAATCTGGGTATCTAAGGGGTGTCTTGGGTTCTAGGATATAGGTTTACTATATTGAATGCTTGATCTCTTAACTTATGTTCAAGGCATAGATTAAACTGTTTTCAAGTTAAGTATTGAGGAAAGTATATTGCAGTAAGGATATCATAAGTAGAGATGTATAAACACTCTATTCTGGGATATATTTGTAAGGCAAATATGATGAAATCCCCTTGAATCCAGTCTTGTTATGTTTATGCTGAACATTTGCATGTGTATGTCTATGACTCCAAGCCCTGGATAGGCACCAATCTAGCTCTGTGTTGAGGTTATACACCAAGTCCAGCTCTACATCCAAACACAACATCAAAATCAAACTCCAAAACAACCATTAGGACAATAGAATTAGTTTTAGAATCCCAAATCCTCTGTCTACAACTGAAAATAGGCCCAAAGCTAGCCCCTTTCTCTTATCTTGTAGTTTTGGTCTACTTACAGGAGGACTTATCTGCTTCATGTCAGCATCCCAGCCTTTGTATGCATATCCTCATGGGTGTTGAATAGGGAATACCCCCTAGGTTTTACAGAGTTTGAAGAAGAAGAGGAGATAAAAATAGAGTCTATCTCCTATACTGTTGGCCCCTGGCCCAGAGATCCTGTTGATCATTGATGGCTACCTTGTAGGGAAATCTGGGAATAAGCATCCAGTCTGGGAAAAAACCAACAGAAATTGGTGAATCCGCTGGGGATAAACTTTGAGAAAGAACCTTGATTTAAAATAAATAGTTCCTAGTAATAGGTGGCGACTCCGAACCAATCTCCCAACCGGTAAAGTGAAAATTTGTATGTAAGGGAGAAGATCCCAGCATAATACTCTATTTGAAGAGTTACCCATAAAAATGATGTATAGAAAAAAGGGGACTGTTCGAGCCAGTCAAGATGGTTCTCCTAGCCCCAAGAAAAATGATTTTATTCAGGATAATCCAGGATCCTCAGAGAAAACAGTACCTTATTTTTCAAACACTGAGGCTGAAATCCAGAATGTGTATGAAAGCCAGCAAGGTAATGGTTTGAGAATAAGGTCAGAGGTGTTTCAAGAACGTCCTTTTCATGATTCTCCTGACAGATTTGAAGAGGCTGAATCCCTAAGGGATGATGATAATGATGATCAGAATATGATAAAACCATCTTCTCCTATGCCTAGAGAGGAAGAACTAGCTGATGAAATTAAGAACTTAAGGGCTGAGTTAGAATATCTGCAAGCAGTAAAAATCAGAGATGATATGAGACAGAAAGTGCAGGCTTTGAGAGTTGCTCAAAATGATTCAATTCCTACCCTCCAAAATGCAAATATGCAGAGAAATCAACAAAGAAATGAGGTACAGTATCATCAGAATAATGATCAAAGACAAAATGTAGACAATAACACAAGAGCTCCATTAAATAATGTGAGAAATCAAAATGTAAATAGAAATGCAAATGCTAATCAGTTTGAGAGGCACCCAATGCAGTTGGATAGACTCAGACAACTTGATTTTGATGGCATTCCTGGTTATCCAAACCCTGTTGACAAACATGTGAGGCTGCAAGTGCCTAAATTTTTAGGAAACAATACTGTCTCAGGAGAGGATTATTTAAAAGCTTTTTAGAATACCATGGACAACTTTGAGGTTGAGCATGAGGATGTTTTCATGAAATCATTTATGCAATCCTTAGTTGATGAAGCCAAGGAATGGTATAAAAGTCTACCTAACAGAAGCATTTCATCATGGGATGATTTCAAAAGGATGTTTAAAGAGCAATATGGTGACAAAACTGACCCTAACTTTTTTGTAAATGAGTTCACTAGTATCACCAAAGGATCAAATGAACAGGTTGCTGATTTCAATGCTAGATTCATGAAGGTGTTGAACAAATTGCCACATCACATGAGGCCAAATGAACCTATGTGCATAGTGTTGTACATAAATGCTTTTGATGCCAAGACAGCTTATGGATTAAGAGACAAGGGTCCTCACAGCCTCAGAGATGCCTTTAAAGTTGCAACAAATATTGAAAATAACAGAAAGGTATCTGGTAAAACAAATAAAAGGGATGATGTGAAAATTCTGCAGAATCCAAACAAACCTCAAAACACTCAAGGTAGTACATCTACCCCTGAAGATAAAATAGATAAATTGGCAAATGTTGTTAAGGACCTAAGCTATAGACTGGCTAAAAGTGAAAAAGGGATAGGTCCTAATAGGCAATCTTATCAAAGACAGGAGAAGAGACCATCATTGCATGATATGCCATATAATACCAATTGGCATAATGGTAGGCCTGTATTGCCACATAACAACACAAATCAAAGAGCTCAACATACCAAGGAAACTCCTGATCCTTTGAAGAAGGCTGTTAATATTGTTAATGATACTCCATGATGTATAATATGCCAGATGCCTCATTCACAGTCACAATGTATGATTGCTCAATCTCTATATAACAATGCCATGGCATGTGATGAGTGCAATGGGCCTCATTGCATGGAAGATGATAATGTCAACCTGTTGTCTGCAAATAGAGAATACCCTTTTCATGATGCTGATGCAAATGCAAATGATGAAACTCAGGGCTACCAGCAGTTCCCATATGATGGAGATGATGAAGACAACTATGCCTATGCTCAGGATTCACACAGTTTTCTGAATAACTTGAGGAGGCCTTCTGATGAACAAATTAGGGCCTTCACAGTTGCAGCAGTTGCTCAAGTCAAAAGCAACTACAACCTAAGAGGTAAAGCTCAAGTAAGCAGCCCACATCAGCTAGAAGGCATTTCTGCAAATCAGCCTGTACACAGTCATAAAGGAACTGAGACACAAAAGAAGCAATGGAACAATAATAGGCAAAATTTTAAGCAAAAAATAGGTTATGATCCCCAAGGACCAGAAAATAGAGTTCCCCAAGGTGAGGATCAAAGTAGGAATTTTCAGAACAAGGATGGCAGTCAGAGAGCCATAAAAACTAAAGCTGGATCATCTCAGGATAAAGGTAAAACGGTGGATCAGGCTACAACTGTTATTCAAAATTATGCTCCATTTGACATCACTTAGGTCTTGTCTCAAATAAGGTCTCTGTTCCACTAATGGAGCTGATGAAAGTTGAAGAATTCAGAAATAGGACTGTATCCTTGATTTTAGGAGTACCATGTCAAGCCAAGCAGAATATTGAGACTCAAGATAAGAAACAAGTTATGTGCATTGAAGAGGATGAGATTCCTGAGGTATATCTAGGGATGACCATGACAAAATGCCCTTCACAAGTGGAGCCATTTTTGTATCCTTGGTTATAAGTGGAAAAGTAATTAGAAATTGTATGCTTGATTCTGGAGCATCTACAAATATCATGCCTTTAGCCATTATGCAGCAAGCTGGATTAAACATAGACAAGGCGTGTGGGAAATGCTATGCAATGGATTCTAGGGAGGTACCTGTCATTGGAATCATGAAGGATGTTGATTTTAGATTGGCAGCATATCCTGAAAAAACCTACAGAATGAACATAACAGTGGTTGATATCAAGCCACAATATGGCATGTTGCTGTCAAGAAGATGGGCAGCACTCATTGGTGGAAGTATGCAACTGGATCTGTCATATGCCATGATCCCAATGAATGGCAGGGATGTCAAGCTAATCAGAGAAGAAAGATCATCAGAGACAGTGAGGATCAAGAATCAGAGGAGCATATATGTTTTGTGGACACTGACTGTGAAAATTTCAAAGTTGTCTCAGATGATAAGGAAGATAAAAGAGAAAAAAATTGCATTCAAGAGTTGGACCAACAAGGTCTTTGGACCATGTATTTTGATGGAGCTTGTTCAAAAGAAGGCTCTAGTGCTGGAATCATTTTTCTGTCTCCAACTGGTAAGCTTCTCCAATTCTCTTTCTTGTTGAGGTTTGCCTGTACAAATAATATTGCAGAGTATGAGGCTCTGTTATTAGGGTTAAATGTTGCTTTGAAGCATGGGATTAAGATGCTCAAAGTGTTTGGTGATTCAGAGCTTATTGTGTCCCAAATTAGAGACAAGTATGCATCAAAAAATAAAAGGTTGAAACAATACAAGCATGCTGTTTGGGATACAATTGAATTGTTTGATGCTTTTTCAATAAATTGGATAGAAAGATCAAAAAATGTCAGAGCAGATTTTCTAGCCAATGTAGCCATAAGGCCAGATGATATAACTTTGTCAAATGTTACAAATGTTGAAGTCAAACTTAGGCCTACAGTGCCAGATAATGTATGCAGCTGGCAAGTGTTTGATGATGATAAGGATTTACTGAGATTTCTGCATTGTATTGATGAATATGAGAACCAAGAAATGGATTTTCAGAACTTTGTGGAAGTTGTAGATGGAAAAGAAACCCTTTTAGGGAAAGAAGTAATTCAGCTGAAGACTAACAAAATCCCTAGAGGGCTAGTAGCCTTAGAGAGAGCTTTTGACAATAGGGACCAATCTGTTACAAAAGCATCTCCAACAAACAAGAATGATCTGGAGGAGATAAAATTGGGAACATCTCATGCTCCCAAAAAGGTATACATTGGCAAACAGCTCAAACCACACATCAGAAGTATGCTAATTGCATTACTGAAAAGGTATAAGCATGTTTTGCTTGGTCATATGAGGACTTGAAAGCCTATAGAGAAGATTTATTTCAGCATGAAATCCCTTTGAAGCCTAGAGCTAAACCATTTAGACAAAAACAGCGGCCTATTAACCCAACCTTAGCTCCAAAAATGCAAGAAGAACTTATAAAGCTTAGGGAGGCTGGAATAATCATGCCTATCAGACATTCAACTTGGGTGTCTAACCTTGTCCCAGTCAGAAAAAAGAATGGTGATATAAGGTTGTGTGTGGACTTTAGAAACCTAAATGTATCTTCTTTGAAGGATAACTATCCATTGCCAAATATGGAGGCCATGTTGCAAAGAGTGACTGGTTGTGAACTTTTATCTATGATGGATGGTTTTTCAGGGTACAATCAAGTGAAAGTAAAAGAATCAGAACAATTTAAGACTGCTTTCACTACTCCATGGGGAACCTATGTATATATAAGGATGCCATTTGGACTAACAAATGCAGGTGCTACATTTCAAAGAGCAATGGATGTTGCTTTTGCAGGGCTAATTGACTCAGTCTTGGTTGTTTATCAAGATGACTTGACTGCCTTTTCAAAGAAAGAAGAACAACACTGTATGCATTTGGAACAGATTTTTATTAGAGCATTAGAATATGGCATTTCTCTCAACCCAAAGAAATGTGCTTTTGGGGTTGTGGAAGGAAAATTGCTTGGACACATTGTTTCCAAGGATGGAGTTAGGATTGATCCTGATAAGGTAGCAGCAATTGACAGAATTCAGATCCCTAAGACAGTAAAAGGTGTTCAGTCTTTCTTTGGACAAATAAACTTTGTTAGGAGGTTTGTTCCTAATTTTGCAGAGACCACAAAAGAAATTTCCAAGATGTTGAAGAAAGGTGCAACTGTTAATTGGGAGAGTGAAGCAATTGAATCATTTCAGAACATCAAGGAAGCAATCAAGATGGATCCTGTGCTGAAATCTCCTAATTTTTCCAAGCCAGTTCAATTGTTTTCATTTGCTTCTTTCCATACTGTTGCTGCATGCTTATTATAGAAAAATGAAGAAGGGTTTGAGCAGCCCATTGCTTTCTTCAGTAGGTCATTGTAGGCTGTTGAATTAAAGTATGACATTATGGAGAAACAGGCATATGCACTGGTTAGAGCAGTCAAGAGCTTCAGGCCTTATTTGGTAGGCTCACAAGTAATTGCATATGTACCTCATGCAGCGATAAAATATATCTTCACTTAGCAAGAGGTAACTGGAAGGAGATGCAGATGGATAAATAAGTTGCAGGAGTTCAACATAGAGATACAGATCACAAAATTGGTAAGAGGACAGGGGTTAGCAAAACTAATGACACAGTCAAATCTAGAGGCATGTCAAGTCAATGCAGTCCAAAATAAGAATGTCAATGTATCAAAATCTGAATGGTATAAGGACATCATATATTACTTGCAAAATCTGAATTGTCCTTCCCATTTCAGTGACAGGCAAAAGAGGACCTTAAAACTACATGCAATCAGGTATGTTATTGTTCAAAGTGAGCTATACTGGAAAAGCCCTGATGGTGTGTTACTGAGATGTGTAGATGAAGTTGAAGCTAACAATGTTTTGAATGACATGCATAAAGGATTATGTGGTGGACATTATACTGCCCAAACAACAGCTCATAAGATCCTTAGGGCAGGATATTGGTGGCCCACTGTCTTTTCAGATGCACAAAGGCTGGTAAGGAGATGTGACCCTTGCCAAAGATTCTCAGGAAAGTTAAGATATGAAGGAGCATTGCCCCTTAGAACTGTAACTATGGATGCTCCATTTCAGCAATGAGGAATTGATTTTATAGGGGAAATTTCAGAGAAATCTAGTGGAGGACATAGTTGGATTCTAGTTGCCACTGATTACTTCACTAAATGGATTAAGGCTATCCCTACTAAAAAGGCTACAAGTAAGGTGGTGATAGATTTTATCTTGGAGAATATTATTAAGAGGTTTGGGGTACCAGTCAAGTTAATCACAGATAATGCAATGTGCTTTAGATCAGGTGAATTTGTTGATTTTTGCAATAAATATGGAATTGACTTGTCTCACACATCACCATACCACCCACAAGGAAATGGTCAAGCAGAGTCAAGCAACAAAAGCCTAATGAAAATCATCAAGAGGATAGTGGATAAAAATAAGAAATCCTGGGATTCAAAACTGAAGTTGGCATTATGGGCTGATAGGGTGACAGTGAAAAAAGCCACTGGAAGGTCACCTTTTGAACTAGTGTATGGTGCAGCAGCTAAGTTGCCTGTGAATAATTTCCTGCCAGTTTACAAGTTCATACAAGAGAATGATGGGGAGGTTAATGATTCAATGACTGAAAGGATCAATCAGCTAGTTGTACTAGATGAGATGAGAAGGGAAGCACATAAGACAAACATCAAGAGACAACAAAAGGTGAAATATCTGTTTGATAAGAGAGCTACAAAAAGAAAGTTTCAGAAAGATGATTTGGTCCTTGTATGGAATGCAAGAAACCAGGATAAGGGCAAGCACGGTAAATTTGAGCCCTTATGGATTGGCCCATACCAGGTTTGCAATACTCATGGGGAGGATTCTTATATCCTCCAGGCCCTATATGGTGAGATGCTGGAATTGCCTGTGCATGGTCAATTCCTCAAATTTTATTTTGCATAAGTGGTTTTCCTCTGTGCACATTTGTAAAAATATGTATATATTATAAATATCTTGTATAGTTGGTGCTTTTTTGTGTTTTGTCTGGTCTGTCCGGAGGTCTGGTTCTCGCTGCAATCTTGCGTCTGCACGTCCCCAATCAGAGCCACTGGTGGTGTTCACCTAGGGTTAGGGTTTTGACTTCCAATTTGCAGGTTCCTGTGTGTTTTCCTTCTGACCCTTAGTGCCTTGATTTAAATTGTTCCTCGGTCCGCATGCACTGTTTAATTATTTTTCCTGTCGCATTTGAGAAAATTGTTAAATTCTGTGTATGCAAAGGTGAAATGTGTGTTGGCAAACTTGTGAAATCTCCCCTTGATCCCTCGAAATTGATAAAAAATGGGTCAGATGCATTTTTGAATGCATATCAGGTCACTATTTTCAGTTTCTAAATGTTTCTATCAGTAGTCGAGAGGGTCTCATATTGCCAATGCCGTGGGTCTGCCAAGTGTTGAGCCCCAGTTTATTGTCGCGCTTTTATTTTTGAATGTAGCTTCAACGTGGATGGTGCCATGTTGCAGAGGTTGTTTCTCTTTTGTTTCTAAGTTACTCGCTGCGGGTGGCGCCACGTGTTAGTTTCCGACAAAGTTTCTACGGAGTTTCAATGAAGTTTCTTTTAAGTTTCATGAAGTGCCGCAAAACCTGCCACGTGGAGGCTTCCAAGAGACCCTAAAGTTTCACAGCTTCTGCCAGTGTTTCTAAAAGTTTCATAGTCTCTGCCAAAGGCTTCACAGACCCTTTAAGTGTTTCCTTTTTGTTTCATGTTTGGCACATACATGGTGGGACCCGGTTTTAAGATACAGGTCCGCGGAAGGCGCCACGTGGCGGCTTTCGCGGGAGTTTCAAAAAAGTTTCTTTGAGTTTCAGGAGGTTGCGGAACCCACCAGGTGTCATTCTCCACGGGAGTTTTTTGAAAGTTTCTAAAAGTTTCTAAGATGTTGCGGACAGCGCCACGTGTCCCTTGTAGTTGATACGGAGGTCGACAAGTGTCAGCTTCCGTGAAGGTTTCTTTTTGTTTCAAGGTGTGGCGAAACATGGAGGTGGGCCCCGACATAAATATTAAGTGTGGCAGATTGTGACACGTGGCGGGGGGTCCCGGGACTTTTGACTATTTCTCTTAAGTTTCTATATGTTTCAAGGTTAATACGGAGCCCGCCAAGTGTCGATCTTTGCAAGAGTTTCAGTAGTGTTTCAAAAGAGACTCGTTTGTGTTTCAAGAGGGTGCGAAGCCCGCCATGTGTTTGCCTCCACCTAGCTTATGAGGGAGCTTCTATGGGTTTCAAGGGTGCCACGGATCTTGCCACGTGGTGGCTTCCGCGTAAGGTTCCGGTGATAGAATCTCAGCGGGAATAGATAAAGGAAACAGGGAGGAAAAGGACCCAACTATAGAAACTTAAGGTGCCTACGTGGCACGATCTGGTTGGTGGTGACTTTTGACACTTTTGGGGCCATTGATAACGGCGATGAGTTTTGGATCGACGGCCATGTTTAAAGCTTGTAGCGACAAATTTTTTTTCTTTATATCTGCGACTGTTTTTAGCGGGAAAACTCTGTGGCTTGCTGCGGCTGCGTTTTCGAAGGCCGTGAGTAGTTGAAGCATTAATGGCGATTACACAGACGTGTGGGTCGATGATGGACAGATCAACCACCATTTTTATGATGCATGTCCCTAGGCGGCGGTGCAGATCCTGATTCTCACCTGCTCCTCGTCCTTCTCTGGCTTCTCCATGATTTGTCCCCTGTTGCATTTATGATTTTTGAGCGCCATTTTTCTGATACTGTGTATCTGGCAGGATTTTTGGCCTCTGATGTAATTAATTTGTTGGGTCCATTCTCTTGCTATTTAAGCAGACTGTGGACCCATTTCAAGGTTGTTGAAAGTTGGACATTTTTTGGCTCTGTAATACAATACAACTGACCTAGTTGCTCTGTGCAGTGGATTTTGTGAGTTTATGAGTCTCATGTCTTATGTTTTGTGCATAAATTCATTGGTTTCATGTTGATTTAGATGAGTAATGTTATATTGCATGTGTTTTGTTGTCTGTCTCCTATATTGAATATGCTTTCCTTTTGAATCTGGGTATCTAAGGGGTGTCTTGGGTTCTAGGATATAGGTTTACTATATTGAATGCTTGATCTCTTAACTTCTGTTCAAGGGATAGATTAAACCGTTTTTAGGTTAAGTATTGAGGAAAGTCTATTGCAGTAAGGATATCATAAGTAGAGATGTATAAACACTCTGTTCTGGGATATATTTGTAAGGCAAATATGATGAAATCCCCTTGAATCCAGTCTTGTTATGTTTATGCTGAATGTTTGCATGTGTATGTCTATGACTCCAAGCCCTAGATAGGCACCAATCTAGCTTTGTGTTAAGGTTATACACTAGGTCCAGCTCTGCATCCAAACACAACATCAAAATCAAACTCCAAAACAACCATTAGGACAGTAGAATTAGTTTTAGGATCCCAAGTCCTCTGTCTACGACTGAAAATAGGCCCAAAGCTAGCCCCTTTGCTCTTATCTTGTAGTTTTGGTCTACTTACAGGAGGACTTATCTGCTTCATGTCAGCATCCCAGCCTTTGTATGCATATCCTCATGGGTGTTGAATAGGGAATACCCCCTAGGTTTTGCAGAGCCTGAAGAAGAAGAGGAGATAAAAATAGAGTCTATCTCCTATACTGTTGGCCCCTGGCCTGGAGATCCTGTTGATCATTGATGGCTACCTTGTAGGGAAATCTGGGAATAAGCATCCAGTCTGGGAAAAAACCAACACATACCTCACTAAGGCAATGACCCACGTGATTCTTTTGTTTTTTCGCTCATTTATTATTTGTCGTGTGTTGTTAAGGCCATTGTTTATTTGTTGTTTACTATTTGAGAAGACATTTTTTCAATTCAATTTGCTAATGAAAGGTGAGGTTAGGGTTGACATGGACTTGTACATGACATGGTGGACAAAAAAAGTTCAGCCACACATGCTAGAAGGTGGATAGTCTAATTTTCTTTTATTTTTAAGGGTGTATGGTTCATCACACACATGGAGGAGGCTGACAGGTAGACACCCCTATTTTTTCCCTCAAACTTATGGTTGTTGAAGGTGGTGCACATGGACCCCCGGTGGTAGATCATCATTAACAAGGGACATCTTCACACTGTGAAAATTTACATGTTTCAATCAAACACACTCACATTTATCCATCACCGCTCGGACACAGTCAACTCCCACACCTCCACATTTAGTAAGTCTACTTCTATGCATGTGTGTATGGGATGACATCTAGATATGACGTGTGTTGGCATTTGGTTGTCATTGATGTCAAAACTGTCATGGAGGTGTGATGGTTTTCATGGTTGCATGTCATGTCTTATCCAATGACAATAGAGAAGATATATTAAGATGGGAATTAGAAGTTCATGGTTGGATGTCATGTCCTATCCAGTGGAGAAGATACAATTCATGGTTGGATGTCATGATCTCATGATGAAACATTAAGATGGGAATTAGAAGCACTAAGATGAATGATGATATATTAAGCTATGGATGTAAAGATGTTGCTGATGGCCTATGGCATGTTGGTTGATCCTTCGTTTTTCTCTCAAGGATGTATATGTTGTTATATGAAGGTTTTGGCCTCCGGAAGTTGGTGAAAGTTTCTGTTACAGGAAGACTATTTGGGAGATTGCTCTGCATTTTCATTCTCTTGATGTTGTGCCTCTGTGGATTGGAATATAACTTCATATAGTTTCAAATCACGGATGTTCCAAGTTTCATGGTGTTTGGATTACCGAAAGGGTGTTTTACAGGTGATAGTTTGAAGACAGTGTTGGTTCTAAAGAAGACATTCACTATGCGGCAATGTTTGGCTCCGCATTCCTCTGCATTTGAAGATGATGTCTTGCGGTTCAGAAGTTAATCTCAGTGACTTGTGAAGGTGTTATTTCCAAAGTTTGAAATCTTTACACCTTCCGTAGTGGAAGTTATAAGTGGTAGAGTTCCGGTCTGTATTTTGTCTGAGAAAAGTTATGTTTAAAGCTTGTTGAAATGCTTCGCATTCCTCTGGAAGAGAAGAATTGCCTATGTGGTTTTTTGAACATGTTCAGGGATGTGTATTGCATGCATCCTTGCAGTTTCAGGTATTTGGTGCTCTGCAATATCAATTTCTCAATGACAGTGTGTTATAGTGTGTTTAAGATGGTTGTTTGATCTCAGTGTGCATGTCTTAAGGTATGTGGCACAATATATTTGATGTGCAGAGTTAGAGGTGTATCTAAAGGTGTTGTATGAGTCATGAAGACTCATATAGAAGAATTTCATGAAGATCTTTTATGTTTCTAGTACCGCACAAGGTTTTTCAAGTGGTGGTGACCGTTATACTTCAAATTTCATATCTTCTTGCTCAAGGCCGTCCTATTTCAAATGAGCAATGTGTGTGGAGGTGATTCCTTGAAGAATTATGCTGTGAAGGATGCTTAGGACTGGACTAAGCATGTATTGGGATCTACAAGGGGTGTTTTTCCTCCTGGAGTAGCATGTAGTTCATGATAGGGCCTACCCTATGCGTGTTTCATGTGTGGTGATCACTGACCGACTTGTAAAATGTAATATTCTTATTGTATTAGCTGACTTGTAATGTAATCAATGTATAATGTCATGTATATATTGCAAAACTAGTTGGTCTAAGTAAGGTATGATTGAGAAAATGAAAATATGAAAGTGTGAAGAGCAGAATATGAAAATAATATACAGTGTGATGTCTGACTGTTGGAGAAAGAGTAGAAGTGTTAGAAGCTATCCTGTTCCATATTGAAGACATTTTTGTGATAGGAGGGAAGTGAAGAGTGTGCCTAATTGATACAATCATTAGAAGAAGCATAATTTCAATCATCAAAGGTTTGAGCTTCATTGTTAGTTTCAGGCAGTAGAAGGACTGTCATACTGTAATCTTTTCTGAGTTTCTTCTCAATTCAGGGAGTAGTTGCTTCCTTGGGAGTGACCCTAAAATAAAGTCTTCAGGGAGTTGTAGCTTCCTTGGGAGTGACTCTAAATTAAAGTTTTCAGGGAGTAGTAGCTTCCTTGGGTTGTAGCCCTAAAACAAAGTTGTTGTTTTGAGCTTCATATATTATGAGTTAATCCTCACCGTGGTTTTTCCTTTCTTGGGTTTTCCACATATATTTAGTGTTATGTGTTGATGTGCATTGTGTTGATCTTTCATGTTTATGTTACTGCTGGAATGCTTAAGTTTTAATCTGCTCCAGAGAAGTTGAAGTTTGTTTAGATACTGATTGATCCCCCCCTCTTAGTATCCTAGTGTTTTCAACAATTGGTATCAGAGCCAAGTTACTCAAAAGAAGCTTAACCATTTGAGGAAAGTTTGGGATGGCTCAAAATGGTTCTCTCAAGGTACCCATGTTTGATGGGACAAATTATTCCTTTTGGAAGCTAAGGATGCAAAACTATCTGATCTCTCTAAGGTATGGCATCTAGCAATTAGTCAAGAAGGGCTACACTGTTCCTAATAGTGAGCCTAAAGATGCAGATGAGATTAAGTTGTATGAGAACAGTGCCATGGCAAAGAGTGCTATCATGAGTGGACTAGCTGATTTAGAACTTGTGAAGATAATGAGTTGTACATCCACTCAGGATGTCTGGAACAAACTTGAAAGTATTTATGAAGGAGATAGTAAAGTGAAACAAGCCAAGATACAAATGTTCAAGAGCAAATTTGAAACCCTGAGGATGACAGAAGATGAATACATTATTGGTTATATGCTCCAGGTGGATGAGATAGTCAATGGAATCAGAGCTCTTGGTGGAGAAGTGAAAGAAGGTCTTGAGATCTCTTCCTAAATCTTACTGTCATAAGGTGTTTGCCATTGAGGAATTTCAGGATTTGGATAAATACCCAATAGATGAATTATTTGGCTCTCTCAAAGCCTTTGAAATGAGAGAATTTGACAAAGGTGCTTCAAAGGAGGAAACAACATTAAAAGAAAGTAAGAAGATAGAAGATGAAGCGACTAATCAAAATGATGACCTTGATGAGATAGAAGCAAACTTTGTAAGAACATTGAAGAAAGGCACAGGTAAGTACAGAGGTAAGTTACCCTTCAAATGTTTCAATTGTGGAAAGGTTGGTCATTTTGCTTCTAAATGTCCTTTTAAAGATTCAAGGGGTATGTTGGCACTAATTTTGGTCTGGATCTGAGCGCAGATGTTGGAGGGTTTTTTCTTTTTGGGCCCTAAGTTTCCTTGTTCATCGCTGTGACTTTCTCTATCGGCAAAACTTCTTTTTGAGTGCTCAGATTTTGATTGAACCATCATTTTGAACCACCGCGTTGAACCCTTTTGGTTCATGGTTCAATGGTTCAAGGCTTTGTGTTTGTGTTCGGCAAATGTTCTTTTTGAAGTGCTCCGTTCGGCGTTGAACTTCTCGGTTGAACCATCCGTTTGAACCGGTTCATGGTTCAAAGGTTCAGAGCTTTATGTTTTTGGTTCATCGGAGTGATTGGCATCATCAACGAGCTATTTTTTGTTCCCTCTGATGTGTTTGATTTGGCCGATGGAAATGCCATCGGTGTGATATTCATCATCGGCAGGCTTCATTTGTGTTTGGCTGATGGATGTTATCGGCGTGTGTTGTATTGTCGGCGTGAGTGTTTTGAGTTGTGCCGACGATGGGGGGCTTGGCCGATGGGACCAAGGAGGATGTGTCTATCGAGGCGACAAGTTATATCGGTGTAGGCATTTTGTTGTTCGCCGATGGCTTTGGTCATACCGACAGGTGAGGAATGTGGAGACTTCATCGGTGAGAGTTTGGTCCATCGGCTGGGGAGCTTTGGGTTTGGCCGATAGTGTTGATATCGCCGATGGAGGGATTTGGAACAAGCATCGGTGTGACTTTGTGCGACTGGCCGAAGAGTTTTTGACTTGCCCGATGGTGTATGTCACACCGACGGAAGGAGGAGGCCAGGGTCCATCGGCGTGAGTTGTGTTGTCAATGAGCATCTTTTCTGTTACGCCGATGGTCTATGTCTTGGCGATGGGCGTGTTTGGAGTGGACCATCGGGATGACTTAGTATGTCGGCGAGGGAATTTTGGGCTAGCCCGACAGTTGTTGTCTGGCTGACGAAGTATGTTTTGGTGGCCATCGGGGAGACTCGTATTGTCGGTGGGAGTCTGGAGAATTAGCCTGATGGTTAGTCTCTGGCTGATGAGGGGAATGTAGTGAAACGGTCGGCGAGACTGTTGAGGTCGGCCAGAGGATTTTTGGATGCTCTGATGGAGGGAGTCACGCCGACGGGGGTGCAGAGTGTAGTTTGTGGTTATCGGCCAGACTATTGATGTCGGGATGAGTTTTGTGGAGTTGGCCGATGGTTCTTCTCTGGCTGATATGGAAGTTGTAGGCTTTCGGGAGGTGTCATCGGTGAGACTTGATAGATCGGCAGGAGGATTTGGGAGTTGGCCGATGGCCTGGGTCTGGGCGATGGGCTTTTGGGAGAAGGAGCGTGTGTCGAGCGTGGCAAAAGCGCTCGACACCTATTATGCAAGTGACTATGCTTTTAAACTACTAAAGTGATCTCCTCACCATGCATGTGGGATTAATCTCCCTGCATTATTTTGAACCTGTGGTAAACATTTTTTGGCGGGAACTTCATTTTGATTGCTACGACTGATTTCTCGATGGCTACGGGTGGTTGAGCCATCAATGGCGACTGTAGCAGGGATATGGGTGACGGTACAAGTGATTAAACTACTCGATTGTGAATGAGGACTTCCATATGGTGGCGCAGGGCTCAAGGCCACCATTGTCTACTTTTTGTCTCTGCAGCAATAAATTCTGAGTGCCATTCCTTCTAAGGACGGTATCTGGCAAATTTTTTGTCAAAGCCATGTAATTAATGCTGAGTACGCTTCTTTGGCTGTTATAAGCAGGAAGTGTTACTCATTTTAGGTTGTTGAAAACTAGACATTTTGGCTCTGTAATAAGATACAACTGGTTTTGGTTGCTCTGTGCAACAAAACTTGCGAGTTTATGTATCTCCTGTTGTACATTTGTGCATGAATCCACTGATTTCATGGTCAATTTTATATGAATAATGTTATGTTTGCCTGTGTTATGCTGATTCTCTCTCCAGTTTTGCATGTATCTTTCTTCTGAGTCCAGGCATTCAAGCAATGTCTGAGATTCTAGAACATAGAATTCCTGTGTTGAATGTTTAATCTTTTAACTTCTGCTCAAGGGGTAGATTAAATTGTTTTAAGATTGAATATTGGGAAGGGTATACTGCAATAGGGATGCCATAAGTATAGACAGCTTAACACTCTGTATTGGGAGATATCTGTAAGGCAGATATCATGTATATCCCCCTGAAATTCAGTTTTAGTTGTTCATGCTGATCATTCACAGGTGTATGTCTACCGACTCCAAGCCCTGGATAGGCACCAATCTAGCTCTGTGTTGAGGTTATATACCATGTCCAGCTTTGCATCCAAAAATCAAATCAAACCATTTCATCCTTCCACCTGTTAGTTGTAGGAGTAGGATTAGGATCCCCGCGTACTCTCATACCCAACCAGACATATATGTCCAAGAATGTTGCCAACCTTGTGATTTGTTATACAAATCTTGGTCCTTACGTGAGAGTATTCTGCCTGTTGCTGTCAAGTTATATCTTTCTGTCATTGAGCTAGTCAAGGTCATACTTTTATCAAATAGGGACACCCCCCTTGATGCGGCAGAACCAGAAGTGAAGGGGAGGAGCTCACGCAACCTCCTGTATTCAGTTGGCTGAATCTACCTGTGCATTAGAACTGGCAAACCCTAATGCTGATTCAGAAGAAAAACCAACAGAAATTGGTGACTCTGTTGGGGAGATCAATGTCATATCCATGAAAGTTTGAGTCTACGAGATTGAAGAATTAGGCCTGGATGTGTTTGTTGCAGCAGAGAAAAAGGTTGTATATGTGACTCTGTTGGTGGATGACCCAGAAAGAAAGAAATCAATTTGCAGCTTCAGCTTGTTTGAAGCTCATTCCTCTTCAAGGAGGTGGCGACTCTGCATCAAAGAACCTGATAAAAGAACAAAATCAGTCAGAGAAGAATTTGCAGCTCCTGCAACATATCCAGGTATTTCATATTGTTTGACAGACTCCCTATTTGGTGAGATAGCACTGGTTAAAAGGGAAACATTGGTGAAAGCAGAGCTTGCATGCTTTTATTAGAACTTATTCTGTATTTCAAAGGGCATGCAATGTTGCTAAAAAGACTCATTTAAAGGACTTTAGGAAAGTTTGAAAAAATAGTCTAAATTTTGAGTGCCTAAAGTCATTGTTTGTAGAAAATCTGAGTAGAGAGGAGGGTTGCAAAAACATAAAGGATGTATTATCAGCCCATGCACCCTTGTGAGGTGTCAAGTGCAAAAATGTATAGTAGTCAGTCCCAACAATGTAATAAAAGAAGTTTCAACATAGACAGATATAAGCCCATAAATTTCAGTGGCATTTGTGGCTATCCAAATGCTCTTCCACCTAAAATTAGAATTTTTTTGCCTAAATTTAATGGTATAAAGGATGAATCAGCTGAGAGACACTTGCAGCAGTTTATGAATGTGATAGATGACTTTGAGATTGACCATGAGGATGTGGTTATGAGATTATTTGTTCAATCTCTAGATGAAGATGCAAGGGACTGGTTTTCCTACCTTCCAGCTCACTCTGTCAGCTCTTGGCATGGTTTTAAATCTGCATTTCTAGTACAATATGGTGAAAGAATATCTGAATATGCAGTTATTAGTAATTTTATGTACATCCATATTGAAGAAGGTGAGTTGATCCCAGCCTTTAACCTCAGATTTATGAGGGCATTGAATAGAATTCTAGAATGCATGAGACCTAATGATGCACTGTGCTTAGTTGTCTATTTGGAAGCTTTTGATAAGAAAATGAGTTACAGATTAAGAGACAAGGAGCCCACCACATTGCATCAGGCACATCAGTTTGCAATAGATATTGAAAACAATTGGAGGTATGGAATACAAAAGGGTCATTTTTCTAAAAAATTTTGTTGTCCTGCAGCCCCCGATGTTAATGAAAGATTTAATTCAGGAGTTGACAATGAATGTCAAAGTATTCACACCCCTGTTGTCCTAGTTTTTGCATCATTTCAAGTTGATGATGTTTCTGTTATAAAGGAGGATGTCTTGTTTTGCCCAACAAATGAAGTTGAAAACAATGGTTTTTCAAGTAATATTTACATACCAGCCCTTATCAAAGACCCATCATGTTTAAATGATCCAGTTGTGCAAGGTTGTGATCATGTGGATCAACAGTCAATATCAGTTTCATCAGGAAGTATTAGAGGGATGGAGAATGATGCAGATAGCTCAACTTCAGAATGCATTGAAACAACAGAAATCTTGTATATGGGGCAATCAGTTGATAGAAATGATATCCATGATCAATTCATGGATCAGGTTTGTTCTTCTTATGACTCTGGATCTGATAGTACTAAAGAAGAATTGGAGTATCATGAAGAAGAAGCAGAGGCCTTTGCGGTGAGTGTTAATCCCCTTTATGGTGAGTCTACAGATGCCTTTGATGCTGTGAATCTTGACTTTCAGTGGTGTAGGATTAATCCTCTTTTTGAGGATGATGATGAATATAAGGAGACTGTTGACCTTGGTGTTACATCAGTTTGTGAGTGGGGGGCATATGAATCAGATATCTTCAGTTCTTGTGAAGATACTATGGATTTGCAAACTGTGAATGATGGATGTTCATCATCACCTGGTTTAGATATGTGCAACATTGGGTGTGTGGATCAGGATTTGTTTTCAATATCAGTAGATATTGGGGGTCTCATTTTTTCTGAGTATTTTGAGTTTTTGGATCAGCTGGATGAGTGCCTGATAGTGTGCAGTAGCCTGATAAATGATGAAGACTGCCAAGAGCAGTATGATGTACCATCTGAAGAGTATAACATGCATATGTTGCTTAATGCTGAAGGATTTTTTAGCATGTATGGTTGCATGTTTGATTTTGAAATGCAGAGTGACAGAGGCAGCACTACAAGTGGCAAGATGTCAAAAATGGTGGAATATCTAATTGAGCAGATGACCTTATGGGCAAACTATGCCAATCTTTTTAGTTGGGATTGGGATCTTTCAGTTTGGAATCAGGCATTTGGCAAAAAAAAAATTTGGTTCTTCCTTTTTGGCTACCCGAGGCCACCCAAGTGATGACTAAAAATATAGTTTTTGTGCAGGTTGGTGCAATGATCGACTCTGTTGCCCAATAGATATGGCCCAATCTGCGAAACCAGAGATTCTGAGGTCCTCGCTGCAGTTTTGCACCTGCACATCCCCAGACAGAGCCAGTGTTGGCACTAATTTTGGTCTGGATCTGAGCGCAGATGTTGGAGGGTTTTTTCTTTTTGGGCCCTAAGTTTCCTTGTTCATCGCTATGACTTTCTCTATCGGCGAAACTTCTTTTTGAGTGCTCAGATTTTGATTGAACCATCGTTTTGAATCACCGCGTTGAACCCTTTTGGTTCATGGTTCAACGGTTCAAGGCTTTGTGTTTGTGTTCGGCGAATGTTCTTTTTGAAGTGCTTCGTTCGACGTTGAACTTCTCGGTTGAACCATTCGTTTGAACCGGTTCATGGTTCAAAGGTTCGGAGGTTTATGTTTTTGGTTCATCGGAGTGATCGGCATCATCGGCGAGCTACTTTTTGTTCCCTCCGATGTGTTTGGTTTGGTCGATGGAAATACCATCAATGTGATATTCATCGTCCGCAGGCTTCATTTGTGTTTGGCCGATGGATGTTATCGGCGTGTGTTGTATTGTCGGCGTGAGTGTTTTGAGTTGTGCCGACGATGGGGGGCTTGGCCGATGGGACCAAGGAGGATGTGTCTATCGAGGTGACAAGTTCTATCGGTGTAGGCATTTTGTTGTTCGCCGATGGCTTTGGTCATACCGAAAGGCAAGGAATGTGGAGACTTCATCGGTGAGAGTTTGGTCCATCGGCTGGGGAGCTTTGGGTTTGGCCGATAGTGTTGATATCGCTGATGGAGGGATTTGGAACGAGCATCGGTGTGACTTTGTGCGATTGGCCGAAGAGTTTTTGACTTGCCCGATGGTGTATGTCACACCGACGGAAGGAGGAGGCCAGGGTCCATTGGCGTGAGTTGTGTTGTCGGTGAGCATCTTTTCTGTTACGCCGATGGTCTCTATCTTGGCGATGGGCGTGTTTGGAGTGGACCATCGGGATGACTTAGTATGTCGGCGAGGGAATTTTGGGCTAGCCTGACGGTTGTTGTCTGGCCGACGAAGTATGTTTTGGTGGCCATCGGGGAGACTCGTATTGTCGGTGGGAGTCTAGAGAGTTAGCCTGATGGTCAGTCTCTGGCCGATGAGGGAAATGTAGTGAAACGGTCGGCGAGACTGTTGAGGTCAGCTAGAGGATTTTTGGATGCTCCGATGGAGGGAGTCACGCCGACGAGGGTGCAGAGTGTAGTTTGTGGTCATCGGCCAGACTATTGATGTCGGGATGAGTTTTGTGGAGTTGGCTGATGGTTCTTCTCTGGCCAAAATGGAAGTTGTAGGCTTTCGGGAGGTGTCGTCGGCGAGACTTGATAGATCGACATGAGGATTTGGGAGTTGGCCGATGGCCTGGGTCTGGGCGATGGGCTTTTGGGTGAAGGAGCGTGTGTCGAGTGTGGCAAAAGCGCTTGACACCTATTATGCAAGTGACTATGCTTTTAAACTACTAAAGTGATCTCCTCACCATGCATGTGGGATTAATCTCCCTGCATTATTTTGAACCTGTGGTAAACGCTTTTTGGCGGGAACTTCATTTTGATTGCTGCGACTGATTTCTTGATGGCTGCGGGTGGTTGAGCCATCAATGGTGACTGTAGCAGGGATATGGGTGATGGTACAAGTGATTAAACTGCTTGATTGTGAATGAGGACTTCCATATGGCGGCGCAGGGCTCGAGGCCACCATTGTCTACTTTCTGTCTCTGCAGCAATAAATTATGAGCGCCATTCCTTCTGAGGACGGTATCTGGCAAATTTTTTGTCAAAGCCATGTAATTAATGTTGAGTACGCTTCTTTGGCTGTTATAAGCAGGAAGTGTTACTCATTTTAAGTTGTTGAAAACTGGACATTTTGGCTCTGTAATAAGATACAACTGGTTTTGGTTGCTTTGTGCAGCAAAACTTGCGAGTTTATGTATCTCTTGTTGTACGTTTGTGCATGAATCCACTGATTTCATGGTCAATTTTATATGAATAATGCTATGTTTGCATGTGTTATGCTGATTCTGTCTCCAGTTTTGCATGTATCTTTCTTCTGAGTCCAGGCATTCAAGCAATGTCTGAGATTCTAGAACATAGAATTCCTGTGTTGAATGTTTAATCTTTTAACTTCTGCTCAAGGGGTAGATTAAACTGTTTTAAGATTGAATATTGGGAAGGGTATACTGCAATAGGGATGCCATAAGTATAGACAGCTTAACACTCTGTATTGGGAGATATCTGTAAGGCAGATATCATGTATATCCCCCTGAAATTTAGTTTTAGTTGTTCATGCTGATCATTCACAGGTGTATGTCTACCGACTCCAAGCCCTGGATAGGCACCAATCTAGCTCTGTGTTGAGGTTATATACCATGTCCAGCTTTGCATCCAAAAATCAAATCAAACCATTTCATCCTTCCACCTGTTAGTTGTAGGAGTAGGATTAGGATCCCTGCGTACTCTCATACCCAACCAGACATATATGTCCAAGAATGTTGCCAACCTTGTGATTTGTTATACAAATCTTGGTTCTTACGTGAGAGTATTCTGCTTGTTGCTGTCAAGTTATATCTTTCTATCATTGAGCTAGTCAAGGTCATACTTTTATCAAATAGGGACACCCCCCTTGGTGCGGCAGAACTAGAAGTGAAGGGGAGGAGCTCACGCAACCTCCTGTATTCAGTTGGCTGAATCTGCCTGTGCATTAGAACTGGCAAACCCTAATCCTGATTCAGAAGAAAAACCAACAGAAATTGGTGACTCTGTTGGGGAGATCAATGTCATATCCATGAAAGTTTGAGTCTACGAGATTGAAGAATTAGGCCTAGATGCGTTTGTTGTAGCAGAGAAAAAGGTTGTATATGTGACTCTGCTGGTGGATGACCCAGAAAGAAAGAAATCAATTTGCAGCTTCAGCTTGTTTGAAGCTCATTCCTCTTCAAGGAGGTGGCGACTCTGCATCAAAGAACCTGATAAAAGAACAAAATCAGTTAGAGAAGAATTTGCAGCTCCTGCAACATATCCAGGTATTTCATATTGTTTGACAGACTCCCTATTTGGTGAGATAGCACTGGTTAAAAGGGAAACATTGGTGAAAGCAGAGCTTGCATGCTTTTATTAGAACTTATTATGTATTTCAAAGGGCATGCAATGTTCCTAAAAAGACTCATTTAAAGGACTTTAGGAAAGTTTGAAAAAACAGTCTAAATTTTGAGTGCCTAAAGTCATTGTTTGTAGAAAATCTGAGTAGAGAGGAGGGTTGCAAAAACATAAAGGATGTATTATCAGCCCATGCACCCTTGTGAGGTGTCAAGTGCAAAAATGTATAGTAGTCAGTCCCAACAATGTAATAAAAGAAGTTTCAACATAGACAGATATAAGCCCATAAATTTCAGTGGCATTTGTGGCTATCCAAATCCTCTTCCACCTAAAATTAGAATTTTTTTGCCTAAATTTAATGGTATAAAGGATGAATCAGCTGAGAGACACTTGCAGCAGTTTATGAATGTGATAGATGACTTTGAGATTGACCATGAGGATGTGGTTATGAGATTATTTGTTCAATCTCTAGATGAAGATGCAAGGGACTGGTTTTCCTACCTTCCAGCTCACTCTGTCAGCTCTTGGCATGGTTTTAAATCTGCATTTCTAGTACAATATGGTGAAAGAATCTCTGAATATGCAGTTATTAGTAATTTTATGTACATCCATATTGAAGAAGGTGAGTTGATCCCAGCCTTTAACCTCAGATTTATGAGGGCATTGAATAGAATTCCAGAATGCATGAGACCTAATGATGCACTGTGCTTAGTTGTCTATTTGGGAGCTTTTGATAAGAAAATGAGTTACATATTAAGAGACGAGGAGCCCACCACATTGCATCAGGCACATCAGTTTGCAATAGATATTGAAAACAATTGGAGGTATGGAATACAAAAGGGTCATTTTTCTGAAAATTTTTGTTGTCCTGCAGCCCCCGATGTTAATGAAAGATTTAATTCAGGAGTTGACAATGAATGTCAAAGTATTCACACCCCTGTTGTCCCAGTTTTTGCATCATCTCAAGTTGATGATGTTTCTGTTATAAAGGAGGATGTCTTGTTTTGCCCAACAAATGAAGTTGAAAACAATGGTTTTTCAAGTAATATTTACATACCAGCCCTTATCAAAGACCCATCATGTTTAAATGATCCAGTTGTGCAAGGTTGTGATCATGTGGATCAACAGTCAGTATCAGTTTCATCAGGAAGTATTAGAGGGATGGAGAATGATGCAGATAGCTCAACTTCAGAATGCATTGAAACAACAGAAATCTTGTATATGGGGCAATCAGTTGATAGAAATGATATCCATGATCAATTCATGGATCAGGTTTGTTCTTCTTATGACTCTGGATCTGATAGTACTAAAGAAGAATTGGAGTATCATGAAGAAGAAGCAGAGGCCTTTGCGGTGAGTGTTAATCCCCTTTATGATGAGTCTACAGATGCCTTTGATGCTGTGAATCTTGACTTTCAGTGGTGTAGGATTAATCCTCTTTTTGAGGATGATGATGAATATAAGGAGACTGTTGACCTTGGTGTTACATCAGTTTGTGAGTGGGGGGCATATGAATCAGATATCTTCAGTTCTTGTGAAGATACTATGGATTTGTAAACTGTGAATGATGGATGTTCATCATCACCTGGTTTAGATATGTGCAACATTGGGTGTGTGGATCAGGATTTGTTTTCAATATCAGTAGATATTGGGGGTCTCATTTTTTCTGAGTATTTTGAGTTTTTGGATCAGCTGGATGAGTGCCTGATGGTGTGCAGTAGCCTGATAAATGATGAAGACTGCCAAGAGCAGTATGATGTACCATCTGAAGAGTATAACATGCATATGTTGCTTAATGCTGAAGGATTTTTTAGCATGTATGGTTGCATGTTTGATTTTGAAATGCAGAGTGACAGAGGTAGTGCTACAAGTGGCAAGATGTCAAAAATGGTGGAATATCTAATTGAGCAGATGACCTTATGGGCAAACTATGCCAATCTTTTCAGTTGGGATTGGGATCTTTCAGTTTGGAATCAGGCATTTGGCAAAAAAAAAAATTGGTTCTTCCTTTTTGGCTACCCGGGGCCACCCAAGTGATGACTAAAAATATAGTTTTTGTGCAAGTTGGTGCAATGATCGACTCTGTTGCCCAATAGATATGGCCCAATCTACGAAACCAGAGATTCTGAGGTCCTCGCTGTAGTTTTGCACCTGCACGTCCCCAGACAGAGCCAGTGTTGGCACTAATTTTGGTCTGGATCTAAGCGCAGATGTTGGAGGGTTTTTTCTTTTTGGGCCCTAAGTTTCCTTGTTCATCGCTGTGACTTTCTCTATCGGCGAAACTTCTTTTTGAGTGCTCAGATTTTGATTGAACCATCGTTTTGAACCACCGTGTTGAACCCTTTTGGTTCATGGTTCAACGGTTCAAGGCTTTGTGTTTGTGTTCGGCGAATGTTCTTTTTGAAGTGCTCCGTTTGGCATTGAACTTCTCGGTTGAACCATCCGTTTGAACCGGTTCATGGTTCAAAGGTTCGGAGCTTTATGTTTTTGGTTCATCGGAGTGATCGGCATCATCGGCGAGCTATTTTTTGTTCCCTCCGATGTGTTTGGTTTGGCTGATGGAAATGCCATCGGTGTGATATTCATCGTCGGCAGGCTTCATTTGTGTTTGGCCGATGGATGTTATCGGCGTGTGTTGTATTGTCGGCGTGAGTGTTTTGAGTTGTGCCGACGATGGGGGGCTTGGCCGATGGGACCAAGGAGGATGTGTCTATCGAGGTGACAAGTTCTATCGGTGTAGGCATTTTGTTGTTCGCCGATGGCTTTGGTCATACCGACAGGCGAGGAATGTGGAGACTTCATCGGTGAGAGTTTGGTCCATCGGCTGGGGAGCTTTGGGTTTGGCCGATAGTGTTGATATCGCCGATGGAGGGATTTGGAAAGAGCATCGGTGTGACTTTGTGCGATTGGCCGAAGAGTTTTTGACTTGCCCGATGGTGTATGTCACACCGACGGAAGGAGGAGGCCAGGGTCCATCGGTGTGAGTTGTGTTGTCGGTGAGCATTTTTTTTGTTACACCGATGGTCTATGTCTTGGCGATGGGCGTGTTTAGAGTGGACCATCGGGATGACTTAGTATGTTGGCGAGGGAATTTTGGGCTAGCCTGACGGTTATTGTCTGGCCGACGAAGTATGTTTTGGTGGCCATCGGGGAGACTCGTATTGTCGGTGGGAGTCTAGAGAGTTAGCCTGATGGTCAGTCTCTAGTCAATGAGGGGAATGTAGTGAAATGGTCGGCGAAACTGTTGAGGTCGGCCAGAGGATTTTTGGATGCTCTGATGGAGGGAGTCACGTCGACGAGGGTGCAGAGTGTAGTTTGTGGTCATCGGCCAGACTATTGATGTCGGGATGAGTTTTGTGGAGTTGGCCGATGGTTCTTCTCTGGCCGATATGGAAGTTGTAGGCTTTCGAGAGGTGTCGTCGGCGAGACTTGATAGATCGGCAGGAGGATTTGGGAGTTGGCCGATGGCCTGGGTCTGGGCAATGGGCTTTTGGGTGAAGAAGCGTGTGTCGAGTGTGGCAAAAGCGCTCGACACCTATTATGCAAGTGACTATGCTTTTAAACTACTAAAGTGATCTCCTCACCATGCATGTGGGATTAATCTCCCTGCATTATTTTGAACCTGTGGTAAACGCTTTTTGGCGGGAACTTCATTTTGATTGTTGCGACTGATTTCTCGATGGCTGCGAGTGGTTGAGCCATCAATGGCCACTGTAGCAGGGATATGGGTGATGGTACAAGTGATTAAACTGCTCGATTGTGAATGAGGACTTCCATATGGCAGCGCAGGGCTCGAGGCCACCATTGTCTACTTTCTGTCTCTGCAGCAATAAATTCTGAGCGCCATTCCTTCTGAGGACGGTATCTGGCAAATTTTTTGTCAAAGCCATGTAATTAATGCTGAGTACGCTTCTTTGGCTATTATAAGCAGGAAGTGTTACTCATTTTAGGTTGTTGAAAATTGGACATTTTGGCTCTGTAATAAGATACAACTGGTTTTGGTTGCTCTGTGCAGCAAAACTTGCGAGTTTATGTATCTCCTGTTGTACGTTTGTGCATGAATCCACTGATTTCATGGTCAATTTTATATGAATAATGCTATGTTTGCATGTGTTATGCTAATTCTGTCTCCAGTTTTGCATGTATCTTTCTTCTGAGTCTAGGCATTCAAGCAATGTCTGAGATTCTAGAACATAGAATTCCTGTGTTGAATGTTTAATCTTTTAACTTATGCTCAAGGGGTAGATTAAACTGTTTTAAGATTGAATATTGGGAAGGGTATACTGCAATAGGGATGCCATAAGTATAGACAGCTTAACACTCTGTATTGGGAGATATCTGTAAGGCAGATATCATGTATATCCCCCTGAAATCCAATTTTAGTTGTTCATGCTAATCATTCACAGGTGTATGTCTACCGACTCCAAGCCCTGGATAGGCACCAATCTAGCTCTGTGTTGAGGTTATATACCATGTCCAGCTTTGCATCCAAAAATCAAATCAAACCATTTCATCCTTCCACCTGTTAGTTGTAGGAGTAGGATTAGGATCCCTACGTACTCTCATACCCAACCAGACATATATGTCCAAGAATGTTGCCAACCTTGTGATTTGTTATACAAATCTTGGTCCTTACGTGAGAGTATTCTGCCTGTTGCTGTCAAGTTATATCTTTCTGTCATTGAGCTAGTCAAGGTCATACTTTTATCAAATAGGGACACCCCCCTTGGTGCGGCAGAACCAGAAGTGAAGGGGAGGAGCTCACGCAACCTCTTGTATTTAGTTGGCTGAATCTACCTGTGCATTAGAACTGGCAAACCCTAATGCTAATTCAGAAGAAAAACCAACAGGGTAGTAACAAGAGAGACAAGTTCAAAAGAAGCCTGTATTTCATAAAGGGTAGTCATTCTTCTGAAGATGAGGATCATGATGATTCAAATTATGAAACACGTTTCATGGCCTTGAATATTGGTAACAAAAAGGATGATATTGAAAAATGTGAAGAGACTGATACCCTGCAAGCTGACCAAAATAATGATAGATCAATGGTGGTATGGACTGCTTTTCATGCAATAGAAGAAGCCAAAGCTAAGGGTAATTGATAGTGGTTGTTCTAATCATATGACTGGTGACAAGGATAAGTTTATTAGCCTTGAGATGTGGAATGGTGGAGCTGTCAAGTTTGGTGGTGATTGTTAGACACACAAGAATACTAAGAGGGGGGGTGAATTAGTATTTAAACAATTTCAATTTCAACAACTTCAACTGATTTGGAGTAGATTAAACCTTAAGCATCACAATATCAACATGAAAGAATAACACAATGTACATCAACACATGACACTAGATATACGTGGAAAACCCAAAAGGGAAAAACCATGATGAGGATTAACTCACAATAAATGAAGCTCAAATAATTACTTTTTTTAGGGGCTTTAACCCAAGGAAGCTGCTACTCCCTAAGTAACTTTGATTTAGGGTCACTCCCAAGGAAGCTTCTACTCCCCAATGGCTTTGTTTTAGGGTCACTCCCAAGGAAGCTACTACTCCCTGAAATGAGAACACACTTACAAGAGATTATAGTATGACAGTCTTTTCTTCTATCTGAAAACTGACATTGAAGCTCACACCCTTGATGATTGCACTTCTTTCTCACACTTTCTTCTGAAGATCTGATCAGTTAGGCACATTCTATACTTGATTACAACCATAAATATGTCTTCAAGATGAATCCAGATAGCATCAACAACATCTGCTCTTTCTCCTTTAGTCGCACATCAATAATGCATTTATTCTGCTTTTTATCTATTTGCGAACATTTTTAATCAACTTGCAATCATACCTCACCTCACTCACTTTGATTTGCTATTTATACATGATATTACATTGATTACATTGCTTGTCAGCTAGATACAACATGAACAATACATTTACAAGTCGGCCAGATAACACGCAATATGAAACGTGTAGAAAACAGGTCCTAAGTGAACACACACGTTACACCAACAGAAGATCCAAGCCTTGCGGACCCCAACACTTGCTTAACCAGGTCCAAAACATCCTTCACAGCTTCAAACACCAAGGAATTACATCTGCACACTCTGTTCATTTGGAAATAGGACAACTTTAAGGAGAACACATGAAGACTTGAAGTATAACGACCACATCAACTTGAAAAACCTTGTGCGGTACTGGAAACAAGAAAGATCTTCGTGAAACTTTTCTAGATGAGTCCACATGACTCATAAAACATCCCCAAACACTCCTCTGCCACCGTACATCAAAGAATTGTGCCACACAGCTTCAATCATTAACTCTGAGAACACGCTGCAACATGTTGTCATTTGAAAAACTGAGTTGCTGACCACTAAGAACCTTGAAACTAAAGAGAGGCATATAATGCAGATCTAGAAACATGTCCTCAAAACCACAAGGGTCACTTGCAGAGGAATGCAGAGCATTCCAACAAACCTTCAACACTGGCTTACTCTGCCAGAACATATGCCATACTCTATCATGCACAACTTTCACAGCAGAAGGGTAAATGATTTGAATCTCTAGAATTATCATCTTCATTGGAATGTTAACATACCTTCAGAACCACATAGCCAAATCTACGAATGCAGAGCATCCTACTTCCATGTAGTGATTGTCTTCACAGAACCAACACTGTCTTCACTCTATCTTTTGCAAAACATACTTCCAGTAGTCCACACATCAAAAAACTTGGAATATGAAAGACTTGTCATTATATTAAGCTATATTCCAATCCACAAAGGCCCAAAACCAAACTGATGGAAATGTTGAGCAATTTCTCAGATAGTCTTCAAAGGAGGTCATTCTGAGACATAGACTATCACCAACTTCCAGAGGCTAAAACTTTTTTACATTAACACAATGCATTCTTAGGGATAATAGAAGAGAGCATACAACATATCTTAGTCCATCTGTACCATATCTTAGTGCTTCTAATTCCCATAGATACTTCTCATTCCCATCTGAATATAACTTCATATTCAATTCTGCAATGAACGAGGCATGATATGAACTTCTAATTCCCATCTCAATGTATCTTCGTCAGGAGCATTACATCCAACTATGAACATCAATGACAACCTTGTGACAGTGTTGACATCAATGACAAACAAGACAACCATTGGAACCATATGTGTAGCATGATGAGTCAGCACAAATCTGTGGAAAGGGTGTTATAACTATTGATGGGAAGAACATGACTAAGGATGTTCTCTATGTCAAAGGACTAAAGCATAATCTTCTCAGTGTCAGTCAGATGTGCAGTAAAAGATACAATCTTACCTTTCATGCCAAAGGTTGTAAAATCAAGAAGGCAGGGTTAGGAAAACTAGTTGCAGAAAACATCAAGTCATATGGTGACATCTATCATCTGAAGGAGATAAATGGAAGAACATGCTTATTGGCTCAATCCAGTGAGTGTTGGCTATGGCACAAGCGAATGGGACACACCAACTTTGACAATATGGTAAAGATCAACTCAATTCATGCAGTGAGAGATATGCCCAAGATAACCAAGCCTGCAAACACATTATGCAAAGAATGTCAAATGGAAAAGCAGAAAAAAGACAAGTTTCAAAAGCAAGGAGTACTCTTCTTCAATGCCACTGGAGCTGATCCATACTAACCTTTGTGGCCCTACAAGAGTAAAAAGTCAACAAGGTGAAAGGTATTTCAAGTTACTTATTGATAATTATTCTAGAATGACTTGGGTTACTTTCTTAAGAGAAAAATCAGATGCCTTTGATAAGTTGAAGGTTTTCAAAGCTATGGTTGAGAATGAAATGGATATTAAGATCAAATGTCTAAAGTCTGATAGAGGAGGTGAGTTCACTTCAAATGAATTTGATAAGTTTTGTGAAGATCATGGTATTAGGTGACAACTGTTAGCTCCTAAGACCCCTCAACAAATGGGGTAGTGGGAAGGAAGAATAAGACTGTGCAAGAGATGGCTAGGGAAATGTTGAAGGATGCAGATCTACCTGACACGTACTGAAAGGAAGCAATTCACACTGTTATTTATCTGACTAACAGAGTACAGTTAAGGGTCAATAGCACGAAAACCCCTTATGAGCTATGGTATGGAAGACCTCCTACTGTCAGATACTTCAGGATCTTTGGCAGTAAATGCTATATCAGAAGAGATGGAGAAGACCTCAGAAAGTTTGATTTAAGAAGTGATGAAGGGATCTTTCTTGGTTACTCAACCAGAAGCAAGGCCTATAGATGCTACAATAAGAGATCAAGAAAGATGGTTGAAAGAAAAAATGTCAAAGTAGATGAAGACTTGTATCAGATCTCACAAGAATTAGAAGACTCTGGATCTAATATCTTTCCATGCATTGAAGATGAAGAAGAAGAAGAGAAAGAAGAAAAGGAACAAGAACCAGAGCAGATGCCCGAGACTCTAGCAATGTATGTTCAGAAGAACCATTTAACAGATCAAATCATTGGGGACAAGAATAAAAGTGTGCTGACCAGGAGAAGTTTTGTAAAAGCATATGAGCAAGTAAACTCATGTTTACTATCAAAGGTATAACCCAAAACCTTTGCCGATGCTAGCAAAGATGATGGATGTATAAAGACAATGGAAGAAGAATTGGATCAGATTGAGAAGAATCAGACATGGGAATTGGTTCCCAGACTAGCCAATAAGAATGTTATAGGAACAAAGTGAGTGTTCCAAAACAAGCTGAATGAAGAGGGTGAAGTAAGTAACAAAGCAATACTGGTATGTAAGGGCTACTCTCAAGTTGAAGGCATTAATTTTGCAGAGACTTTTGCTCCGGTTGCTAGGATGGAGGCAATTAGAATGTTCCTTGCCCTTGCTGCTCATAAGAACTTCAATGTATATCAGATGGATGTCAAGTCAACATTTTTGAATGGTGATCTAGAAGAAGAGGTTTACATTGAGCAACCAGATGGTTTCCAAATATCAAAAGATCTGGACATGGTGTGTAAACTCAAAAAGGCTTTGTATGGTGTCAAGCAAGCACCTAGGGCTTGGTATGCTAGGTTGGACAGGTACTTACTTCAGCAGGGCTTCAAGAAAGGTACTACAGATAGCAATATTTACATCAAGGAAGAAGGAGATATGATATTGATAGTTGCAGTATATGTTGATGACATCATCTTTGTTGGAGATGATGATATGTGTAAGAGGTTTGTAGATGAGATGCAAAAAGAGTTTGAGATGTCTATGATTGGTGAGATGTTTTTCTTCCTTGGACTTCAAATTTCTTAGCTAGATGATGACATATTTATTTCTCAAGCTAAGTATGTCAAATAGATGTTGAAGAAGTTTGGTATGGAGGATTCAAAATCAGTGAGTACTCCCATGGTCACTGGATGTCATTTGAGCAAGGATGATGACTCTCTGGAGGTTGATTAGACTTCCTATAGATCTATGATTGGAGGATTGTTGTACTTGACTGCTTCTAGATCTGATATCATACATGTAGTATGTGTGGTTGCTAGATATCAAGCTAATCCCAAGCAAACACATGAGAAGGCAGTGACAATAATATTCAGATATTTGAATGGAACTCTAGATTATGGCTTATGGTATACAAAAGGTAATCACTTTGATTTGAGTGCTTACACTGATGTTGATTGGGCTAGTTGTGTTGATGATAGAAGCACAAGTGGCAGTGCTTTCTTTTTAGGAAGCAAATTGGTTTCATGGCAGAGCACGAAGCAAGATTCAATGTCATTATCAACTGTAAAGGCAGAGTATATTGCAATAGCATCCTGTTGTACACAAGTGTTGTGGACGAAGCAAACCCTAAAGGATATCAAGGTATTGTATGATGAGCCTATTCCTATTTTGTGTGACAATACAAGTGCTATCAATATTTTCAAGAATCTAGTGATGCATTCTAGAACCAAGCATATAGCAATTAGGTATCACTTTTTGAGAGAGAAGGTTGCAAATAAGGAAGTAAGATTGGAATATATTCCAACAAAGGATCAAATTGCATATATTTTCACAAAGGCTCTTGCAAAGGACATTATTGAGGATCTATGGTAGAGGTTAGGGGTAATTGCCCCTCCTTCTTAGTAGATGCATAGTGGTGCATCTATCTAGGGGGAGTGGTTCATGTTATATCTTTTTCCTAGACTAATGGTGGCTACCTCTTAGGGAGAGCAGGTAGTGGTTGCTAATGATAGGGGGAGTCTGTTTGTTGCAAGAAGTTATGCTCTAAGAAAGAAGAAGTCACCCTTTGTCCTTGATGTCAAAGGGGGAGAATGCGCAACTATGTGTTGCCATCAATGCCAAAGGGGGAGATTGTTGGCATTTGGTTATCATTGATGTCAACACTGTCATGGAGGTGTGATGGTGTTCATGGTTGGATGTCATGTCCTAAAGAAGATACATTAAGATGGGAATTAAAATTTTATGGTTGGATGTCATGTCTTATCCAATGACAGCAGAGAAGATATATTAAGATGGGAATTAGAAGTTCATGGTTGGATGTCATGTCCTATCCATCAAAGAAGATACAATTCATGGTTGAATGTCATGTTCTCATGATGAAACATTAAGATTGGAATTAGAAGCACTAAGATGAATGATAATAAGATATGGATGAAAAGATGTTGTTGATGGCCTGTGGCATGTTGGTTGATCCTTATTTTTGCTCTCAAGGATGTATATGTTGTTATATGAAGGTTTTGGCCTCTAGAAGTTGGCAAAAGTTTCTGTTACAGGAAGATTGTTTTGAAGACTGTCTGGGAGATTTCTCTGCATTTTCATTCTCTTGATGATGTGCCTTTGTGAATCGGAAGATAACTTCACATAGTGTCAAAGTATGTATGTTCCAAGTTTCATGGTGTTTGGATTACCAGAAGAGTGTTTTGCAGGTGACAGTTTGAAGATAGTGTTGGTTCTAAAGAAGACATTCACTGTGCGACAATGTTTGGCTCCGCATTCCTCCGCATTTGAAGATGATGTCTTATGGTTTAGAAGTTAAGCTCAGTGACTTATGAAGGTGTTATTTCCAAAGTTTCAAGTCTCTACACCTTATGTAGTGAAAGTTATAAGTGGTAGAGTTTCGGTCTGTATTCTGTCTGAGAAAAGTTGTGTTGAAAGCTTGTTGAAATGCTTTGCATTCCTCCAGAAGAGAAGAATTGCCTATGTGGTTTTGTGAACATGTTTAGGGATGTGTATTACATGCATCCTTGCAATTTTAGGTGTTTTGGTACTTCGCAATATTAGTTTCTCAATGACAGTGTGTTACAGTGTGTTTCGTGTTGGGTGAATATTTTGTCGTTAACTCACTAATGACAAAATGGTTATATTAGCCACAACTATGATGAGATATTATCTCTCCTCTCAGCAAGGGGAGGCTCCCTTCTTACTGTTTATTGAAACAAAACTAAACCACTTTAAGATAAAAGTATTTACACTAGCTCTAACCATGTAGGGGGTGTGTTACATTCATCCTTTTCTCTTCTTTCAGAAAAGATGTTTACAATGTTTCACAGTAATATTCAATAATGCTTCTACACTTCTAATAGTAGCCTAAATAGTAATCACCAATATTCTTGATTAACATGTGAATAATCAAAGAATACCAGTATACATATGTGATAAGAGACCGGAAGACACGTAGAAGCACAAAGTCTTTTTGCTGCCTTCAATGAGAGTTTTATAGTAACTAATGATGTAAGTTGAAGCACAAAGTCTTCCAACTCACTTCACAAAAAGATTCACGAACCAAGTGAATAATCTCAAACACAAAGTCTTCAAATTATCCCCTGAAAGATTTTAAAAGTAACCGTATCACCAGTTGGAGCACAAAGTCTGTCAACTAACAATACCACTGATTCACACGAATGGGATTGAAAATTATAGCACAAAGTCTACAAATTCTCAACACGATTCATATACAAAGTGAACAACTACAAGCTCAAAGTCTTTATAATCCTCCACTGAGAAATGCTTTCAACACACATATATTCAAGGAAATAATATAACACAAAGTTTACATAACTTATCTTGAACGTTCTCCAATCATGATAACCAAACACCACTTTATCCAATCAACCAACAAGAGAAATTAGGAAAAATGCCATATGTACATCCTCACTCATACAAATTTGATTCAACACAAAGTTTGATATCAAAATTTGCCTTCTTTATTGATTGGAATTGATCATACAATTTGAACTCAAAGTCTCAAAGTTGAGTCTCAATTTAGGCAGCACTTCATTGCATAAGATTAAAGATAGAAATTACAATAGAGGCCCTCTTTATTTATAGTGAGAGGCCTTGAGCTAATCTAGGAAAAAGTCTAACTACTTTGACTTATTCAACAAAAGAGTCCTTTTTGACTTAGGACTTCCTTTGTTCCACATGTAATTACATTTTAGAAAAATACATATGGATATGTCCAAAACTGATTACAAATTACATATACAAAAATTAGGAAAAATAAACTAAGGCACTGAAAAAAATATATATCAGATGCCACTATCATTCTTCTTCAGAAAATTGTGATACATGGCCTTTACTGCTTCCATCTCATAAATGTCTGGTCCAACTGTATTGTCTGAAATAACATGAGCTTTGATGATTGTATCTTTCACCACCTTTATCACCTTTTCATGCTTCCCAAGATTGTCTTTCAAATTATCAAGGGTTGATTGATAATCTTGGAGTTTATCCATTAAAGCAATTGAAAATGATTCATCTTCAAAGTTCTTCTGGATCATCTTTTTGAAGGCATCGACCATCTCTTCTGCAGGAAGAAACTTGTGATTTTTAGTTGTGAGGGTACATGGGAACTCTTCAAGACTATGCAAAAGTGTCACATCATTGTCTTAGCTTTGACGGAGATGGATCGAACATCATCTTTTGAAGGAATCATTGAAACTGGTGTTGACAACAGTTGTTGCTTGTAGAAACTACAAAAAAGTCATGATCTCGCAGTTAGGGGAAAAATTGGCATTTTAGGAAAATTGTGTAATGTTGACCATGTTCACAGGGATGAGCTTAAAAGGGCTAGAGCGCGCAAGTCAAAAAATTAGTCGAAAGCAGGCCAAAGGTATCATTTTCAAGAATTTCCCAATGTTAGGAAATTTTAGAAGAAGACATGCACGGGCGGTCATTTTGACCGCTCCTACATGTGGGTGTATTGTATTTTGGTGTATGGACGGCCAAAATAGCTGCTCTTGCATATGGGATTCGTAAGGATGTGTGTGAGCGGCAAAAATCACCGCTTACGCATATGAGAGGAAGTATTGTTTTGTGTATGGGCGGTAAAATTAACTGCTCCTGTACAACGTAAATATTTCAACAACGGCATGGGCGGTGAATTTCACCACTCATGCATTTCTTGACAAAATCATAAGGAGTGCATCGGCGGTGAAATTCACCGCCCATGCATTTTGGACGAACATGATAACGTGTATGGGTGGCAAAATTTGTCACCCTTACACTTAGGGTAACACTTGCTTTGGTTTATACAACAGCGGCAAAACCTACCACTTGAGCAAGTGGAGGAAAGGATACAAAAATGACAGTCTGAAGAAAAACACAAGACTTCAAAAAGAAAAACCCATAAGTAATAAGGAAACATCAATAAAAACAATCAAGGCTTATAAAAGAAAATGCCAGGGTTATAGTTTAAACTATAAAGCACAAACAAAACCTAGAATCCAATAATAAAATCCTAGCGTTTTGTAAATAAGAATAAAAAACAAAGAAAACCTTACCTGAAAACCACGGAAGAAAAACTGAAGCAAAACCCTAACTCAATTCGTCGCTCAGATCTGTTTATGCATGTTAGAGATATGCGAGGAAGTGATTAAAGGGGCGGAGTAGACAAATGGCAAGGAGAATACAACAATGAAAAATAAAACTTAAAAATGACACATTTAAACGTTGAAATTAAAAGAACTTAAACTCTCATTTATGGGATTTTTTGTGAATTGGCACATGCTCGGGCTGGAGAAATTATCGCCCAAACATGAAGGATACAAAACACATGCATGGGCAGTGATTTTAACTGCCCTTGCATATAGGGGAAACTTGACTGGCATGCACCGGCGACGGAAATCACCACTCATAGATGTAAAACAAAAAAAAGTCTAACTCCTTAAAACTACCAAACCTTCAAGTTTAGTAAGTTCACTACTTGATCTATTTACGTAAACTTCAAGAAACCAAGATGAGAAGATACTCAAATGCATTCTCAAGAGCTAGAGGACTACGCACGAGGGCAAGAAGATTCGCCTTGATTTGTGTACTTAGAGTTGTAGGCTACAAAACGAACAAGTTTCGTAGGGGTCATCCTACAAAATGAGCATAGCTGATTTTGAGGACAACATTTCGGATGGTCATTTGATCTCAATGTGCATGTTTTAAGGTATGCAACACAATATATAATTTGTTGTGCAGAGTTAGAGGTATATCTGAAGGTGTTGTATGAGTCATGAAGACTTGTTTAGAAGAATTTCATGAAGATCTTTTATGTTTCTAGTACCACACAAGGTTTTTCAAGTGGTGGTGACTGTTATAGTTCAAATTTCATGTCTTCCTGATTAAGATTGTCCTATTTCAAATGAGCGATGTGTGTAGAGGTGATTCCTTGAAGAATGATACTGTGAAGGATGCTTAGGACCGAACTAAGCATGTATTGGGATCTGCAAGGCGTGTGTTTCCTCCTAGAGTAGCATGTAGTTCATGATAGGGCCTACCCTATGCATGTTTCATGTGTGGTGATCACTGACCAACTTGTAAAATGTAATATTTTTATTGTATTGGTTGACTTGTAATGTAATCAATGTAATGTCATGTATATATTGTAAACCTATTTGGTCTAGGTAAGGTATGATTGCAAAAATGAAAATATGAAAGTGTGAAGAGTAGAATATGAAAATAATATGCATTGTGATGTCCTACTAAAGGAGAAAGAGTAGAAGTGTGAGAAGCTGTCCTGTTCCATCTTGAAGACAATTTTGCGACAGGAGGGAAGTGAAGAGTGTGCCTAATTGATTCAATCATCAGAAGAAGCAGAATTGCAATCATCAAAGGTGTGAGCTTCATTATTAGTTTCAGGCAATAGAAGGACTGTCATACTGTAATCTTTTCTGAGTTTGTTCTCAATTTAGGGAATAGTTGCTTCCTTGAGAGTGACCCTAAAACGAAGTCTTCAGGAAGTTGTAGCTTCCTTGGGAGTGACCCTAAATCAAAGTTTTCAGGGAGTAGTAGCTTCCTTGGGTTGTAGCCCTAAAACAAAGTTGTTATTTTAAGCTTCATATATTGTGAGTTAATCCTCACTATGGTTTTTCCCTTCTTGGGTTTTCCACATATATTTGGTGTTATGTGTTGTTTTGCATTGTGTTGATCTTTCATGTTTATGTTACTGTTGTAATGCTTAAGTTTTAATCTGCTCTGGAGAAGTTAAAGTTTGTTTAGATATTGATTCATCCCCCTCTCTCAGTATCCTGGTGTGTTCAACAAAGTGATGCTACATTCAATGGTGCAGTATGTAGCATTAAACATGAAACAACAGTTCACTATTGACTGTCTTATTCCACAATTCTTGTTGTATTTTCAACATGTAGTTGTTCACTTCCATTGTGCTTATTTCATGACTTTAAATGGATAAAATGGAGAGAATTTGGAGGTTTGTGTAGAGAGATTGTTATAAGTAATGGTTGGAGAGAAGATTAAAATTGGCAAATATAATTGTGTTCATAAACACAACCATGGGAGGGTATAATTTCATGCATTTACTGTTCTTGGGGATGTATTATTCTCCACTTAAGAAAAATTACAAACTAAAAATAGATGAAAATATTTTAAATCAAGAGTTAGTAATGTTTTCACCTAATGAAACAAGAGTAACATTGAGTTGATGAATGTAACAACCATTGTTAGGCTTTGAAGATAATGAAGATGATCCACATTATTAGGATTTGTTAGGAGAGTGATGATGGTTTGGAACATTTATTACTTTCAGAACCGGTTTCACAATTTCCCATGTCTTTAGAATCTACATATGGTTTAGATGTGGAAGTAAATGTAATCCCCATAATCATCTTTAGGGCTATAAAAAGTATTCAATGAAATTGGTAGGTAGAGAATTAGAAGAGGAATACAACATTTAAGTATTCTAAATTTGCAAATGAAGATAGTACGATAGTTAATATTTTTGTAATTAGCAAGCAATAAATTTGCAAATAAAGATAATATGAATCATATTTTGTAAATAGGTAGCAATAATGTTTTGAAAAATTGTAAAGCATTTGTAGAAATTCATTATCATCATTCAAAATACCCAGATTATCATCATGTAGAAGTAATCAAGCATCATCATTATCATCCTCTAATAAATCATCATTAATTCACGAGTGATGGTTCCAAATAAGATGCAAATTTTCAATTACTAATGTGTTAATAAACAAAACTATAGGGAGGGTACACTTGCATTGTAGTTCAAAGATATTTGTTGGGTCTCTTCTAAAAACATCTTACATTACATACATGTTTACACACTATGGAACAACAAAAATGAGGAAGGAACAACAGGTTCACATTTACATATAATGAGCAACAAGTACAAAATTTATTTGTGAAACTATAATGGTTTGACATTTTAGAAAATATAGGGTTTGAGATCGAGAAATGATTTCCAACCCTACCAACACCAAAAATGGTGTTAGCATAAATGGTTTCTGACCTCGCCAATACTAGAAATGGTGTTAGCATAAATGGTTTCCAACCTTGCTAACACCATGAATGCATAATGTGAAGTAAGCCACTTTAATCCAATTTAGTACAACCATCATTAGGCTTTCAAGGTAATTGACACTAAGTCAAACTTTTCAAATTTTTCATAAACAATCAAAATTTTGATTACCCATTTCGACAAAATGTGTTAATATAAATTACCGATTGAAAAAACTCAATATTTACATTTATAACTTAACTTCGAGAGGTCACATTGATGTTCAAACAAAAGATTTAAATTTCCATAAGTAATTAATGTATTAAAAAACACAAAAGAGAGCCATACAGTTGTGTTCATAAACACACCAAAATTGAAGCAATAATTTCATATAAATCTTGTTCTTGGAGACATTTCGTTCTACACATAGTACATGAAATTATCCAAAGAAAAAATAAAATATTACAAACTAGACATACTTTTAGGTAAATGCATTTACGAAACAACCATTCAATTCAAGTAGAGGCTAATGAAACAGATTAACAACTATCATCATTCTAGATTTAAGCATTGATTATTGGAACAAACACCCTTCAACATCAATTTTGAATTTTAGAATCTTTTTAGTAGAAAGTTAATGAAACAAAGAGCCTTAAGTATTTAACTGGACATTGTAGCAACCATTATTGTGGCTTTCAAGATAATCACAAGTGAATCGAAATAAAACCAAGAAAACTAGGTGGGTCATTGCCTTATCGAGGTATAACGACCTCACCTTCCATTTATAGCCACACAGAGGAGTGAAATGAAGAAATGCCTTCTCAAACACTAAACAAGAATTAAATAGTTGCCAAAACAATACATGATAGAATAGAAATGAAGCACTATGGCTAGTAGAAGGCCATGTCAACTTTGAAAGTTAGGTTGCACCACTATTAGGCCCTCTAAACCCTAAACACTTAAATAAATAGTCAAATAAACAAATACACAATAAAGAAGAAATGAGCAAAAGAACAAAATTCTAGTGGGTCAGTGCCTTAGTGAGATATGATGACCTTGCCTTCCATTTACATCCATATAGAGGAGTGAAATGAAGAAATGCCTTCTCAAACACTAAATAATGAATAAACAATAGCTAAAACAAAATACGACAAAGAAGAAACAGGCAATAAAACAATAAACTAGGTGGGTCATTGCCTTAATGAGGTATGACAACCTCAACTTCCATTACAACTAGATGACGGAGTGAAATGAAGAAATGCCTTCTCAAACAATAAACAATAAATAAACAATGGGCTCAACAATACATAATAGAGAATAAAGGAGCAAAAACAAACAAACTAGGTGGGTCATTGCCTTACTGAGGTATGATGACCTCGACTTCCATTTACAACTAGATAGAGGAGTGAAATAAAGAAATGCATTCTCAAACAATAAACAACAAATAAATAACGACCTAAACAATACGTGACAGAGAAGAAAATAGCAAAAAAAAAAACCAGGGGAATCATTGCCTTAGTTGAGGTATGTCAACTTCACCTTTAATTTACAACTAGATAGAGGAGTGAAATGAAGAAATACCTTCTCAAACACTAAGCAACTAATAATTGCTAGTGTTAAGAACACATGACAAAGAAGAAATGAACATAAAACCAAAAATATCAGGTGGGTCATTATCCTAATTCGGTATGACAACCTCAATTTCCAATTTTAGCTGGACAAAGGAAAAAAATAAATAAATGGCTTCTCAAATAGTAAATAAGAAATATACATCAGCCTAAACAATACACAACAGAGAAGAAATGAGAAAATAATCAAAAAATCAACTGTCTCATTGCCTAGGTGATTTATGAAGACCTAACCTTCTATTATGGAACTTTTCCCCCAAAATAGAAAAGAAAGTTATTTTTATGATAACCCTTTAAAATTATAAGGGGATAAAGGTTATTGGAGCCTTTATTTAGAAAGGGAGAGAAAAAAATTAAAGTTATTATGACCTTTTAGTTAAAAGGGGGAATAATAATGACTATTTTCAAAGACCCCTTTTAAAAGGGAGGAATTATTTTATTTATTACATAATTATTAAAGACAACCTTTGTAAAAGGGTGTGATGGTTTAGAAACCACCCCTTAAAAGGTTATATAAAGCATTTTATGTGAGACTTGGAGAGGGCATGGAGATCACTCAAGGAAGAGGAAGGTGGTTCTAGTGGGCTATAGGCATTGGAGAAGGGGCAGACAAAGTGTTTCCAACTCAGAGTATAGAGTATTCTCAGGATTGTCCTGGCCAGGGCTTGTGTTGAACACTTGTGTTGAGTATTTGCTTTGTTACACACTTGTGTTGAGCATGTCAAGCTATGTCTTGAATAAGAATTGCTCCTCCTGCAGTGTTCCATAGCTATGAGAACTAAGACCATTGAAATCTTCTTAGAGTGAGTGGCCAATCCAAGTACTCTGATTCATATAAGTATTGAACTTATTGTTAATAAAAGATATTGGAATTGTTATATATATATGGTATTTTGATGATAATCTGATTATGGGATCATGTTATTCAATTTGCTATGTTAATTATTTACTTTAGAGTTCTTATTAAATTATCACTATAATTTATATTTATTTTAAAATCACTGCATATTCTAAATTATCTTAACTCTAGTATTATCTATGTTAAATTTTTTGCTAATACTTAAATAACTCTGGGAGAAAAGTAGTATTATACGTTTCATTCCAAGCTAGATAGACGAGGGCATCCAACAGGACCATCGAACAGACCTCCACATCCTTTCAACATTCTCTTAATGCAGACGTCTAGAATCTCTCCATTGAATCCCTTTAGAGCCATGGGCAAACGAGAGCCGAAGTGAACAACTATAAGTGCAAAATGCAACAAGTTTTGGGGAAGAAGAGGGTTTGTAGTGAAGTGTTGTTTCATGTTTAATGCTACATAGTGCATCATTGAAAGCGACATCACTTCATATCTAGGTGCCATCCCTTACATGCATGTACGAAAGCATACTTACTAAATGTGGAGGCGTGGGAGTTAAAAGTGAAGCTGTGATGGATGAATGTGAGTGTGTTTGATTGGAATGTATAAATATGCATGGTGCGAACACGTTAGGGTAACACATCCTATGATGATGTACCACTGGGGGTCCATGTGCACCACCTTCGATCAACCATACATTTGAGAGGAAAAATAGGGGTGTCTACATGTTGTCCTCCTACACGTATATGATGAATTAGACACCCTTCAAAATAAAATTTTTGAACTGTCCACCTCACTACACGCATACTGATTAAATTTTCTTTGCCCCAAGACACATGTCTAACCTCAAAATTTAGGGTGCAACACAATTTAGTGAAATGGAAATGGATCCTTTTATAGTCTACGATGTCGGCAGCGTATTTTTGGGTCTACAGGTGGCTTATAACATATGAGACTACCTCATACTCGAGGAGGTAGTGTGCTTCAAACATCTCAATTCCTAATTTGTTAGCTTATAACATATGAGACCACCTCATACTCAAGGAGGTAGTGTGCTTCAAATATGTCAATTCCTAATTTGTTAGGAGTACTCCATAGATTGGACATCTTCCAAACTAATTTTGTTAATTAAGGCTCAAGTTCCCTCCCTAGGCTAAAGTGCTTTCTTCTTTGATTGCAGCGATTTTGGAAATTTTGCAGCATGGCGGACAAGCCAGGCAGAGCGCTAGTGATATTCGGGGATGGCATAATGGGGGCGCTGGGCCCTTGTCACCAGCATCTGCATGCACTGGCCTCCCTCGGCACTTGTGGCTTCCTCGCTCTCCGAGATGCTCCTCCACAATGTAATTCTACAACTTTAATTCCTTTCCTTTTCTTTTCTTTCTTAACCACATTATAGGCAAGGCTTCCAGTGCCACCCATTATTGACCTTAGCGCCAATTATGGCTATCCGCTCTGCTAACTGGAGTTTGGCAAATAGATAAAGCATATGGAGGTTATCATGGATTCCTTGGGCGACCAGTTATTTGGGTTTCTCCCATTACCTTTTATTCTGCATGGCAGCCGATATTTGAAATTTAGTTTCCATGACCAGGTTTTTGAGTTTTGAAATTTTTATGTCTTAAAATTGCTCCTTGAATGAGGTCTCCAAGTCTTTTAAAGCAGGGTTTCTTGTCAATCCGGGGTTTTTGGTTGAAGAATCCGCTCCACCATATTAAACTTACACTTGCCTTGGACAGCAATTTTTCGATTTCACATTCCTATCCACCTTCTTGAGGATCCCATCCATGGTGGAGTACTAGCTTTTAAATTTCTATGGCTATTTGTTTTTTATTGATATATCGGGTGCAAAATAAGAGAAACAAATTGTTAGCTCAATTCTTTTTGCTTTTAAGCATCTTCCCTGTAGTATCAATGCAAAGATGTGCATTTGCAGCTAAAATATTCAGTGTTCTAGCTGGGGCATAACAAGTACCATGATTGATCACGAGCTTGATGAAGCCTGCAAGGGAAAGCTTTTTAATGTGACTGATTGTGATTTCTTTGACTTTGTGTTATGTAGTGAATGAACAAGAGAGAGTGGTCAGAGAGCTATCACAACTGTTAGATGTACATGATTTATGTAATGTAAGAAATGTTGCACTCTGGACATTTCAGCTCTATAATGTTTATGGAATTATTATGTGTATAGATGTTGGCTTGTATATTAATTTATTATGAGTCACTAAATTGCTCAAAAGCTCTATATCTGTTATGGACACACAGAAAGAAAAAGAATTTATGGACGAACGGACAAGCATTCCTACAATTGCAGAGAGGTATGTATGTTTTGGTTTAATGGCCAGTCTAGAATCTTTTAAATACCATTCTTCTGGTCGTACATCTTTGAGTTCATGTACTCTTTATTGAACTTCAGGTTCATGGGAATGAAAGCTGCAATGGTAACAAATTCTGGCACTGCCAACGCATTTGGCAAAAGATTAGGTTTTTCTGTTACAGCCTTGCATGAAGTCTGCAACAAAACTGGTATCTCAGAAGAGTCAGAAGTGCCTCCAGATCCCCTTTCAGCAGCATCGGAACTGTTGAGTATGTTAGGGTTACAAGAAGAAGCAGTAGAAGAAAATAGTGAGTTTGACCTTGTTTTTCTACATATGGGACCGACCCTGAATGGAGGAGAGGTTGAAAGTGGCCATGATAATGCGACTCTGGCCAACACACTTGAATGGATCAATGCATTGGCTGGGAGAATAATGGAAATTATCCATCCTGGCTCTGCAGCTGCCAGTCGCCTATATCTTGCTTTGGTATTGAGCTATGGATCAATTTCTTCTGACAAGAGTGACGATTCTTCACTTCTCATTTCCTTGGAAGAAATAAGCCCAAGCTTGGCATCACTTTTTCCATGTCAGAGCTACACCATGAAGGGAGGAAAACTGTTGAATGATGTCAGGTAAGTTTTCATGCTAACTATATACTAAACTGTAGCATTAGGGCAGAAACATAGATCAGGCACCGTTCTTTCATATCTCCTTCTTCTGATGTTCATGTTTGCTTACTGAAGAGCTAATGTGGCAAAGCACAACAGGCACCATCATCCTATGTTAGCTGTACAACACCAAGAAGCTGTCACCCGCCGTGATGAAGCAAAAATATTTTCTTTTGAAGAATTCCAAGAGGTAGCATTTTCTCAACTTTTTCATGTTATTCAGGAAATTAAAACAAAATTCATACGCCAAGGTGCCTGTGATGAGAAGAGAATATTTGTACTCAGCTCAAGATCAACAGATGTATGGGGTTCTCCTGGGATTCTCTTAAAGTTTTCATCATGAAACTTATTTAGAGAGCTGTATTTTGTAACAAAGAATTAGAAACTTGGTATTTTTGTGATAGGATTGAAGCATAATTTTACTCAATGAACACGAAGAGGAAATATTTAGGTGCTTGCCAATGAGATAATTTCTGATAACCACAATCAAATATTAGGTCATACACATCACGTTAGAAAAAATATACTAAATTGGGACCTACTCACCACCTAATTGTAGCCTACTCTCTCCACGAGAATGCTATCCCTTGGTGGGAGGTTAACAACTGTTGGACCATATGATTACTCAATACTTGCTCTTACAACTAGATCATTTTTAAAATCACATAAATATTCCTAATCAAATAGGCTCTCCATTAGACACCAAATAAAACCTGTAGCACAGGCTGGGTCCTCTGGATGGTTTTGCTCTTCTGGTCCTTTGTTTTTGTGTGTGAAAGATTGGCTTTGCCCACTCAGTGTTTTTCCAAGAAATAATTAACTTTCTTTCTATGTACTTACTAATGAAATAAACTTGTTTATTACCAAAATTCAAATATGAAGTTACACTCATCTGATTTAAAACAGTAAATACAAAAACTGGGAATGGAAAAGCAACTGGAGATAATGCTACTGAAAAGAAATGGAAAATAGGGTTAGAAGAACATGTCTGATTGAAAATTTGAGACCGGAAATGAACTCAGGAGGTCAGAGAGAAGGTTCATGGAAATTTTGGGCCGAATCTGAGCACTTTTTTGGAACCGGGCGCTGCTGCCGGCAGGGGTGCTGTTGCCTGCACTTAGGCACTGCTGCTCTCCCGAGCACTGGTGTCTGTGTGTCCAACAATCTCCAAATTTTTAGGGAACTGTGTGTTCCGAAATGTGACTCAGGCACAACGCGAATGAGTCAGCCTCAATATCACACACGAACCCTCTCCTTGCTATGCGCGACCTCCAAGTCACTCTCGCTCTCGTGGCAAGAGCCAGTTGAGTGGAGGCAAGACTTGGGGGCGGTTCTGTTCTCGTGGAAGCAGAATGTCATGGAGAGCGGTTGGCCGGTTTGTGGGCCTAGTGCAGTTTGATAATTGATGAGCTCGCTCTAGGACTATTGTGGTTGAGATATTTATATGACGCGAAGGGTCACTAGTCCTAGGTCCTCTGTTTGGATGTCTCAAGTTCCAACGCGCAGTGGGTAGACTGTTTTGCTCATTGATGAGTCTAACGCGTTGTAACCTATCCATGTTTGCTTGAATGTGTCATTAAATGTTATCTCTTTGTTGAATGATCCTAAGAGCATGTTCTTGCCCTTCTCTTGTTTGTTGCGCTTGTTGTGGTCTTGGGTGGATTTCGTCTATCTCTTCGAGAATAGCCTTGACCCAACTTCCTCTAATCCTTGGGCATATCAAAGGCTTGGGAGAGAGTTCGTGTTTGACTAAGTGTTGACCTGGTTTGACTTTTGTTGACTCTGACTTGTGGTCGAAGGTTTGTTTTGCTTTTGATTCAATCTTGAATTTGAAGTGTAGCTCGTGACAAAATTGAGGGTTTGACCTTGTTTGAATTTGAATTGTACCTTGTGATGAAATCGAGAGTTTAGTTTTCCTAAGTTTCCTAATATTTTTGTGTTTTTGTATGAATGCAACTAATATGAATGCAAGACAATTTTTGGGTTTGTTTTTCAAAATGAATAATAAAGTGATGTAATTGTCTAAGGATTGAAATGTGAATGCACTTTAACATTAATTTTCCCAAATGCAATCTAAGCTATGTTTTTGTGGTTTTCTCGAGACGATTTTGAATCTAATCTAGGACTTGAAAATACTTGAATAAAATCTAATCTATGAATTGCAATGAAACTAATTTAAACAATGCTAATCTAATCAACTTGAAATAAATCGTATTAAGGAAATTGCAATACAAAGATTACTTTCTCCAAGAGCAAAGTGTGATTTAATTAATTATGAAAACATAAAAAACCTGGATCCTTCGACACATGAGCTTGGCGTATCCTTAGAAGTCCTTGTGTGGCAACCTCTTCTCCTCTGCAGCAGTGGGGAACTCCTCTTGGTGACAGGTATGAAGTAGCAAATGATTGAAAATGGGAATGAGCTTTGAAAGCTATGAAGGATTGAGTTATGAAGCTAATGAAGCACTATGGCTTGGCTTTTTTGAAAGCAATTTGCGAGCGTAACGACGCTATTGAAGCTTTTGAAAGCTTGGCAACCTATACTAAGAAAGCAAAAGGCTCATATGTCCTGCGAAGAGCATAAACATGCTATGGAGAACAAAAAGCAAAGTTGGGCAAGAGCCTGGAACAATGAATTTGCCTCATAAGGGAAAGCTTTGAAGCTTTGCAAAAATGAAAACTAAAGAAATGAACTAAGAGGCTCAAAGGCCTATGAAGAAGCTTGAAAAAACTTGTGAAGATGAGAAGAGCATTCTCCAACTTGAGAAATAATGAAGAGGTGAGGGGTATTTATAGGTTAGGAGAGCTCACAAAGGGGGTAGCTGATTGAAGAATTAACTCAATTGATTGATGAGTTAACAGGCTTGATTGAGGAGTGAATTGGGTTTGATTGGGAGTGAACAGACTTTGATAGCCTTTAACAGAAGAAGGAATGGAGTTAGCGTGAGATTGATTGAGAGGAGCAGAAGTGATTTGTGAGTTAAAATGGAGTGATTGGAGTCTTGAATCAGTCAGGAAAAGTTGATGATCAGTTAGGGAAGGTGACTCACGCAATCATGGCTCAATTTGGAGCAAATTTGGGCCTGAACTGAGGAGAGATTCGCGTTTTAAACATGACTAGGTTGCCCCTTTTGACAGGTCTGGGCGCCCATGGGGATTCATGGTCACCCTTTTTAGCAGGTCAAGTTGCCCCTGGGGATCCTACGTCACCCTTGGGGGATATCGAGGGTCGCCCAGGGGTATCTGGAAATGATAGGGGGTGACCCAAAAACAATGGTTTGAATAGGTCATATGGAACTTCCAGGAGTTCATTTGGGCACATACGAACTCCTTTTTGGGTGTTGTCTTTTTGAAATTGCATAATTTTTTGAGCACTATGCAATGGTGCCATTAGTTTTTCTTGAAAGTGTCTCAAATGCATACTTTTAGATCATTTTTGCTCAGGGTATCCTGTCGTTCTCTTAGGCAGCCAATTGGAAAGTAAGTTGGATGGATGGGGAAGAAAGAATGGACGGGAAAGCTCCTAGGGAAGATTGATTTCCCCTCTTGTGAAGTGGATTAGTCATGTCATCAAGGTTGGCAAGCGACATGAGTGGTTTGTCGAAGATGGGTTAGGTGACTAGGAAGACAGTGTGTAGGACCTTGGAAGGTTAGCTTGGAGGTTAAAGAAGCACAAACAAAGTGAAAAACAAACAAAGACACGTGCCACCAAGAAGAATGCCGCTGAGAGGTCATATTTACATGCTTACATGTACATGTTTAGGACTACAACTCATCATTGGATTACCATGTAGGCCCATGCGTTTTTTTGGTGCTTATAGGAATGCTTGCCAAAAGTCTTTGATGTTCGCTATGCTTGTAGAATATTAATGTTGTGCTCTTGAACAAAGATCTAACCAGTTGAAGATGGGGATAGAAAGTATTGAGCGTGCTTGATGGGAAATTGCCTAAGTTAGTCCCTTGTTTGGCTTATTCCAGCCTTAACATTAGCACAACAGGAAAGTTTAGGGTGTGTGAACCCTAGTGTAGGTGTCAATGGTGGTGTGTGCAGGAAAACAGGTGCCTAGAATACAAACCCTAGGAGGTATTCTATGCTATAGTGGTGTGTGAGTGTGAGGGGAAAGAGGGTAGTGGAGATCACAAAATGTAGAAAATGGAGAGGAAAGGAATAAGGGAAGGTCTCTAGATCTGCATAGTATTCTATTCTTGTAGGATATGAATGTCGTGCTCTTGAAAAGAGCTCATACTATTGAAGATGGGGACATAAAGTATTGGGTGTGCTGTATGGGAAACTGCCTAAGTTAGTCCCCAATTTGGCTTATTCCAGCCTTAACAATAGCACAATAGGAACATTTGGGGTTTGTGAACCCTAGTGTAGCTATCAATGGTGGTGTGTTTAGGAAAACAAGTGCCTAGGATACAAACCCTAGGAGGTATTCCATGCTATAGTGGTGTGTGAGTGTGAGGGGAAAGAGGGTAGTGGAGATCATAAAATGTAGAAAATGGAGAGGAAAGGAATAAGGGAAGGCCTCCAAATCTGCATAGTAAGGAAATGGTTAAGGGTTTTGGCTATGGCATTAAAGGGATAGGGAGGAATGGAGGAAAACTATGGTTGAAGGAGGGAAATAGGATGGAGGAGAAAGATTGAAGGAGATCTTTCGCTTCGTGGCACAATAGGGGCTTCCAATTTTCAATGTTCAGCCCGCTAACTTGCTGCCTTGCATAAACAAGGAGTCTCTCTTGAATTTCAAATAGCTTGGATGAGAATAGAGTGAGCAAAGTGAGTGGAAATTTTGTGATTCAACTGAACCCTAACAAACCAAGGCACAAACTAGGTTTATAGGTGAAACTATGCGACTGTTGAAAATGTAGTAAGATTTGGGGTTACAATGGTTGTCGGAGCCAAAACCTAAAATCTGAACATGGACACAAGCATTGGGGGCATTGGTGTCCAAACATGAGTGTTGGGTGGTGATAGTGTCCCGAGTGATTCAATTGTACAAACTTCAGGTGTTGACTGGGGATGACTTTTTGAGGCTGTTTCTTTAGGTTTCATACATTTGTGTTTGGTAAACAGGCCATAAAGTGGGCTGAATGATGCCTAATTATGACTAGGGGTGTTGACATCAAAATGAGTGTAGAAACATAAGATGAAAGTTGCAAAGTGGGCAATTTTTCACATTACAACGTGCTTGTTCTTGATCTGCTCCAGAAAAGTGATGTGTTATAACCTTAGACAGGATACAATGGCCACAGTTGGGACTCTGCATTAGCAATTATCCCCATAGCATAGGAGTTGCTTGATAATTGGATATAGTGACCCCACTACAACAGTTACAATTCCACAAACTGCAGTCCCAACAAAATCTCCTAAAAATAAGTGAATTGACTAAAACTGATGGGAAGTGGGATACACGTCATTAAATGGTCAGTTATGTCATCCTCCCCATCTTTCAAAATTTTGAACATCTTGGTTCAAAGAATTCAAGAACCCAATCGCCATGGCCTGCCCTTCCACCAAGTTAGATGCCTTTGCAAATTTTCACATTTTTTCTTCCTTTACTTCCAACTACTTGTTGGACCAAAGGACATCCTCCTCCGCCAAATTGTTCTATTCCTATTTTCCTAGATTCTTGCGGGCTTAGACCCACCTATACTTGGCCTCCTCCACTAAAAGTCATTTTGGATTTTCTTATCGCTTGTTTTACCTTTTAAAAGGAAATTTTTTGCTGCTCTTCTGCTGCTACCATCATTTTCTTCAGATTTATCCTCTTTTATGAGGAGGTCTTCGTTTCGTAGCTCTACTTGATGCCTATAAAGCTTTGGTTGCTCATAAGACAACTTTTTCTTTTCACCCTCCGCCTTTGCTGCACAACAAATGTATATGCCTCTGCTCTAATCATCAATGTTTTCCCCTTCTCTGGGATAACACAACTCAACATCTTCATCTAGTTCATCCTCTTCATCTTCATCCCATTCATCTATCTCCTCTCTCTCAAACTTTTTGCAAATCACATTTAAGGGCCTTCTATCCACCAATAATTCTGCCAACTTTTCAAGGGATTTAATCTTTACCTGTTCGTACAATTCTATCCCTTGGTTAATCCTAGACTCTATGGCTTTCCTCTATGAAAATATCTCTTGCTCACAAGGTGAGTATTTATTCCCATCAATCCTTTTCGTCTTCTTACAATCCTTGAATTCCCTCGCTTCAACTTTCTTTTTCTTTACTTTCCCATTATTACTGCCTTATATTGCTCCAACATCAACCATATATATCTTCCAACTCAAACTCCAATTTTTTGCAACTTCTTTTGCTTGTCTTTTGTTTGCTTCTGTCTCTTCCTTTGTCTTATTTCTTCTTCCAACTTGATTATCCTTTTTTCCTAAGTTGCCGGTTTTGGTACGCCAGTACGGCGATTTTTTTTTTTGCTGTGGGTACGGCTATATATATATATATAATTTAATATTTATAATAATGTATAATATATAATATAATATAATATAATTATATATAAAAATACATATATAAAATTTAATATTTATAATAATGTATGATATAATATAATATAATATATTATTATATAATAAATAATATATAATAATATAATATAATATATAGTATTTAATAATTTATATAGTTATAGTTTTTTAAAAGAAAATTTGTAATTTAAAAAAAATTCCCAAAAATGCGCTTGGGAGCGGATGGGAGGGCCTGGGAGTGCCCCTACCACCTCAGGTTGGAGAACCCACAAGGAACCCGGGGTCGCAGGGCCGCTCCCGCTCCCAACTGAACTGGTGCCTCTGGGCAAAGAACCCGGTAACATAGCTTTTTTCATATCATGAAACCACCCTACCTCTGAATTCATAGCTATAGCCACAACTCACCTTCGAGCTATTCAAAACTCTTCTCACGAATTCTCTACTCCCAGCATCTTTTGATGCTCTGATACAATTCTGATGCAAACAACCTCTGTTGCTGCAAGTTAGTTACTTTGTTCTAACTGATAATGGAACAAAATGGAACAGCAAAAAAACATAGCATCTCAACGCAAACACTCCAAGTATTCTATGCCCTATAATCTATTAACTTACAATGGATCAAAAACAACATACAGTATCAGTATACAGAAAGATAGCAGCTGAAAAATCATCTTTTTATTCCTCAGCTTAATACAACTGCAAATTCCCTTTCCATGGCTATCCAGCCCAGTCTCAAAAAACTCTCCCTAAACTCAGCAACACCTCCCTCCAATAAACAAAAACTGCTATCCTTAATTTTTTTTTAAAAAATAACCCACTACAACAGTTACAATTCCACAAACTGTAGTCACAACAAAATCTCCTAAAAATAAGTGAATGACTAAAACTAACGGTAAGTGGGATACAAGTCATTAAATGGTCAGTTACATCACATTTTGAGTGAATGACATTTCTTAGAGCAACCAGGTTATTGTAAATAGTTGTAAAGCATTTGTTATTGGGTAGAGATTTCATGAAAATATGTGAAATCTTACAAGATATTTTCTCAAGAAGATATTGATAGCAACTTAGACCTAATGTCGCTAAGGTTAGTATGGGCATTGCACTTAGCAAGGATGATGTGTCTCTAATGCAGTCATGGGCGGAGGGTCCAATGAAGGATTATCCAACCATGCAGCCAAGTGAACAAACACACACCAAAACTCAATGAACAACAAAACAACAACAAGTTCTCTATTCATTCATAGTCACAATAGAATTGTAGTCTATCACAATGGGCTTCCAACATGCTAGGCCTTAGCCATTTGATTACAAATGGGCAAATTACAACATTCGAAATATATTGCAATACAATACCAAGACAAGCTATCTACTACTTTTTTCCTTGCTCTCTAGTGGTCTTCAAAGATGTTTATATATCGGCTTTTAGCCTAAAGGATCATCCCAATTGGCCACAAGGTGGCTCAAAGCTCAATGCCTAATGAAACGTGTAGTTGACCAAATGCATAAGTGAATCTTTTGGAGCGAACTCAACGATGATGGATCAATGGATCTTGACCCAGTTCATACCATAAGGTCACTTGGGTCCAATGTACCTTGATATGTGTTCTTTTGTTGTCACAAGCTTTAGGAAGTTGTCGTAAGCTATGAACAGTAAATTGATTGCTTTTTTGTTACGCTCAATAATGGATTAGAAATTGATATATGCCTTTGTGGTGACTAGAAACTTTTGAAAATTGAATGCAATGTTGTAGGATCAATGTAGAACATGTTCTCCCAACCGTGAGGTGAGATAAATGCCAATACAGGGAAATGCGGTAGGATTTGCTGTGACTGGTTGAAGATTGAAATGCAAAAGGAAACCTGCAAACAAAACAAACAAGTGGAAGAAAATATTTTTGGGCAATGCAAGATTGCTCTTCACCCTGGCATGCTCTTGCATTAGACACCCAAGGACTGAAAAGTGAGTCCCTCACTTTCTAAAGGCTTGAGGGAAACCAAGACGTGTCTACCTGAGTCTTTGAAATCCATGATGAATTTTCCTTAGGCCTTCCCTTCCACTTCACGAAGTACTCATAATGTCTATTCCTTGTGCTTCTCCCAATCCGACTATCCAAAATTTTCTCAGTCTCTTCTTTGGGCTGTTGTAGTATCTGTTTCTGCCATTGTACTTTTGTGCCACTATCTCCTGACCCTCCTTCCTAGTACTCTTATAGATCTGCAATGTTAACATTGGTGATATGCCTAAACCTTTTGGTAACTCCAACTCATAAGCAATTCCAGAATCAAATCTTTTCACAATTTTGCAAGGACCAAACTTCTTCATTTTCAACTTGTTATATGTTCTAACTGGAAATCTTTTTTTCCTGAGATATACCATTACTTCTTCTCCAACCACAAACTTCTTATGACTTCTTTTCTCATCTGCCTTCGCCTTATATTGGTTTTTCATTTTCTCCAACCGAGTCTTTAGTATGCACCTCCTTCATATGTTTTGCAAACTCTTCCACCTCCGCACTCCTCTTTTCTTCCTTGCTGATGTTTCTCAGTTTTGACACATTTCTAGGACTACTGCCAAAAGCAACTGCAAATGGTGTATTCCCTGTACTTCTATCTACTGAATTATTGTATGCAAACTCTCTTGTGCTAATACCAAGTCCCAATTTCTTGTCTTTTTTCCAGCCAAACATCTCAACAAATTGTCCGAACTCCTATTTATCACTTTTGTCTGCCCATCAGTCTACAAATGATATGTTGAGCTAAAATTCAAATCTGTTTTCATCATCTTCCACAATGTCCTGCAAAAGTAACCAACAAATTTTGCATCCTTGTCTGAGACTATGTGTAATGTCCCCTATTGGAACAATACTAATTTTACCCCCAAAATTCAAGTACCACAAGTTTAGGGTTAGGGTTTCGGAATTATCATGTAATTACATTTATTCACTCAACTCCATTATAGTGGGGATGGCAAGACATTCATTGGCACATGATACCTCCATGCAGGCCCTTACGGGGGGCATGGCAGGTCACATGTTCAGTTCCTCGCATACAAGCCCTAACGGGGGTTTGGTAGGATCAACTTGTCATACAAAGCCTCCATACAGGTCCTTACGGGGCGGTATGGACGGGGTGCAGATCAGACTTGCCCCCAAACAAGCCTTAGGGGGGCATGGTAGGACTTCTTGCCTATGACCTGCTTGTCATTCCCCCTATGATGGGAGAGCTGATAATGATAACAATAAAATATTCATATGGATTCCAATCTGACCTGTTAAAGAGTATTTCAGTAATATGTCTTTTGATACCCCCGCAGTCTAGAAGACTGGTATAAATATGTTTTCTCTGTAGATCAGAAGTCTGCCCTTTAACTTGAGGAAATATTACTCCTTATAATTTGACTTATTAATATAATGAGTCTGCTGTCTCTTGTTCCTGCATTGTATAGTTATATTTCTCCTTAAATCCCCTTATCAAATCTGCATATATATTCCATCTATCTTCCTGCTGTTATTCTTCACAGATCTGCTGGTATATCTATATATGTATGGTTTATTCTTCCTCATTCACACATTACTCTCCTTATATATATATGTATATATTCAGATATATTCCTGATTTTGCCTATTAGAACATTCAGAATTATATGCCCATTTAAAAGATCAGAATTATATATATTTCTTATTCTTATGCTGTTCTTTTATTAATATTTGTCTTTGGCTGATCACTGGATTATACTTGTTATTGCAGATCCTAAACTTAGAATTTCTGATGTATTTCCTTGTATTCGATCCTTTTCCTTTACCTCTGTTCTGTCATATATACTTGTAATGTTAGTGCCTTTTGGGGAGTGGGTATATTGTTTCATAGTTCGCACCTTTTCATGTGATGTCCGCTGACTTTTCCTTTCAGCACTTTATGTGAATCGGCCTTCCCTATTGTTAGTATCATTTATTTAATTACCTTTATTTATATTAATATTAAATACTTATATCTATATTAATATTGATTATATAATATTAATATAATATCTAATTCAATTTAATATTTATATTAATAATCATATTTATAATAACATTAATATTATATTATATAATTATATTAATAATAGAACATTAATATTATATTATATTATATCATATCATTAATACTGCCATTCTAAATTATAATTTTATCCGTGATAATTATAAAATTGCAATTCTATATTTGTCCTTTTGATATTTATTGAACTTCATAATTTGTATTATATTATTCAACATGATGACGGAAAGGATACGATAAACACCATGATTCGAGAAAGCAACTTCACCATTTATCGTGATGTTTAAATCTTTAATTTAAACAATGCCTCAATATTGGGACATCACAGTCCACCCCGCCCAAAATTGCTTGTCCTCAAGCAATTATAACTATGATACTTCTAAAACCATCGATCTCCTTGAAGAATTGTTGTTAGTATTCTTGTCTTAGTTCCACTGTCCTCTTTGTTCTTAAGACCATAAGATTGATAATGTTTCCTAAATGACAAATATTCCTTTGATTCATGTGTTTGTATTTTCCAATCAACAAGCGTTGGTAACTAAGGATGTCTGTAACTTAAGATAAGTTTTCTCGTCCTTAGAGAGAAGGACCCAAAAGACATCTTGATCCTTGATCTTGTAGTTTTACCCCTTTGATAATTTATTGATCCCGAAGAAGAGTCATGTTCAAATGATGCTAGGAAGAGATAACCATAATGGATTATATGATGTTATAGAGAGAAAAATTTGTATAAGTATTCAAACAATGTTTGCGATAAGCTGATTTCTCATGAAGAGTTTATTAGGTTTTGAATCACTTATCTTGGCCAAAGATCTGTTATACCTATTGCTAAATGAAAAATGTACAATAGTTAGTCATTCCATAGCAAGTAATAGGACCTACTTCAATTCTTTCCTATCTTTTAATTCAATTGGGGTTTTATCCTTCTTTTTACATATCTCTATGTTTTGATACTAAATTTGTCTTCCTAATACTGATATCCTTGATCCTTAATCATGAATGAAGGGTTACTCTTAAGAGAAGAAGACCCTTGGATGAAATGATCTACCCTAGATGTCACATGTAGACAAAGTTCACTAGATTGATATTATAAGTTACAAGGTAGAAGGTAGATCATATGATATGGACTGGATTGTTTCATTGTTATTTTAATGAGTGAGTACATTTGATCTCGTTATAGATATAACAATTAAGTTTGATGAATATATCTTATTATAAATTTCCACATTTCTTTTAAGATCTTTCTCCCATTTGTAGGTTCCTAGAGAGTGGAGTTGTTTTTATCATCGCCTTTCAAAATTTGTTGTTTTGGCTTTTAAGGTTGATATGATACTTCAGTGGACCTAAATCTCAATTAAATTCTTTAATGATGTTATTGGATGTCTTTCTTAGATGAAATGCTCTCCTTTTTTTTTTAATTTATTTATTTTTGTACCTCAAGTTTGAGGGAGTCTCATTAGTTACAACCCAAGAAGGGTTTGACAGATGGTTTTAGCATTTTCATAAATTTTAAGCATAAAGTAATCTTAATATACACCCGGAGTAAGATTTTTGAGGAAACACACAGATATACGTAATATATGATGCATATGCGATACGTAAGAAATGAAACATACCCCTAAATACATGCGCGTCATGAATCATACACATAAGTACATGCAATACACGAAGTATACACATGAAGCATGGAATATGCGAAGTGTACACACACAAATATATGTGATATATGAAGTATACCCATAAAACACAAAGCATAAATACATGGTAGTACATGAAGCATACACAAAGCTTATATGCTTAATACATGGGGTATGTAACATACACGTAATACACAAAAGTATACGAAGCATGAAGCATGAACATAGTATGTAATACACAAGTATACACACGTAAAACATATAGCATACACTTGATACACAAAGCATGAAGCATAAGTATACGTAATACACAAGCATGAATCATACATGCACGTAGCACATAAAGCATGAAGCATGCACGTAATTCACACAGTATACACACGTAATGCATGAAGCATACATGTAACACGCAAAGTATATGCACGTAATGCACATGAATACAAGTAAGTCATGAAGTGTACACTTGAACATACATAAGTCATGGAGTATTTGAACACACATAAGTCATGTAGTATACACTTGAACATAGAAAGTCATGGAGTATACACTTGAATACACTATGGAGTATACACTTGAATACATGTATACACAAATTCATGGAGTATACACTCGAATACATAGTCATAAAGTATGCACTTGAATACAAAACCATAGAGTATACACTCGAATACAAATACAAAGTCATAGAGTATACACTCGAATACGAATACAAAGTCATAGAGTATACACTTGAATACATAATCATACTTGAATACCAAGTCATAGAGCATACACTTGAATACATAATCATACTTGAATATAGAGCATACACTTGAATACATAATCAGACTTGAATACCAAGTCATAGAGCATACACTTGAATACACATAAATCACAAGGTATACACTTGAATACACTCAAATACACATAAATCAAAAGGTATACCCTTGAATACACTTGAATACACATAAGTCACAAGGTATGAATACACATAAGTTACATTAATACATGTAAGTATACCATCGGACAACTGGGAAGGGGATTCGGTGCATCCCATACTACATCGTGGACCCGTCCACCATCCCAAGGTCACCCAGTATACACATGAGCATACAAACAAGCATGAAACATACACACGAATACACAAAGTATACATAGGATGGCAGGAAAGATGCTCTGATACCATTTGTAATGTCCCCTATTGGAACAATACTAATTTTACCCCAAAAATTCAAGTACCACAAGTTTAGGGTCAGGGTTTCGGAATTATCATTTAATTACATTTATTCACTCAACTCCATTATAGTGGGGATGGCAAGACATTCATTGGCACATGATACCTCCATGCAGGCCCTTACGGGGGGCATGGCAGGTCGCATGTTCAGTTCCTCGCATACAAGCCCTAATGGGGGTTTGGTAGGATCAAGCTATCATACAAAGCCTCCATACAGGCCCTTACGGGGGTATGGACGGGGTGCAGATGAAACTTGCCCCCAAACAAGCCTTAGGGGGGTATGGTAGGACTTCTTGCCTATGACCTGCTTGTCATTCCCCCTATGATGGGAGAGCTGATAATGATAACAATAAAATATTCGTATGGATTCCAATCTGACCTGTTAAAGAGTATTGCAGTAATATGTCTTTTGATACCCCCGCAGTCTAAAAGACTGGTATAAATATGTTTTCTCTGCAGATCAGAAGTCTGCCCTTTAACTTGAGGAAATATTACTCCTTATAATCTGACTTATTAATATAATGAGTCTGCCGTCTCTTGTTCCTGTATTGTATATTTATATTTCTCCTTAAATCCCCTTATCAAATCTGCATATATATTCCATCTATCTTCCTGCTGTTATTCTTCACAGATCTGCATATATATATATATGGTTAATTCTTCCTCATTCACACATTACTCTCCTTATATATATATATATGTATATCTTCAAATATATTCCTTATTCTGCCTATTAGAACATTCAGAATTATGTGCCCATTTAAAAGATCAGAATTATATATATTTCTTATTCTTATGCTGTTCTTTTATTAATATTTGTCTTTGGCTGATCGCTGGATTATACTTGTTATTGCAGATCCTAAACTTAGAATTTCTGATGTATTTCCTTGTATTTGATCCTTCTCCTTTACCTCTGTTCTGTCATATATACTTGTAATGTTAGTGCCTTTTGGGGAGTGGGTATATTGTTTCATAGTTCGCACCTTTTCATGTGATGTCCGCTGACTTTTCCTTTCAGCGCTTTATGTGAATCGGCCTTCCCTTATGTTAGTATCATTTATTTAATTACCTTTATTTATATTAATATTAAATACTTATATCTATATTAATATTGATTATATAATATTAATATAATATCTAATTCAATTTAATATTTATATTAATAATCATATTTATAATAACATTAATTTTTTTTGATTCGTAAAATAGGCATAAGGGAGCCGTACCCCATAAAATAAAAATAAAATTAAATCAAATGCATGCCCTAAGAATAGAGGTGCAATAAGCAAGCAACAATGCTTGCAACAATTCAAAGACAATCATTAACAAACCCTGACAGCCCATTAAAGCATGGGCACAAACACAACTTATGATTTTGAAACTTTTGCATCTACCAAAACAAAAAACGTCCAACCCCTACCTAAGTCAACAATCAAGGATTACAAATCAAACAACTCTTGCCTATTGATTTTTGGTTGTAGATTTGGCACCAGCATTAGTGTGAAGGCGCTGCTGCAAGTTCCTCCTAATTTCCTCTAGTTTGTGGATGCAGTTTTTCCTTTTCTGCACTAAGTGCCACTCCTTGTTCTGGCCATTGTTTTGATCTTCTAAAAGAGGAGAAGTGGACTGTGTAGCTGTATTTTCAACTCCTAGGATGAGGGAACCCATAGATTCATCTGAAACTATCATTTTTGATGCGCTGACAACCTTTGCAGTTGAGAGGTCTAGGTCTGTAGTAGCACCAAACTGAGACAAGTTCTGCTCCCCCACGAAATCAGAAGAGGGCTCAACTTTTCGTAATTCCTTTCTCACAGGAGAAATCCTGTTATCCCCCTCAGCATTTTGCTTTCTAGAGCCCACCTTTGTGGGAGAAATATTCTGTTTGGGAGAGTTCATAGAATAATGTTTAGGGGAAGAGTCCTTCCACCAGGAGGCCGCCCGGTTTGACTGGGGCTTAACTGAAGGGCAATCCGTAGCAATGTGGCCAGTTTCATAGCATCTCCTGCACCTGAAAATTAACCCTTCATAATCCAAAGTTTGCTTCCAACATTGTCCATTGGCCCTCAAAACAATTTCGGCTGGAAGATCCTTGGAGGTATCCAACTCTACCAGGATCCGGGCATAGGTTGTGTGAATAAAATTTCTTGAGTTATTATCTGAATACACAAATTTACCCAAAATGTTCCCAATGGCAGCAAACCATGGTTCGAACCAGTAGTGGAGAGGGAGATTTGGGAGGCACACCCAAATAGGCAAAACTGAGAATGATTCATTGGACAGGTCAAAATTTGGATGCCAAGGTTTCAGCTGCAATAGATTATCTTCCCAAGACCATACATAATTCATAATGGTGTTTTTGTCTTTCCTGCAATCAAAAACCACAATGAAAAAACCTTTTGCACTAGGGTAAATTTCTAAATTGCTATTCATAAGAGGGAGCTAGGATTTCGAAATCCAATCATACATATATGGAAGACTGGGCCAGAGGTGATTGAATCTACCAATTAAACCATTGTCGGAAAAGAATTTCTCATTTTCCCTCAGCTCCTTTGACATAGAAGCATCAAACTCCAGAGATAGGGATTTGCCAGAGCACTGAACCATCCTTCTGTTACCTGCACAAAACTGAGGTTTTTGTGTAGCATATGGGGTAGAGGAAAACCCCGACTTGACTGCCTCCAAAAATGAGGGTTTGCCCTCCACCGACCTCAGCTTAGGAGGCGAAACACCGCGTGCCCAATCTGTATGCAATAGATCTTTCAGGGATAGAAGAGGGGTATTGTGGGCGGAGGGATTCGATGCCCTAATCTTTGAGTCACTCGAAGGAGCATCGAAGGTCAAAGCGGAAGCAGAGGCAAAGGGGGAAGCCGATGCACCATGTGAATCCACCTCTTTTCCTTGCGAATCCAAACTGCAGACAACCTTTGCATCTACGACCGAGGCAGCCATTGGAATGCACTCCCCCTGCTTCGCATCGTCCAGCCCAGAAACCCTAGCCTGGCAATCATTCGGCAGTTCCGCAATTTTCGGCATTTTCGGCAACGCTATATTTTAATTGATAATATTATTATTAATTCTTATTTGAATTATATTTATAATAACATTAATATTATATTATATAATTATATTAATAATAGAACATTAATATTATATTATATTATATCATATCATTAATACTGCCATTCTAAATTATAATTTTATCCGTGATAATTATAAAATTGCAATTCTGTATTTGTCCTTTTGATATTTATTGAACTTCAGAATTTGTATTATATTATTCAACATGATGACAGAAAGGATACAATAAACACCATGATTCGAGAAAGCAACTTCAGCATTTATCGTGATGTTTAAATCTTTAATTTAAATAATGCCTCAATATTGGGACATCACACTGTGCTCCTTGGTAACCCATGTAACTTCACAACTTCTCTAAAAAATAAATCAGCTACATGTATCACATTATTGTTTTTCTCACATGGAATGAAATGCGCCATCTTAGAAAATCTATCCACAACTACAAATATTGAATCGTACCCTCTTTGTGTTCTTAGTAGTTCTAATACAAAATCTATACTTATGGGATATAGCCATCCAAGGTCTTTCTGGAACTGTCAATGGTTGATACAAACCAACAATTTGATTGCTTCCTTTTGCAATTTGACAAGTCCTACAACCTTGAACAAATTTCCTCACATTCTTATATATTTGCGGCCAAAAATAGTTTTCATTAACCAATTCTACTATCTTATCTACTCCAAAATGTCCTGCTAAACCACCACTATGCGTAACCTTAATCAAATTTTCTCTCATAGAACTTCTTGGAATGCACAACTGATTACCCTTAAACATCTCATTTTGAATCAAGTAATCCAATCGCTTACTTATATCCATGCTTACTGGTTCATTACATGCTTTCCATTTTTCTACAAAATCAAGATCGACTTCATACAAATGCCTCAATTCTTCAAATCCAACTACCTCTACTCTCATTTCCATTAGCAAATTCTGTCTTTTGTGCAATGCATCTACAACCTTATTTCATTGTCCACTCCTATTCTTCAACACAAAAGTGTTACTTTGTGTAAACTAAACCCATCTCATGTGCCTTTGGTTTAATTTATCTTGACTATTCAAATATTGTAATGCCTGATGATCAGTATACAACACAAACTCCTTTGGCAACAAGTAGTGTCTCCACTTTTTCAATGCTTGAATTATGGTGTAAAATTCTTGATCATAAACTAAATATCTCCTTCTTGCATTATTCAACTTTTCACTGAAATAAGCTACTAGGCTGCCTTCTTGGCTCAACACTGTTCCTTTTGCACTTCCACTTGCACCATAATACACTTGAAATACCTTGTTGAAATCTAGTAATGCTAGCACTGGTTGTTCTATTACCTCCTTTAGCAACTCAAAACTCCTATTTACTCCTGATGTCCTTGAACTCCTTATCTCCCTTCATAGTCTTAGTTAACAGTGCACAAATACCACTGAAATTTCCGATGAACTTCCTATAGAAACATGCCAAACCACAAAAAGATCTTACCTCCAATGTTTGTTGGTGTAGGCCACTCAATAATTACCTTGACTTTCTTCGGATCCATCTTCAATCCTTCAGCTGAGATCACAAATCCTAGGTACACTAATTTCCTCTTTATGAAGCTACCCTTCACATTGTTCAACAACTTTTCTTCCCTCAGCCTTTGCTATAAAGGTCTGATATGCCCTAGGTGTTCTTCCTTAGTCTTATTGAAAATCAAAATATCATCCAAGTAGACAATCACAAACATACCTAAAAATTGCTTTAGGACCTTGTTTGTCAGCCTCATAAATATACCTGGTGCGTTGGTTAACCCAAAGGGCATGACCAACTATTCATATAGTCATTCATTTGTCTTGAATGTAGTTTTTGACCTATACCTTTCTCTGATTTTGATTTGATGATAGCTGCTTTTCAAATCAATCTTAATGAAATACTTTGCACCACTCGAACAGTCCATTATGTCATCCATTCTTGGCAACATGAACCTATATTTTATAGTGATCTTATTTATTGCTTTGAAATCTGTAGAAATCCTCCACTCTCCATCCTTCTTGGGTGCTAGTATTATGGGTTTGCACATGGGCTTAAACTCTTTTTGATCAATCCTTAACAACTCCTGCACTTATCGATTTAACTCCTCATTTTCTGCTGGTGTCATCCTATGTGCTGCCTTATTTGGCAAACTTGCCCTTGGAATTAGATCCATATGGTGACTGATACTCCTTACCGAGGGTAATCCATATTCCATATTGTTTGGTAGGATGTACTTGTATTCTTTTAATAATTTTGAAACTTCATCCTTCAGTATCTCTTCTACATTTGTGGTGGTACCTGTTGTGTGTGCGGGTGCCACATACCCTAGGAATCAATGCAAAACACATATTTTCATGTCTCAAGCCATCTAAGAACTTCCTTCCATCCACCAAACAAATTTTGGCGTTGTTGCAAATTTGCCCTTTTTCTTTTAGCAGGATCAACTGACATCTTTACCATTCATTGTTAGACTATAAGTATTCGCTCTTCCATCATGTACAACACTTCTGTCAAATTGCCACGATCTTCCCAACAATAGATGACACACATCCATTGGCATTATATCACACAAAGCTTCATCATGGTATGTACCTATCTTGAATTTGACCCAACATTGTTCCTTCACTAACACTCTATGTTCTTTTTGCAACCAAGCAATCCTATATGGTTTATGGCGTTCTAGCTTTTCCAACCTTAGCTTTTCAACCATCTATTCAGACACCAAATTATCCATATTACCACTATCTATAACAACCTTACAACACTTACCTCTTGATTTGCATATTGTTCTGAAGAAACTTTTCCTCTGTATTGGTTCTTCCTCATAATCATGATTTAATAGAGCTCTTCTTGTAACAAGTGATTCACCTCTCTCTAGTTCATCTTCAAAGTTGCTTGATATCTTAGTCTCCTCATCGACATACGCAACTCTCGCTTTTCTTTCTAGCCTTTTGTTAGGGCTTCCTTGACCTTGATGGCATTCAAATGCTTGATGTCCACAGCGAAAACATGTTCCCTTGAAGGGCCTCCCATCACCTCCACCGTTTCTTCCCCTACCTCGTTGATATCCATCAACTCTCTCATTGCAGCAAGAATTTCTGTCATCTTTGTTTTTTCAGTATGGATGGATTACTTCCTTGTTGTTGCGGTGGGAATTACTGCCACCTCCTTCCCTGCAGTATGGGCTATTACTCTTAGGATCCTCTGTATATGGCCCCTTGTCGCTGCGGTCAGGCCTATCTTCTTGGAACCTCCCTTCTCTACCTCTTTGTCGGTTCTTCCTATCTCCAAATCTTCTGCTCAACTTCTTTTTTGCAGTTAAGGCCATCTGATATGCTTCCTCTATTATCTAGATATTCAACATGCTCAACTCTTCCTTTATTGATTCTCTCAAACCATTTGTGGATGTAGCCACTTTCTCTGCTCCCTCATCATGGTGTCCTGAATGGATTGTTAGTCTATAGTATTCTTCAGTGTAATCCTTTACGGTCATATCCCTTTGCTTTAGGTTGTGTAACTTCTTTAGTAACTCTAATTGATAATTTACAGCGATGAACTTCGATTTGATTTTCTTCACCATCCTGGTCCATTTCCCAATACTAGGCTTACCTTTCCTATTTCTTGCTAGCTGGACTTTCTTCCACCAAATGGTGGCATGATCCTTCAACTTAGACTTAGCAAATTTTACTTTGTTTGGGTCATCAATATCTTCATACCCAAAACATTCTTCTAAATCAATTATCCAATCTTATCAATTCTTTATAATTCAAACTCCCAGAATAATTTGGAATATCTACTCTAGTTTTCTTACCAATCCTTGGTCTAGCTTTTAACATTCTTTCTTCCTTGTCTTCCCCTTCACTTTCACTTTGCTTGGTAGGGCCGACTTCTTGGTCTACATCACTTTCATCATTTCTAGGTTAGGGTTTCTTTTGGAGTCTTCTTCAAAAGCATCCATCTGGATCTTCATAGCCTTCACTATCCCAAGAATCTCTTCCATCCTTCCAGTGACATAAACAATACCATGTCCTCTCCGTGGTGACATCTTGGATTTGGAGTAAACTGCCCTTAGGTCGGCGGTTTGTCCACAATCACCCTTGCAAACTGCCTCACAGTTAGTGCTTTGTTTACAAGCTTCTTATGAACTGCCTCAGTTCGGCGGTCTATTTACAACTAGTAAATTCACAGGGATCTTCTACCCAACACTTTATTGCTAGAAGATACCCTTATTTAATTGCTGCAAAGTACATAAGAACATGGAAATTTTATTGAGATAAGAGCTGCATTACAAGTTCCAAGTGTACAACCAATTCAACACGAGAATTTACAACACGCTTCCTCTTCTTAATTCACCTAACTCATATCATGATTCATGAATCCATTACTAGGTCAACACTCCACTTGGTGATCTTCTTCAAACTCATTCAAAAAAATTACATCGACCTCCTCTGATACCCTCTAATGTAGTCATGGCTAGAGGGTCCAATGAAAGGTTATCCAATCATACAACCAAGTGAACAAACCCACAACAAAACTCAATGGAACAACAAAACAACAAGTTCTCTATTCATTCATAGTCACAATAGAACTATAATCTGTCGCAATGGGCTTTCAACATGCTAGGCCTCAGCCGTTTGATTACAAATGGGCAAATTACAACTTCAAAAGATATTGCAATACAACACCAAACCAAACTATCTTCTATACTTTCTTCCCTGCTCTCTAATGGTCTTCAAAGATGTTTATATATTAGCTCTTAGCCTAATGGATGATCCCAGTTGACTGCAAGGTGGTGCAAAGCTCAATGCTTAATGAAACGTTTAGTTGGCTAAATGCATAAGTGAATCTTTTAGAGTGAATGCGGTGATGATGGATCGGATCTTGATGCAGTTCATACCATAAGGTCTCCTGGGTCCAATGTACCTTGAAATGTGTTCCTTTGTTGCCGCAAGCTTTGAGAAGTTGCCGCAAGCAATAAACATTAAACTGACTGCTTTTTTGTTATGCTTAGTGATGGATCAGAAATTAATATATGCCTTTACGGTGACTAGAAACTTTTTAAAAATTGAATGCAACATTGTAGGGTCAATGTAGAATATGTTCTCCCAACTGTGAGGTGAGATACGATAATGCTGTAGGATCTGCGGTGATTGGTTGAAGATTGATATGCAAAAGAAAACCTACAAACAAGACAAACAAGTGAAAGAAAATATTTTTGGGTGATGCAAGATTGCTCGTAGGCCCTAGGATGCTCTTGCATCAGTCTCTCATAGAGTACCCATAGAACAGATTCTCCAAAAATCCACACTTTTGATCCTTGGTGGTAGCACATTTAAAAAGATTTCCCATCCCTTGAAAATCGGGCAAGATAGTAATTGGATAATTTCATGGATAGTTCTGGAGAAGCTAAAATAAGGAAGATACTATTTTGGAGATTTTTCTATAATAATTTAGAAAATTTAAGAATCCTAATGTAGGCAAGAAGAATTCTATCTTTAGAGAAGATAGAATTTCAAGATAAATAATATTTCTAAATCCTATGCTAGCCACTTTGATACAAGCCAAGTATCTTCTAATTAAATTACTAATTCTTGGTATTCTTGGTTGGAAATAGTTAATATTCTTCATATGCCATAATAATGCCTCCTTGATTAGATTTACCCTCAAAGCAATTGGAATGCTAGATGCTCGAGCTCTTTTTTATAGACCAAAGGTCTATCATGTGAAATTCATGAAGGATTCAATATAAAATATATTGTGGAAAAGCATGAAGGATGGGATCTACACCAATGGTAGGGTATACTTACAATAGCCAAAAGGTACAATTCTAAGAGTCATTTACTTATCTAACCTACCTTTGAATATTTAACCTTGTAACAGGGTTTTGTATAAGGTAGGTATACGTATATTATTTTTTGGTTCATATATAAGATAAGGTTGTAATACAAGGTAGGAACTAGGTTCATCAGATGTCCCCTTTCTTGAAAAGCTTCAACCTTAAAGTTTCACATGATCTTCAAATTAGCAATGGGAATCTTCTTTCTCGATCAAATTCTTTTCTTGAATTACATGAAAAAGATCAATGTTAATGTTATGTACCTAGGGATATGACATTATAATGTATTTATAATTTAAGTTAATGGAGATGCCGACATGTGGCACACATCCCTTAAGTTAGTTCTATTGGGTCATGTGGATAACTTGTGTAATTAATTATATTTGGCGATGAGTACGCCTTCATTGGGATTACCGCTCCATTATGTTATTAGGAGGAGGTCTATTTAAACGAGGTGATTATTATTTTAAGGATATGTGTTGAGTGTGATATTGTATTTGGGAGCTCTTGGAGATATAGCGTGGAGTGGCTTCTTTGATAAGGAGTATTGTATAGTGTTACCCTAACTCAAGGTTTTATTTTATTTCTACATATATTGGATATTAGGGCATCTTGGCCCACAAATATCTTGTGTTGTGTGAGATCTATCTTATACATTGTCTTATTGCCATTATTATATGTGTGGATCTTATCAAGTGGTATCAGAGCTAGAATTTGGGCAAAGGTGAGCACAAAATCCTAATTTTTGAAGATTCACCTATATTTTTCAAATGGTTGTAAATTTTTCTGCAATTTTTTTACTGAAGTTGGTGGATCATATAAGGAAGCTATAGTCCAAAAATTAGGTTTTGTTCAGAGCGAGTAATTGCAATTTTATGTTTTTTCATAAATTCGCTCTCTAGGCCTCATCCTAATTTTTTTTTTAACATTTATGGAAAGCTTGCCAAAATTCACCAAGGGTATATTAATTTCATTTTTTTGATTTGAGGCCAACTACATCATGAATTGGTTGGGTCAAACTTTGGTCAACTAGATTTGGTAGAAATATGATCTATTGAAAGAATCATTTATTAAAACTCTAGTTTCAATGGGGTGTCCTATTTTTCATATCAGTGGAGATGCATTAGATTGGTGGCATCAATATAAAATGGTAAAAATACAAATTGGAAAGAATGTCTTTCTCTAGGCTTAATAGGTGAAGTTTGGCATTGGTATGCATTGTGAAATGGTTTTTCTTCTTTGGATGAATTTGATCAAGCTTTCTTAGATAAATGGGTTCCCGAAGAAGAAGAAGAAGACAAGTATGAGGAAGAAGAAGGAGAAGGAGAAGGAAATAGCAAGAAGATGAAGGATATAGTTACATGCAGTTTAGTTCCAGGGAAGGAAAATTCAATTCTTCATTTCCATGGTTGTATTTAAAAGGAAAAGGTTATTGTTTCTATAAACCCTAATATCAAGTATAACTTCATCAACATGGAAATATCCAGGAAACTATAGGTACAAGCAAACAAATCAATTCAAGGACAGTCAAATAGAGGGTAAGGATATTCAAGTTTTTGACCATTTGAAGCTCTCTATGGATAAGTTTGCATTCAAACTTTTATGCTTTGGATATGAATGGATTGGATATTGTTCTTGGTTATCCTTGAGAACAATAAATATTAATGTGTAGAAGAAATTCATGAAGCTTTGGTAGAGGAGGAAAAAAGTTACATTACAGGATATTACACATAATCAAGACCAAAGGAAAGTCAAGGTAGAGCAAGTTTAAGAAGCTACTGAAGAGTGCACTAAAGAAGCAACAAACAAACAAGAGGATATTGATATAAAGAAGAAAGAGGAAAAGCTTGTTCACCTTGCTGAGTCAACAATGCAAGCAACAACAAAGGATGAAGAATCAGAGAAGGCTCCAAAGATAGCAAAGGGTGCAATATATAGGCATCCACATCATTGTGAGAGGCAAGAATCATGGAGGAAGCGATCATGGAGGCATGATAATACAGGGAATCAACAAACCAAGCACTATGGATCTACATGGAATCAAAGGAAGAACTACAACAAGTAGTGGCACCATAGGAGTAATGACTATTCATGGTAGAAAAGGAGGACATGTAATGATGAAGAATGGAATCAGATGGGTGCAACAAAAGGTGGATCAAGGATGGGATCTAAGTACCATCAAGATAAAACCACCACAAAGATCAACTATGGATGGTTGGATGATTGGTCATGGCATCATATTTGTAATGACTTGTGACAGTCATACTATTTGGCTTCTTCTCATGTTTCGAGGACAAAACATGTAAAGGAGGGTTGGCCTGTTATGTACCTAGGGATATGATATTATAATGTATTTAAGTGGATGGAGATGCCAACATGTGGCACACATTCCTTAAGTTAGTTATATTGGGTCATGTGGATAATTTGTGTAATTAATTATATTAGGTGATGAGTAGGCCTTCATTGGGATTACCTTTCCATTATGTTATTAGTAGGAGGTCTATATAAAGGAGGTGATTATCATTGTAGGGATATGTGTTGAGTATGATTGTATTTGGGATCTTTTGGAGATATAGTGTGGAGTGGCCTTTTCCATATGGTGTTACCCTATTTCAAGGGTTTATTTTTTTCTGCATATATGGATATTAGGGCATCTTGGCCCACAAATATCTCGTGTTGTGTGAGATCTATCTTCTACATTGTCTTATTGCCATTATAATTTATTATATGTGTGGGTCTTATCAATTAATATAATACATATCTTGATAGGTTTAATGATGCATTGAATCAACATTGATTGAATTCTATATCAATCTTGATGCATATCAAGATTTGAGTAAAAATGTTAAGAGAAGTTGCTTCAGACTTGAAAACATGTCTTTGATAATTTGGGATATCTCTTTGTTTACATAAAGTCGTCTTCTAGGATGATTTGGGTGTCAATAAATTGATTTTCGATGACTTTAATGATTAAATTGACGATATGACTCGACAACGATTGCTTTATTAGTAGTGACATACTTTATTGTATACATACTCATAGTTTCATTTGTAGGTTTTTATGCCAAAGTTTTTTTCCGTTTCTCACGGCTGATTGTTTAGGGTTTGTGTATAAGTTTATGCATATGATATTTGCAGTTTAACAATGAAAACGAAGCATGCCATGAAAACCCATAAAAACTACAATAGATATGCACAAAATATCGAAGACCCAGTTCATAATATTGCTCATAACGAATTACAGTGACATACCCATTTTGAGTTCTACAACTTTGTAAATCTGATATGTATGGACCAGCAACATGGATATTGGAAATCACCTTCGAATGCTCAAGAATGAAGTTTCCCCCACAAACAATGAATACCCATGTGTTCTATGGTCCTAGGCGACTCTATTACAAGCTTTAAACAGCCCAAAAGAGAGGCGTTTGAGCCTCAAGGAAACCCCTGACTCCTGCTGCACTTGGATGGCCAGGTTTGTGGCTGCTTCAGCAAGGTAAGTCTGATAAAATCCTCCAAATCTGATATGAATCTCCAATCTGCACCACTGGTATATAGAAACCCCTTCCAAATCAACCTCCAAATGAAGTAAAATGCTGTCTACAAAGTATCTAACATAGCTGCAACTGGTACGGCTTGTATGGTGTGCAGCCAGCCTGTAAAGTATGCCAAAATCCCAAGTAAAACTCACAAAACTGCCTCTGATATAGTTGCCTTGGTCTGCTCATAAAAATCTGAATGATATCTTCATGAAATCTTCACCAAAATCATAAAATTAAGCTCAATCTGAAGCCCCTGAATGAGACTTACCACAACCCGCCTTATGTTGTCTTCCAAACACGAAGCGAGTGATTCTACAGAGGATTTCGTCTCAGCAGAACCCTAGATCAGCAAGAAAGCCAAGCTTCAAACTTCACAACAATGTCTCTTTTTTGCAAAAGTCAATAGATGCAAATGAACTCTCGTTTCTTTCTTTTATTTCTTGACTTCCAACACCCATGAGGGAATTCTTTTATTTCTTTAAGTCCCATGAGCCCTCATAAAGGGGGGGGGGGGTGCATATCCTAGCACACAACTTTAAGTTATGACTTATAAAATCATAAAGTTAAGACACTTTTATAACATCATGTTATAGCCATTTTTTTAATTAAACTCCATTTTAGCTCCGAAAATGACCTTTTAAATAAAATAATGATAATTTGACACACAAGGTCCCTGTTTAATGCATCCATAATTTAAAACATTTCATCACGGTTCCGATGAGCTATAACACTAAGGTGCTCTTAAAATATTTTAAATAATATTTTAGCAACCTTAGTAAAATAATTAAATAAAGCCATTAATATACTCATTTTATGGAAATTGTTGGAATGCATCAAAATCGAAAACTGACTGCATTGGAGTAATCCCGATGAAGAATAATGATGAACGGACCAACCGGGCGACTTTCTATAAATAGACACCCTCTCCAAGAATCTTGGAGCCCAAACTGGGAGCCAGAAATAACTTCTGAGAGCATCATATGACTCCTTTAAACCATCGGAGCTCACTGGTAAGATCAATTTACCCCTCTGAACAAGTTGACACAGACCCAAAAGGTCAACGACAACTGCACTGCTAGAGAACCTAAAAATGGGGACATTACAGATCACAACTTTCCATTCCACTGTTTCATTGCGAGCAAGAAAGGTTGTGGGTTTACCACCAACGGATCCACTGAACTAAACAATTCTGAGAATGCATCATTTTGTCTCAATAATCAGTGTCAGAATAATGTGCTGTTGGGTTGCCGACACTGGAAATAATGAGAATTATTATTGTGGTTGAAGGTTGATGTATACTGCATATTCCCGGTGTTTTTATTGTAATTTTCATTTTGTATTGACATTCGACAAATCACTGAATTATGAACATTTTCTGTTTTGTAAATTATGATTTAAATATTTTGTTTATTAACAATTATGAGTATTACTGTTTTCATAATTTTTAATATATATAAAATTATAAATTATATAATTATAATTTATTATAATAAATTTATAATTTTATATATTATATACAATTTTAATATATTATTATTACATAACTAATATATATATAGCCATACTCGTGCTTGGACCAAAAAAAAATTGTCGTATCTTGTACCCGAACCCGTCCTCATACCAGGATCAACAACTTAGTTTGAAAGTCATATAGATGCTGTACGTTCATTTCAAAGTGCTGCAAATATAATTTTGTTGCTGGGAAATGTATGAAGCAATCAGATTATCAGATTATCCTTCTATGTTGCTGTATACATTGGAGTTTTGTGTTTAGAGGTACTATATCTGCTGTTAAATACCTTCTTCAACAATTTATCAGATTTTTGGTCCAATTACAACATTTGATCATCACTTAGTTATATGAGCTCAATCCAGGTACTTATTCTATGTGTTTTTAGTTTGCTAGCCAACTGTTTGAGGAAATGTCTGCTTTTAGCATGCTGAATGAATGCTTGATATAATTACTGGATTTGGAAATAATTGCCTATCTTTGTTATTGTAAGCACTGGATGGTTTACCGCTAGTTATATTGAGTTCATTGTAAGATCTTGGTTGGTTTATCCGTTGGATCCCATCTTTACTTTCAGTACTTTCCGCCTTCTAAGCATGTATCGGAATTGGGTGAATTAGTCCGTCATTTTGGTGTTGACGCAATTCTGCTTGTATTCAGCCAGTTTGGCTTGATCGGGATTTGTATTCACCATCAGCCCGTTTGTCTTGATTGATTCTATGGTTTACTTATATTGTAAATTGGTCGGCTTGCCGCCAACATCTTTCATTTAGCTCTACTATATCTTCGTTCTAATCTCTATATGCTCTCACCTTGCCCACATTGGGAACTTGTTGATCAGAAAGAGTTAGAATTTGAGTGATCACAAATTTTTTTATTGGATTTGAGTTAACACCCTGCAGGGGACACTACTGTAATGACCGCCCTAGTTTTTTCAAAATAATTTCAACTGAAGTCAAAGCACAAGCAGTTACCGTTACACTTTCTGATCACCTAGATCCCGGGAAGGGCAAGGTGAGAGTATACAGTGCGCAGGATCACACTTCACTAATCAAACTGCTACTGAATGAGGATGCAAGGCTAAATGTTCACAAACACACCAAGCATCCACGACGATCACATGCCACATTTATTCAGCAGAGTGTGTTATATGCAATGTCACATATGCATGTACTAGGCGACTGAGTCAACCATGTTTATGCTTATTCAGCAGAATGCATGATGCATTACATAATGAATCACACAAGGCGACAAGCCGACCTATCAACGCTTATTCAGCGGATGTGTGAATAATGCAAAGCCACTGGTAGAGTGTGCATGTTAAACAGGCTAACATGAATGCTATAGATTATTGGCAGAAAACTGTCCAATATTACAATATGAAATGTACAAACATGTAAGCTTCCGGCGGTACTACCATCCTGGTATTACAAACACAAATATATTGCATCATGAAATGAAAGTACATCAACATAAGTGTTAATTTTAGTAATCAGATTCACAGTAAGGAACAAGAAAACACAAATGCACACATAACACAATGATACCCTGGGAAAACCTCCCTCTTGGAGGTGAAAAACCCAGCAAGAAAATCTCAGATCTGATTTATATTAAGAGCAGAAAACAGATTACAACTTCGCCCAGCTAGGGCACAGAACATAGGTATCAAAACACAACTTATCTGAACCTTAATTCGGCAGCCTTAGATAATCTTTAGCAGACCTAGGGTTAACCTGAAACAGCTTCGCTCATGCTAGAAGAGATTCGCTTCACCAAATAACAGGTTCGCTGATGATTGCTGATGAATATCACTTGTCTTAATGTAGATCACTGATGGATAGTTCGCTCATAGCAGAAATGGATATTATGACATTATGATTTGTGACTACAAGTCACTTTACATTTATAGGAGATCACACAATCAATAACCTTGGTCGGCATTATGCAATTTGGCGCCAAGTTACAATAATTTAAATAATTACAAGTTACATTGAATAGGTCCTGACCTATTTGTAATTACAAGTTACATTGAATAGGTCCTGACCTATTTGCAATTACAAGTTACATTGAATAGGTCCTGACCTATCTGCAATTACAAGTTACACATAATCAATTCGCCCAAATAGGGCCTACCTTAAATCGGATGACACAGCTGAGATTCTCAAAATGTTAAGGCCGATAGGCCATTCAGCATTTTATGACTAGGTCGGCCCCCAGGAGGGATCTGACCTAGCTACCAAAAAATCAACACTCCCTCTTAGCTAGGGAGGATTCCTTCATAAGGATCTAGTCACATAGTGACTACCACCATGGCTACTCCCAGAGAGTGGGTCCATCATGGCTACTCCCATAGATGGAAAACATAATTGCTTATTGTCATCTCCACATGACGTTTACCATAGATACTCCCAGAGGGTGAACAAGCACATCATGGAATTTCTCCCATGATATCCACCATACCTATTCGCAGAGGGTGGATCCACCATGCCTACTCGCAGAGGGTGGAAGAGGGCTTTCACCTCAAACTTTTCCCAAAGAAGAGTGCATTACCACCATGCCTACTCGCAGAGGGTGGATCCGCCATGCCTACTCGCAGAGGGTGGAAGATACAGCTTAATGTATCACTGATGCTGAGACTCCCTCTTAGCTAGGGCTTCATTCTCCACAACTCCAAGCTTGTCTCGAAAGTATGCAAACTTCACTCGAGCAAGAGGCTTGGTGAGAACATCCGCTGTTTGCTCATCAGTGCTGATGTACTTAAGCTAAATAGCATTCCTTTGCACCATATCCCGGATATAGTGATACTGAGTTTCCACGTGCTTTGATCTGTCATGAAACACAGGATTGACAGAAAGCTTCACATAGCTTTGGTTATCACTATGAATAACTGTAGGCTCCCAAGGTTGTCCAAACAACCCTGCAAGGAGTTTTCGAAGCCACACTGTTTCTCGAGATGCCACACAAGCTGCAATATATTCTGCTTCAGCAGTACTCAATGCTATTGAAGACTGTTTCCTACTGCACTAGGAAATCATGGCGGATCCCAAGCTGAAGCAAACTCCAGAAGTGCTCTTTCTATCAGTGACACTTCTTGCCCAATCAGAATCAGAAAAGCCTTCCAAGGTAATGACCGTATTGAAAGAGTACTTCAAGCCATATCCAACTGTGCCACGCAAATATCTCAAGATATGCTTGGCTGTAACAAGATGAATCTGTCTTGGTTCACACATGAACTAGCTGAGGGCACTCACTGCATAGCAAATGTTAGGTCTAGTGTTAACTAGATACATCAAGGATCCAATCAGCTGCCTGTATTCAGTAGGATGCACAAGATCAGACCTAGCTGCAGATTCACTCAACTTCTTTAAGTTAGTTTCCATAGGAGTAGGCATGGATTTACAATCTAACATTCCAAATCTTTTCAAAATATCAATGGTATATTTTCCTTGACTTAGAATAATTTCATTAGGTCTTTGCCATACTTCTAACCCTAGAAAGAAATGCATGAGACCTAGATCTTTCATTTCAAATTTTGAAGTCAATTCTTCCTTACATCTGAGAATGAGATGATCTTCTCCAGTCAGGAATAAATCATCAACATACAAAACCAAAATCAACATCTCACCATTGAATACCTTGAAGTAAAGATTAGGATCAGCATCATTCTTACAGAAACCTAAGCTTACCAGGTACTTGTCAATTCTTTCATACCAAGCATGGGTAACCTGCTTAAGGCCATATAATGCTTTCTTCAATCTGCATACATGAGATTTTTTCTCATGGATCACAAAACCTTCAGGTTGTTCAATGTAGACCTCTTCTTCAATAACACCATTGAGGAAAGCTGTCTTTATATCCATCTGATGCAACTTCCATCCCTTAGCTGCAGCAATAGCAATGATAGCCTTGATAGAGGTATATCGAGCAACAGGGGCAAAGGTTTCCTCATAATCTATGCCTTCTTTCTGAGAGAAGCCACGAGCCACAAATCTAGCTTTGTATTTCTTAATACTTCCATCAGCAGCATGTTTAATTTTAAACAACCATTTGGAAGATACGACTGACTTACTTTTGGGTCTAGTTACAATATCCCAAACATCATTCTTGATGATAGACTGATATTCTTCATCCATAGCATACTTCCATGCTTGCTGGTTCATGGCCTCTTCAACGTTGGAAGGTTCAGTCTCAATGATGTTGCACATCAATGCAACATAGTTGGAGAACTTTTGTGGTCTCCTACTTTCTCTGAATGTGCCACTTGGAGCTGCAAACTTTCTGCCTCCTGAATAGTGTTTCTCACCCAAAGAGGTCTCTTCTTACTCACAGTAATATCTCTAGGCCGATCGGTAGGATCCACAGGCTCAATCGGATCATTAAGATCTTCAGGTTTTGTAGACTCCCTCTGAATCTCAGTATCATGATTAATATCTATGTCTTGAGGGTTATCATGAACTTCATTATCAATCTCTATACTTGAACCTTTAGATCTTTTGAATGCAATATTTTCTTCAAAAGTGACATCTCTACTAACCTCAATATACTTCTGACCTCGAATGTAAATTCTGAATGCTTTGGAGGGTTCGCTGTAGCCTACAAGAATACCTCTCTTGCCAGAAGGTTCTAACTTGGTTCTCTTCTCTTTGGGTACATGGACATATACTAGGCTCTCGAAGATCCTCAAGTGGCTGATATCAGGTTTGATCCCTGAAAATGCTTCTTCTGGAGTCATATCCTTCAATACACGGTGAGGGCATCTATTCTGAATGTAGACAGCTGTCCTAGATGCTTCGGCCCATAGGAAAGTCTACAAACCCTGATCATGAATCATAGCTTTTGCTGCCTCAACTATGGATCTGTTCTTTCTTTCTGCAACCCCATTTTGCTGAGGGTTGTAGGGAACACAAAACTCCCTCTTGATCCCTGCCTCAATACAAAAATCATGAAAACTACCTGAGGTGTATTTACCTCCATTGTCAGACCTTAAAACTTTAACTCTTTTCCTAGATAGATTTTCAGCTCAGGCCTTAAATTCTTTGAATCTACTTAGGACTTCATCAGATTCTTTTGACTTTAGAAAGTAAATCCAAGTTTTCCTAGAGTAGTCATCTATAAAGATTACATAATACAAGAATTCACTTGGAGAAGCAACAGACATAGGTCCACATAAATCAGAATGCACAAGAGCTAATTTCTCTTTAGACCTACTTTCACTTTGATGAAATGGACTCTTAGTGTTTTTACCCATAGCACAACCTTTGCATGTATCATCATGAATATGACTAAGTTTAGGCATACCTTTAACTATCTTCTCAAGTGTAGGGAGGGCTCGGAAATGAAGATGTCCAAGCCTTCTATGCCATAACTCGCTTGACTCAGGTGCTTCATGAATGAGAGCTCGAACTGGTCGTGCTGAACGCTTATATAGGCTCTCATACCTATTCCCAAAGACACGAGCTGATTTGATGCTGGACCTTTTAGGCCATGCAAGCACTCTTCCCTCAGAAAATGCAATCTGATAACCTTTATCTTCTAGTGCTGATATGGAGATAAGGTTTCTTTTGATTCCCGATACAAACAGATTATCGCTGAGGTGAAGAGAAATTCCAGAATCTAAATTAAGGGAAGTAGTACCAAAACCTCTTACAGAATAGCGTGCATCATCACCAATGACCACATGAAGATTAGACTCCTTCTCCACCAAATCTGAGAGATACTCTTGATAGCCGATGATGTGCCTAGATGCACCACTATCAATCAGCCATGTGTCACTGTCTGTGGGTACATTGCTTGACAGGGCAGAAATGAAAAGGAAGTCTTCAGCATTAGTCTGATTTGAGACTTCATTTAAGTTTGCTCCTTGTTGCTTTGGCTGGGATAAACAATCCCTTGCATAGTGACCGAATTTGTCACACCAGAAGCACTTGATGTGTGAAAGATCCTTCTTTTTCTTCGAATCAGGAGTTGGATCAGACCTTTGATCTCTATTCTTCTTGCAATTGTTCTTCTTCCAATAGCCTCCTTTCTTCTTGATAGACTGGGCAACAAGGACATGATTGTCTTCACGAGTGTTTTTGATAGCTCTTCTAGTAGCCAATCGTGATTCTTCTTGAATACAGTCAGCCCTTAATCTGTCAAACTTGGGAAGATCAGCCCTTGCACTAATTCCTTGAATGTAGGATTCCCAAGATGCTGGAAGACCATTTAGGGCTAGCATAGTCAAATCATTGTCATCAACAATCTTCCCAATAGATGAGAGTTGATCTCTCAAATCAGAAATCCTCATGAAGTATCCCATGACGGATTCACCTTTAGCCATCTTGATGTGATGAAGCCGCTGCTTCAAAGCTAGGGCACAACTGGTGTTGTTGATTTCGTACATCTCCAAAGTTCTGAACATTTTGCTTGCTATCTTCAGCTTGGAGATGATGAGAACAATGTGGTCCTTCACAGAATCAACTAAGATCTTCTAAGCTTGAAGGTCTTTCTTTCTCCATTGGGTCTTTTCTTCTTCTTCCTCAAGCTCAAAAGATTCTTTGTTGACAGAGTCTGTAAGATCACTTCCATTCAATGCAAGCATGATCCGGACTCTCCATGACGTGAAATTGGATGCCCCATCCAATCTATCTTCAACCCTGAGACTGTGAGCCATCTTGAAGAAATGATAAGAGCAGAATGCAAATAACTGATTACTGCAAATCTGATTACACTAATTCGAACTTGGCTTTGATACCATGTTAATTTTAGTAATCAGATTGACAGTAAGGAACAAGAAAACACAAATGCACACATAACACAATGATACCCTGGAAAAACCTCCCTCTTGGAGGTGAAAAACCCAGCAAGAAAATCTCAGATCCGATTTATATTAAGAGCAGAAAACAGATTACAACTTCGCCCAGCTAGGGCACAGAACATAGGTATCAAAACACAACTTATTTGAACCTTAATTCAGCAGCCTTAGATAATCTTTAGCAGACCTAGGGTTACCCTGAAACAGCTTCGCTCATGCTAGGAGAGATTCGCTTCACCAAGTAACAGGTTCGCTGATGATTGCTGGTGAATATCACTTGTCTTAATGCAGATCGTTGATGGATAGTTCGCTCATAGCAGAAATGGATGTTATGACATTATGATTTGTGACTACAAGTCACTTTACATTTTTCGGAGATCACACAATCAATAACCTTGATCGGCATTATGCTAGTATATTGATGTGCTAGTTATATTGAGTTCATTGTAAGATCTTGGTTGGTTTATCCGTTGGATCCCATCTTTGCTTTCAGTACTTTCCGCCTTCTGAGCATGTATCGGAATTGGGTGAATTAGTTCGCCATTTTGGTGTTGACGCAATTCTGCTTGTATTCAGCCAGTTTGGTTTGATCGGGATTTGTATTCACCATCAGCTCGTTTGTCTTGATTGATTCTATGGTTTACTTGTAAATTGGTCGGCTTGCCGCCAACATCTTTCAGTTAGTTCTACTATATCCTCGTTCTAATCTCTATATGCTCTCACCTTGCCCACATCGGGAACTTGTTGATCAGAAAGAGTTAGAATTTGAGTGATCGCGAATTTTTTTATTGGACTCGAGTTAACACCCCGCAAGGGACACTACTATAATGACCACCCTAGTTTTTTCAAAATAATTTCAACTGAAATCAAAGCACAAGCAGTCACCGTTACACTTTCTGATCACCTAGATCCCGGGAAGGGCAAGGTGAGAGTATACAGTGCGTAGGATCACACTTCACTAATCAAATTGCTATTGAGTGAGGATGCAAGGCTAAATGTTCACAAACACACCAAGCGTCCACGACGACCACATGCCACATTTATTCAGCAGAGTGTGTTATATGCAATGTCACAGATATGCATGTACTAGGCGACTGAGTCAACCATGTTTATGCTTATTCAGCGGAATGCATGATGCATTACATAATGAATCACACAAGGTGACAAGCTGACCTATCAACGCTTATTCAGCGGACGTGTGAATAATGCAAAGCCACTGGTAGAGTGTGCATGTTAAACAGGCTAACATGAATGCTATAGATTATTGGCAGTAAACTGTCCAATATTACAATATGAAATGTACAAACATGTAAGCTTCCGGTAGTACTACCATCCTGGTATTACAAACACAAATATATTGCATCATGAAATGAAAGTACATCAACATAAGGAGCTGCAATATGACTGCTTATTTCTGATTTCACAATACCATATACTGCTGTAGCATGTTTCATGAAGTATTAGTTCTGAAAACAATACAACATCAGAAGGAATCATACCCACAAGGCTCTGTGGCTGCAGATGATGAATGAAGCCCAAAAGATCACTGTAGAAACCTCTGGAATCACTGAAACAGCAGATATACAAGACTGATATGCATGAACAACAGACTGAAAATGCGCAGAAACTCCCCTAAACAATCCGAATCTCCTCACAACAGAAGAGGATCAACTCACACCAAACCCAAAATATTATATTATGGCCTGGCGCCTCCAAACAGCTCACAAAACACCCCAAAAGATAGGTGTTTTTAACCCTAACTCCCAATGCCCTTCTCCAGCAGTGGTATGGCCAACAGTAGTGTGTACGGATAGAAAGAACACACTTCAATCTGCAGTCAAAACTCCACAAATCCTTCAAGAATCCAGGTAGCCAAGTATATCCAGTCCAAGCGCTTCAATAAGGAAAGGTTTGATCAAGAAGAATGCAGCAATAACACTTATAGAAACCCACGCCTTCCTCCTGGAGCTGTACTGCCAACATAGAGCCAACTTCACACAACTCCAAAACACACATTAGTAACTTCAAACCAAACCAGAACTTCAAAACAAATTTTCAAAACCAACAAGTTATTTTAAGCACAAAGGCAAACTCTGAATGAGATTGCTCCAAAATCTTCAACATTCAACACAAATGGTGATTTCTGTCTGAAACTACACCAGTCCAGCTAGGGAGGATCTTTCACCACCGAAACCAGAAATCTACAAAAGGGTTTTCGTACTCAAGAGATGGAGAAGAACACAGGTTCTCTTATTTTGCAGCAGCAAATATCAAATTCATCAACAACCCCAACAATGAGCCCTCAACCTCCTTTTATAACTTTTTTTGGAGGAAAATATACAATTTTAAAATATAATAATTCATTTTATTTCCCTCACAAAGGCCTTTTTGAAATAATAAAATTATTTCATGTGCAAAGCCCCCTTAGCTAGGCGTCCATCTTTTTAAAACATGTATTTCCCTTTCCAATGAGCTATAACACAAGGTTGTCCTTTTAATTTATCCCGACATTGAATTAATTAAATAATAACACTATAGCTTACCCAAGTTGCAAAAAGCACTGAAACTGCATCTGAATCAAACTCTGATCACACAGAGATGATATTCAAGATGTAGGATGAAGAACGGAGCCAACCGGGTGACTTACTAAAAATAGTCTGCTCCTTCAAGAAGTTTGGAGAGCACCCGAAAGGTCGGAAATCGATTCTAAGCATCAAAAGGCTTCCCCCTATCAACTAAATTCAAAACCAAGAACAATTACTTCTTGAAACTGATCAAAGCTTCTCCAAGAACGTTGGAGTTTTCCCCAACTAACCAATTAGCCTCCGGAAGACTTGGAAACTGGCTAATTGCGCACAAATCGGCTATGCGCCAAAAGGGGACATTACAACTACAGTGGTACCAGAGCTGGTGGTCTTGCCAGCTTGTTAGGAAGCTAACACCTTGTTGTAGATCTTCAGATGCATGACTGAGTTTCAGCAGTGTATATGACAGTGTTCACTTGTGCATGTCAGTGTTAAGTGGTTGCATCTCAGTAAGGAAGACACAGAAATGAAGTCATTTCGAGAATCTTTGTCAGAGATGTTACAGACTCTGCAAGGTATGAAGAAAGAGTTGCTTAATCCGATTAAGCAGAAGTACATAAGAGTTGAAGAAGATCATCAACAAATATTCAATCAGAGATCAGTTTCATTCCAAATCTTTTCTTTACTTTTCTAAAATTACAAGTAAAATATTTTACTCCATTGATAATTGAAAGATTAAAGTACTACCATATTATTAGATCTTGGCATGTGAAACTAGAGAATTTTAATCTATGGTTTAAGATTGTATGGAAGATGAAATCGTTTTGTACCTCTTGCTATTTATTGTGTTACAAAGAATTGTTCATTAAGGGTCCTTGCTGTAATGCCATAATTGAATAAGTAGCATAAATGTCAGGTTTTTCGAACAAGCTAAGCTATTATGATGCCATAGTTGTGCCCAGAAAAAACTTTATACAAGTTCCATGTTAGCTTAGTTTATCTGTGCATCAGTCAATAGTGGTTTTACATTTTCAAAATGTTTGGAGGGTAATGGTTTTTGTTTTTGATTTACTATTTTGCACAGTTGTTTTTGTGTTTTGATGTTTACCTATGATATGTTCTTGGAGTCTGACAGTAATTTGTACTGCAGCAAGGAGGCAATCGAGCAATACTTGCAGATCGTTTTCTGTATGAGATTGCATTTAAGCTCTGGAAAACCCCTAAATATGGAGCATGATAATGATTATCAACAATTTGAAGACATTTTTTTCCCTCAAACTGATTGCTCCAAGTTCTTTTTTGATTTGGAGAGTTGGAGCATCTCTTCAAAAATCATTTTGAGGATATGTAATTGGGCACATAAGTTTCACATAAGGCTTAAGGAGGTACTGTTAACTCATGAGAGCAATCAAAATTTTAACATGCTCAGGCAGGAGCTATGTCTACATAAATAAAGCTTTCTTGTATGTTTGGCAGGACTTCAGTCCTGTGTTGGTAACTTGGTAGGCCATTGAAGTCTTGGCATGCCTAGCTTCACTTTTGCCAGGTCCTCTGTTCTGAGGTATCAAATTATATTTAAACTGTTTTACAAACTGCCTCATTGGAATTGTTTCTCGGAGAATCTTATAAATACAAAAAATAAATTTGGAATCTTTTATGCCAGGTAGCCCAGATTTGGATGTTAGTATGTATCAGAATCCTGGCACACTGGTAAATTTTGCCAGAATGATGAACTTGAAACAAGCAATGAAATAAGGAATTACTGATATTTTTACAGCGAATTTCTTTTATGAAAATGATAAGGTTCTTTGAATTGACTTCTGGATCTTTGGATGATTAGCATGCATTTTGAATAAACTTTACTGAAGAACATGGTAAGCTATATATTGAACTTTTCCTGGCATGGATATTAATCCTAATTGGTAGGTAGTACCGGAGCTTATTGTCTTGCATTTTGTGTTTCCAAGGTAACATTACACGTAACTGAAGCTTTCTTGTGTTTTTGGTGGTCGATTAAAGCCACAAAGTATATAGCTTCTCACAAAGGAGTAGATATACCCTAGTAAAGAACTCCTCAGAGAACTTGAGCTTGCAAGGATAAATGTAGGTGCTGTTGTGTACAGAACCAGAGGGATGACTTTCAAAATATTGCCATAGTTGTTGTAAACCATCCTGATTATGCAAGGTCGCACCGAGACTAGTATTGGTACTGGTACGGGAGACTGGTACCAGTACCGGTACGTCTGTTTTTGAAAAATAGGAGACGGGGGTACTTGGAGACACCATTTTAAAAAAAAATATAATTTAATAATTTTATTAATTTATTAATATGCTAACATTAAAACTGAAAATATCATGACATTGAACTTTTAAAACAAGAGAACTGATAAAGTTTAAGTTTATAGCTTACTTGTAACAATTTAATATAGCTTACTGTATATATATTACTTATAGGCTTATAGCTTACTTGTAACAATTTAATATAGTTTAATGTATATATATTACTATAGACACTAGTATTGAGGTTTGAAGTCCGTAGGAGTAAGAATCCACTGAGTTTGTGAGAAAATAGTGGAAAAAATGAAAGGTAGAGAAAGAAAAAAAAAATGGAGACGCTTTTTTATTGACGCAGGGTACTTGGAGATGTGTGGGAGACTCAACCAGAAGTCTCCTTTTGCAGGGAGACGTACCCAAGAAGTCTCCGAGACGGGGAGACGAGTACCAATCTCCAAGACGAGTACCAGGGGGTCGGAGACGGGTCTCCGTGCAACATAGTGATTATGTCTTTTAATTGAGAATGGAATGGAGACAAATGTTCTGATGTGCATTTCCAGTACGAGCAAGGAAAGCCACCTGTGTATGTAGGCACATCTCTGCTTATAAAGAATGAAGAGATACATATCTAGTTAATTAAAAAAAAAAAACCCAGAAGGAGGGTTATGATCTTGTTGCCATTTTAACAATTACGATGACTTGCATATTGGAATGGTTAGGTGAATTGCATTTAAGTTAAAAAATTGGAACTTGAAAGCCAGCCAGGCATTTAACAAGTCACTACATGAGGATTGTTCCCTACAATGCTTGAGGCTTTTGGTAGTAGACTGTTGGAGGTGCAGCTTACAAATAAAAAACAAAGTGAAGAAGTAAGAAACAGGAGGATGGGAGTTTTAATTAAGGCTTCTTACATTTGAATATGTTATTCACTGTTGGCTATGAGAAATTGTCGTTGAAGCAATGCTTATTTCAAATGTTCAGAATTTGCTGCTACTAATGTATTAGTTACTCTAGGAGTCAAATTTAATGCAGCTGCAAATATGTTTTTTTTTTGGTGTTAGCTTTAGAAATTGAGGTTTATTTATCCTCAATTTAATGAGGATTTTTTGCTGAATTTTGCAATATCTATTTTTTCTAGTATTAGACATTGTGTCAAACAGCCACTGTATGTCAGGAGCTAAAGCTCCAAAACTATGTATAATGACCTCCTAATTACGTTGATTCGATGTTTAATCTATTAGATTATTAGTCTATTATTATTCCTTTGTGTTGTATAGGGTAAATGTGTTTTTTTGAACCTGCACGGGTAGCATTGTATTCAAAATTGTTTTGCTAATTTTGTGATCGTGGGCCATCATACTTCCATCCATTCATGACCAATGTAATTAACTTGGCATCAAATGCTTTCTAAACCGACTGTAGAGAATATTCCTTCATTTGGAACTCATTTCAATTAAATTTGGACATGGCAGATGATGTGGTAATACGAAAGTATTAATTTGTATTACAACTCCTAAACTTTGGCAGCGGCTATTCTCCATACAAAATGGCATGCCTAAGACATCATAACATACAAAATAGCATGCTAAGACATCATACCATATTCTCCATACAAAATGGCATTATGGTGGTGGGATCTAAATAGACATTAACATTTTTGTTTTTGTCTAATTAGTTTTTGTTGTCAAGGGTGAAATTTAAATTTCACTCCGGTCCTATCCACTAAAACTGCATGTTAAATAAATATTTCATTGTATGTTTCATTTTTTTGGCTTCTAACAAACTGTTTGGGTTTCCAGGCAGGGTGCTGCAGGCTGATGATTCCCTTGGTTCCGCAGATCTTGGCTTTGGACATTCACCAGACTGCCAACGAAACCGGATAGATTGCTTATATGATGGCCACCTAAACTGCTAAAATGTGGCATATTGGGGTTGGGTTTCGCCATTTGTAGCAAGGTCAAAACCAGACAATTAGGGACCATATTTTTTCAATCCGTAGGTAGCAAGGTCAAAACCAGACAATCCCATTGATCTCACTTAGATAGTAGTTCGGCCTAGCCGGTTTGGATCTCCACTTCAGTTTGGATCCCCTTCGTTGATCATTTCTTTTCATTGAATGTATAGATTTTTTTATTTTTCTTTCTCTGTTCATTAAATTTGAAATTTAGCAATTGGATTCATATGGCCAAAAATGCTGAAATGTAAATACTGAGCAATTTTTTCTCACAACTTCAACTATTTGTGTTTCTCCGAGATAGTTATTTTATGATCCTTAACATTTTTCCCTACCTTAGAAGCATTCGCCCAAAAGCCCTAATGTTCTTCACTGCTATTGTGATGATAGTTATTTTGGTTTAGAGTAGTAATGAAGAGCAAGCTTATTTTTGGGTTCCTCAAGCCCTAGAGGGTTGAAAAGCTCTTGGTTGTGTTGTCACAAATACTCTTGCAAAGCCCATCTCCAAGGGATTGGTGATGTGTGTTTGTTCTGACCTTACAGATGGAGCCATTTGGAGCAACAACTCATTCACTGTTTGGAATATGAGGCCTGAAGTTAAGAGGGACAAAAGCTATAGGGGCCTATGTGGGTGCATTCTATTGCCAAACTGGGGGATTAACCCCTAACGAACCTTTGCCTATTGCTTGCTTCAAGAATTCTAATCTTGACGACTTTAGTGCCATGCCAAATGTAGACGAAATCAATGAATTGCTGCACAAGTATGGACCTACTGTCTTCTTCCATCCAAATGAAAAGTACATGCCTTCATCAGTGGAGTGGTTTTTCCAGAATGGGTGATGTAGGAGCATCCAAGCTCATAGACAATCCTGTATCAACCAAAAAAATATTTTCTTTTCATGTTCCTTTTTATACATTTTTGGTGTAGGTTTGGGTTTCAAGAGCATCTTGTGATGTATTGTAAGAATAGATATCTTCATTTTCAGGACTTGGTTTCTATTTCATACATCAAGTGCAACCAAGTTATTATATTGCACAATTTCAAGGTCCTAGGGGTTGAATGTGTCCATTTAACATGGTAGGCTTGCGAAGAAAAAATAGTTAAATTTAATTAATTTATTCAAAATGGACGCCTTGGGAAGTGTGTAAGGATAGATGACTATTGGTATTCTCTCATTTGAAAGTTAATTTAATCTGGGTGCCTAAAAAGGAGGGAAAAACCATTGATTTTTGCAACCAAATTAGTGACTCTTCAGTTTCCAATTTGGGGGTGCTTGGAAGGGGTGAATGAGCATGACTTGGTTTATAATTTTCTTCATTTTTCAGAGGTCTTTGGAGAAGCAAGACGATGAAGGAGCAACAACCTTGGGTGCCACATTTGAAAACTCCACATGATGAATTTTCAACATTAACAGAAAAATTTCAAGGGTCACGTTGGTAGAAATGAAAGAGCAGATTTGGGAGCCACATTTTGGTGCTTCATAGGGCTTTTAGCCTCAATAAAATACAATTTTTAATAATGTTAAGAAGCAGCAATCAACAACGGCAAGGTTGAAAAAAATTGCAGGTTGCTCAAAAGGATGAAATGAAGAGATGCAGAAAATTAGTCTGCTGAAAAGAGGAAAGAAAATAAGAAAAGGAGAGAGTTGTAGGTGTTCAGGGCAGCCAAGAGAGCTGTGGGATGAACGGAAAAATCAGATTTCAAAAGAGGAGTGAAGCCAAAAAAGTGTGAAGGCATGAGAGTTTGAAGATTTGAAGGCATGAAGTGCCTAGAAAACCTTGAAATTTCTGAATATTGAATGTAAGTAATTGATTCCCGAAGAATCTATTAAATGTAAATACGTATGAAGGTTTGAATAAAGATGCGTTTTTAGATTTGCTATTATGTATTATTTTGATATGTGTGCAAAAATGTGGGTGTTAATTCTATGGCTGCAATATTGGGCAGTTTGATAAGACCCCCTATGTCCTGCATCAATTGGTATCAAAGCAGGCATGATGTTGGAATGTGTGTGAGGAGAAAGGTTTCAGATTTAAGCTATGTTGTTGTGTTATGTGGAAGAAGAGCTCTAAAAATATCTTTGTTGCAAGTTTAAAAATTCTTGTAATTGCAGAGAGCTAGGGTTTGATGAGTTGTGTTTGAGATTATGAAGATTTGTTTTGTGTAATTGTTTTGGGCTGTCTTCCAATAGAGGTGGTGCTGGGTAAAAAATGTGTTGACATCCTCCACTGTGTGAATGTGGGTAGATGAGGTCTTGATATTGTGCATCTTCCGGTAACTTTGTTGGGTAGAGGATAGTTGATGACAATTTGTTGAAGTTTGTTGCAGGTGGAAGTCTTGTAATTGCAGAGGACTATTCAACTCTAAGATTTTTTTTTTTGCAGGTGTGCTTTGGTGATTTGTTGAAAGCATTTGTGGATCTTCAGAATTGGAAAGTTGCAATGTAAGGTGTGTGAAAATGTCTTTAGGAAAGAGGACTAGAGTGGCCTTAGGTAAGGTTGTAAAATTTTGTTTTACAAAGAAGAGAGAAAGAGTTTAGATGGAAAATGTTTTTGAAGGGTTGAGATAGATTGAATCTCATAAGAAAAGAGGAGAGGAAAGTGCATTTGGTGGAGGAGTTTGGTCTGTGGTGGACGAAAGTCCATAAGTGAAAGGAATTGGTAAATTTTTTTTGCAGAGGAAGACATGAAGAGTTCCAAGTAGACGTTGGAAAAAGAGAAGAAATAAATTTATTTTTATGGTACCAATGACAACATTGTAGTATGTTGTAGATAGTTTACTATTTGGAAGGGTGGTTCAAACACTCAACTGCATTTTGTGAGCCATGCTCACAAACTTCTAACTCGGCATGTCTGATGCAGGAGCACTCAGGCTCATAAGGAATCTTGTATCAACCAATTTTTTTTTTCAAGTTCAATTTTTATATTTTTGGTGTAGATTTGAGCTTCAAGAGCATCTTGTGACATATTGTAAGGATAGAAATCTTCATTTTTAGGAACTGGTTTCTATTTCATACATCAAGTGCAACCAGGGTGTTTAATATGATTTGTAAATTATTATATTACACAATTTCAAGGTCTTAGGGGTTGAAGGGGTCCATTTAACATGGTAGAACGGGCTTGTGAAAAAATAATAATTAAATTTAATTAATTTATTAAAACATGGATGCCTTGGGAAGTGTGTAAAGGATAGGTGACTATTGGTATTCCCTCATTTGAAAGTTAATTTAATCTGGGTGCCTAAAAAGGAGGAAAAATCCGTTGATTTTTGCAACCAAATTAGTGACTCCAATTTTCAATTTGGAGGTGCTTGTAAGGGGTGAATGAGCACGACTTGGTTTATAATTTTCTTCATTTTTCAGAGGTCTTTAGAGAAGCAAAACGATGAAGGAGCAACAACCTTGGGTGTCACATTTGAAAACTCAGATGATGAATTTTCAACATTAACAGAGGAATTTCAAGGGTCAAGTTGGTAGAAATGAAAGAGCAGATTTGGAAGCCACATTTTAGTGTCTCATAGGGGTTTTAACCTCTGTAAAATACAACCTTTAATAATGTTAAGAAGCAACAATCAACATCAGCAAGGTTGAAAAAATAATTGCAAGTTGCTCAAGAGGATGGAGTGAAGAGATGCAGAAAATTAGCTTGTTGAAAAGAGGAAAGAAAATAAGAAAAGAAGAGAGTTGCAGGTGTTCAGGGCAGCTAAGAGAGTTGTAGGATGAAGGGAAAAATCACATTTCAAAAGACTAAAGCCAAGAAAGTGTGAATGCATGAGGGTTTGAAGATTTGAAGGCATAAAGTGCCTAGAAACCCTTAAATTTTTTAAATTTTGAATGTAAGTTATTGATTTTTAAAAAATCTATTAAATGTAAATACATATGAGGGTTTGAATAAAGATGTGTTTTCAAATTTGCTATTATGTATTATCTTGATATGTGTGCAAATATGTGGGTGTTAATTCTATGGCTACAAGATTGGGCAGTTTGATAAGACCCCCTAATCTTGTTTGTATCAATGGGGCATTCTTGTACAAGGACTCTGCAATAGGAGCACAACCCATAGAGCCCAGTGGCTCAAATCTTCCCCACGGAGCTAGATTTGCCTAAGGATGGCGTAGTTGCCTCAAGGATAAAACAAGGGGATCTATAGGCTGTTGAAGCCTATGCACACATTAAACCCATCTTGGGAGGGACATATATTTATATAGCAATGTGGGCAATTCATTCTTTCAATGGTCCTAGGAGCCTCAAGGTGCAACTATGTCATTATATGTTTGGGTAAAATAGGGAAGCAAGCTTATTTTTGGGTTCTGTTTTATTGTACTGTCCTTTATATTCTCAATTTATTTATTAGATAATATAAAATTTTGAAGTAAAACAAATGATGTGTAATTTGAGTGTTGAGTGGAATACATATTTTGAAATGAAAATAATCTTTAACAATTTGTTTTAGATATTTGTGTGATGTAATAATATGTGATGGAAGAAAGATTTACCAGATGTAATAGTGTTGCTCCATTCTTATTGTTGAAGATACTAGATGTAAGTGTTGCTCCATTCTTATTGTTGAAGATAAGACTGTCTCATAATTTAGTTTTACACTAGACTGTATTTGGCCATGTGATTTTTTTTAAACAAAAAGTGCAAGCACATGAAATATTTATATTAATATAATATATTTAAAGATAAAAAAAAGCCCTGATACAAGGCATATATAGTCAATACATCCCCATAAATATAAGCCTCTTCAAAGGCAGAGAACATGTGTAAACCCAAAAAGCCTGAATATTGAAGAACACAAACAACCATCTGGTGATACATCACTGAAGACTAACTGTCAAGATTCTCAGACCAAAAACATAATCAAAAAGACATATATGACGTAGACATCATAGACTATAGTTAATACTGCACATGATGCTCATTTACATTGATGACTTGGCGAACGACATTAACCTCTTCATCAACATCTTCTGCATCTTCCTTTGGCGGGGGTGGTGGGTGTGGATGTGGGTGTGGGTGTGGGTGGTGGGAAACTAGGAAGAGCAATGCTTGGAAAACCTCCTCAATATGCTCGACCCTTTGCACTCCAAGTTCCATCCTGTGAGAATGGAGGGAATTACTAACCATGACAGGGCACACGTTATGCAGGTCGTGTTTGAGAGCATTAAAAACACAATTAATGGCAGGGGATCTCTGAATTTTACCATATGATTTTGTTATCTCTACAACCTTCTATAATTTGTGCTTATGTTTTCTTTAAATTAAATATTACTCACTTTATTATTGCATATGCATAAATAAAATAAAAGATTAAAGATAAAAATGTAAACTAGTATAGATATCTTAAATACATCCATCGAGAGATATCTATACTAGTTTATCTACAATTTCAACAAATTATTTTCACTGTATTTATTTAAGTACATCACTACATCAATGCATAACTTTTCCAATTACTTTATTTTTACTTGATATGTTAACTTATTAAGTACATAGCTATTTTTTTAAATATGAAATAGTGGTCAAGGTGACCACTCCCATAAACTATTTGAAGAGCTATTTTTTTTATAATACACTTGTTTTACTTTTGTTTGTAACTTTTAATTTTACTTTTGGAAAAGCGTTCTAATTATTTTATTTTATTTTATACTTTGGAAGTGTTGTAAAATTTTATATACTTATATCTTACTTTTTAATAGTTTCATTTATAGGGATTAATATATATTTTAAAATTTTGATGTCTTTATATTTAAAAAATAAATGTTTTTGATTATGATAAAGAGGTTTTGAAAGAGGCCTCTCCCTTTTACAACAAAACAACCATCAAGCCCACAAAATGAGCCCCATGAGATGTGGGGGCATTACCAAAAAACAACAAAAACTAGAGTAGGAACATGGAGGAACAAAGAAAACACAACAAAGAGGGAAGCTAGCTTTGCTTGGCTAGCATCTTCAAACTAGAGGCAACTTTACACTCATTGGCCAGGAAATCGATCCGATCTTCAAAGGAGGCTTCAATAGTGTCATCCTCCACCACTATAGCTTTATCCTTGACAACCTTTGCAATCCTAACACGTGTCCTCCTGGTAGGACCTTCAGTAGTGATGGGGCCACTCTCAATTCTTTGGAGTCTTCTTTTCTAGAGTTCATTTTGCAAAATAAACAAGCTTGTAGCTAAGTTTTTGACAATATTCTTGTTGAAGGACAGTCACTTGAAGGTTCCTAGATATATCTTCCTGCTTGTTCTCCATGCAATTTAACCTTTCTTCCAAACTCTGCCATCCCCTGCTACCAAAAGAGCTCTCCTCAAGAGTCCAATGCAGGGTATCACTGACCTTGTATGGTCTTTTGGGGGCTCATGACCCTTGGGATTTTTGGTCGTGGAATTCATCTGCTCCACTAGTTCTTTTAGGACATGATTTTGTAGATTATGATGAACACACACTTATACTGAGAGGGACAGGGGGTGAATCGGTATAAGATAATCTTTTACTTATTTAAAACTTAACCACAACAATAGCAATTACACAAGGTCTAACAATTATGCAACACAAGATTTACGTGGAAACCCTTTCGGGAGAAAACCACGAAGAAAAGATTGCTTGGATCTATTATTCAAATCCAGTCATAAAATAAAATGTTTCTTACAAAAGATTTGTAGGCACCAACCCACTGGAGACACCAATCCCCGTCGCTAAACAATTTGTAGGCACCAACCTATTGGAGACACCGATCCCCGTCGCTAAATAATTTATAGGCACCAACCTACTAGAGACACCAATCCCCACTGCTAAGCACCAACTTAACAAGAGACGTCAATCTCTTCTATTAGGAAGCACCAACTTCGAAATGAATAAAGTATTTGCCTTCTTGAGTATTGCTTCTTCAACGGATGATCACTTGAATCTTTCTCATAAAATCTCCTTGTAAATGGTGCAACGTTTTCCACACTTATATTCTCCTTCAAAAATCTACTTGTATCATCTTTTTCACACCCTCATTCTTCTTTGCAAATATGCTTATAAATGATATTACTTTACCAACATATACATTCTTTCTCAAATCTTCTCATAACATTTTCACACTCATAGATCTACTGCTATATACACAAAAATCTGCCTTTCTGGGACTGATTATTCATGTTTTTTGCTTGCTTTCCAACTCCCATCTCATCTTCCTCTTATACCATATCATTCCTCTTCAAGAGGGGTGACTTTTCAAAAGTTGGTGACCCTTCCAAGGGAGGTGATTCCTCAAAAAGGGGTCGGCCTCCATTAATAATAAATTTAATTTGTTTAATTTCCCAATAGGGGCGAACACATAAGAGGGTTGGTTGCATGAAGGAAGGCGTCCTTTGCTAAGCAAGGGTCGGCCATATTTGAAGGTAATTAATTTGTTTTTAATTCCCCAAGAGGGGCGTCTCTTCCAAGGGTCGACTTCTTATTTAATACAATGTTTATTCTCCAATGTAGGCACTACTAATATGCAGGTCGACCAACATTTATGATAAATGTTTTTCATAAAAACAACTCTGTCATAATGCATTGGGATGGGCGATTTAGTGTCCTTTGGCCTTAACGATTTCTTTGACATCAATTACAATATTTTTCAACAATCTCCCCCTTTGTCATTGATGGCAACCCTTGCAAAGAAATAATTTATGAATGCAACACGAACATAGTTCTCCCCCTTCCTGTAATTCTCCCCTTTTGACATCAATGGTAAATACATCATGGAGCTAAAAGATAATGCAATGATTAGCTCCCCCTGAATTTGTGCTTCTCCTCAAAGAACTTAGTGACTAGCTAAAAAAGATATCACTTCCAACTTCTGTCTAAAATACTCAAAAGTTTCAGTTTTTGTTTTTCCATTGTCAAGACTAAGAGTTACCGGTTAGACTTGTTGTAGCATTGTCTCCAAATTTTACTGTACCTCCATTTACTTCTTTCAAAGTGAGGAATTTGCTCTTGTCCCCTGTCATGTGGCTTGAGAAACCACTGTCAATGTACTACTGATTTCCTTCTGTGAGGCCTACACTTTTTCATTTCCGTACATGTGACTAATTACCTTACTATTGTTGATACTTTTACATTTGTGGGATTGCTGATCCCAGATTTTCAAACTATTAAACCTTATTATGTTAAAGGAAAACTAATTGGGTGATGTTAGTTAGATGTTTGCTTTAAGAGAAAGCAAATCGGGTGATGTTAGATAGATGTTTATTTTATAGGAAAAACTAATTGGGTGATGTCCAATTAATGTTTACATTATAGGGAAATTAATTGGGTTATGTTAGAAAGAAAATTGTCATGTGATTTCATTATGTTTATAAGAACTGTGGTATGCTTTAGAAATGCATGTATTAAATTTGATTCGGCTATGATATGTATATGTGGAATTAACTTTGAGGTTGAGTGTGCAGGTATTTCTGACAAAACCATAGATACTGGAGATCATTCCGCACCTTATGTTGTAATCCTTTGTGAAGCCGATCTAGTTCCACGAGGAACCAAGATCAACTCTATGTTTGATTTAATGTTGTAATGTTGTCTTGTATGAGGTTGAATGGGTTAGGTTTACCCTCTTGTAAATTTGAATTATGATATGTGTTGTAAGAATTATTTTTTAAAAATTTTTATTTTATTTTTGAATTTTAAATTTTGGGACCCTTTTCTTGTGTTTTAACTTGACCCTGGGTGTCCTAACTAAGTTAAAATTGACCCTGTGTTATACCCCATGGGTCTAGGGTCTTTTTTGACTAGGATAACCTTTGGTTAACTTCCATATGGTCACCTTAACTTCACAGTGAAGTTAAGTGATGAATTTGGAGGTATGGGAAGGATAGGATGAGTGGAACCAACACTCAAGCCCATTTTCAAGTCATGGAATGACTCTATTATCCACCAATAATGGAGGGGTTTGTCTTTTTGTTTTCTCACTTTTGGTGAGAGTCCCCCATGAAGAGGTGTGGTGTGTCATCCACTCCCTCTTTAATTTTATTTTACTTATTTTATTTTATTTATTCTTTCCTCCATGTGTTGGAAAAAGACTATGGTGGAGGACCTCATGAGTGGGGTTATTTTTTTAATCCCACTTGGGATAGTGACAAAAAGGAGGGAAGACTTTTGGGAAGGAGCTCATGAGTGGGGTTATTTTTTTAATCCCACTTGGGATAGTGGAAAAAGGAGGGGTTATTTTTTAAATCCCACTTGGGATAGTGGAAAAATGAGTGGGGTTATTTAAATATTACAATCTTAAAAAAATTCATAAATATTACAATCTTTAATTCATTTTTGTCCTCTACTAGTTGAATTAAAAATTTAATTTGTCCTATCCACTATCCAAAAATGAATTTTTAATTCATTTTTGTCCTCCATTAGTTGAATTAAAAATTCAATTTGTCATATCCACTATCCAAAAATGAATTTTTAATTCATTTTTGTCCTCCACTCTCCCATGAGTTGAAATAAAAAAATTCAACTTGTCATAATCCACTTCCAAAAAACATGAATCTTTAATTCATTTTTGTCCTCACATGTGAATTTAAAATTCACAAATAATGAGAGCCCTTGATTTCATCTTTTGATCCTCACCCTCCATCATCTTTTCAAAAATCTATAAATGAGACCCTTCTCTAAGCCATTAGAAGGTAGGAGAAAAGAGGGAGTTTGGTGGTGGAGATTTAGAGAGGAGACTAGAGAGGAACTTTACTTCAACTTCTTCCATTACAGGGATTTTTAAGGTTGGATTTCAAGGCATTTCCTTTGCATTTTCTATTTGTTGCATGGTGGATGTGTGGAATGCATTTTTGCTTGTGTTGTATTTCTTTTGTTTTTGTGAGAATTTTTGTTAGGGTGTTGACAGAGCTTCTTCCACTTGGAAGAAATGCTCATCAAGTGTGGAGTAGGGAAGGAGTGATCCTCCTCGAGTGCATGCCTTGTTTCTTTTGGGATGTTGAAAGCCTTGAGGGCATTTGTATGACTTTAATAAATTGTGTTATTTGGCTTGAGAGTCAAAATATGAACTCCTTGGAATCTTTGTTGGCAAATTGGCTTGAGGCCATGAGAAGGAAACTGTGTTGAAATTTAATTGAAGGGTGACACTCTAGAGTTGAGTGTGTCCACTCTCCTACCCTTTGTTAAACTCACTGTGGTTGAGTTTTTGTGTTGTGTAATATCCATGGGTGTATGTGTGTTTTGATGTATTGTTTCTACCTTGTTGTGAAGTGGAATTTTGAAATACCCTAGGTGTGTGGATGATCTCCCTAGCTCAGGGGTGACACTCTTGCGGGTCTACGGTAGGGAGGAGAGCAGCTTGTGTGATGTTTCTTCCCTTGTGTGATATGCAGGTTTTCTGGGAGCTTATTGTGAAGCTTGGAGAAGATTATTGGATCTTAGAAAATATTTTATTTTCCTTAAGTCTTAAGGAGAGCCTGAACTTTTAATAGCTCCTTCCTTGTCGATTTTTTAAAAGGAGAAAATTATCTCCCTATTGTTGTATAAATTGTTATTTTTGGAGTTGTGAGGAAATCCTCTGTTCTTGGGTTGATAGTTGTAATTTTCTTGTTCGTTAAATTTTACCATTTAGAAATGAGAAGAGGAAAAGAAAATTTGTTTTTAAAAGGGATATTAAAATTGTCTAGTTCCTTCTTCTCCTACTTGCAAAGTTGAGAGTTAGTTGATGTTTTAATTTAATTTGTAAAAGTATTATTTCTGTGTAAGCTTAGTGAAAATATTAATTTTAAATTTTGTTATAAGCTAAGTCGTAATTTTGCTACCATGAAAGAAATAAAATTTGGGATTACAGTATTGGTTTTTTTGAAATTACCGCAAGTAATTAAATGCTTACTATATGTAGTTTAAAACATTTGACTTGAAATATAAATTTTATTCGAGGAAAGTGGGATATATTTATGCATAATGTATAATACGAATTGAATAGATGTTTAAACTCAGAGTTGCAATTCAGAAATACATTGTTTATACAATTATAATTTAAAAATAGCATAGGTAATTATATTTTAATTTTAAGGAAGAGTTTCTTGGAAGTTTTAACAATTATCCCAAATTAAATGATAGGAAAATGAAGAGGAAAATATGATCTTTTCATTTACAAAGGACACTAAAAATAAACGCAAACAAGCCATCACAGGGATTCCATGAGTGGCCATTCTTAAAACTCAACTGTAGATTTAGAAAATAAACGTCCAATTAAAAAAAGAGAGAAAGAGAAAGAACATCTAACCTTGGAAAACAAAGAGGAGAAAATGCGCGGCATTTCCAAACAGGGCTAAGAGAACTAAGTAAGTTTAATCTACCGTTAAACCTGTTTAGGAACAAGTTGATTATTAAAATTAATTCAAACGTTGAACTAAAACCTAGAGTGGAATCCTAGGGGGACTGAGTCAAGTGAAGTTAACCAACCCTGTGTAAGTGATCTGGTTTACCAAGAAATTAGGAATAATGTAAAGGATGTAGTGTTATGGTTGTTCGATAAAGAACGTGAAGAAAAAAAAAAGATAACATAAGAAGATCTTGCACAATGGGAAGGAGAATGAGATAGAAATACAATCAAAATTAAATTCCAAGAAAAGGAAGAGAGGGCAAATGAATGGGCTTGGTTGAAAATGCTAAGTTTGAAGGAGGAGAAATTAATATTAAATTCTAGAAAACGGGAAGAAGAACAGATGACCGTGCTTTGCTAAAAAATGATCTATCACCTAAAACGACTGTTGTTCAAATATAATTCGTGAGATTCACCTAAGTCAGGAAACCACGCGTTTTCTTGCGTCGGGTGTGCACACATGTACTTGGTATCCCGCCGACAACTGTATTGTTTTCGCCTTAAGTGTACGCCGCCGAGCATGCCTACGCGTGCGAGGGGGTTTTCAGAGTAGTAAGGGAAAATTTTTGATAGTTCGTATCATGACCACATGACGCATGTGGACATGACACGCGTGAATACGTGTTGTGACTGCATGGGAAATGTGGGTATGACACCTTCATTTTGAGCATGAAAGGTAGTTTGTACAAGCATGGATTTCTCCTTTTCTTGGTCCTGCTCCCTTTTCCAATTTTTTGTAGGTTCTTCCTTTTGTTTAGGAAGAGTATCCACTTTTTTTGTTTTGTCTAGGAGGTTACACAAAATCACTTTTACAAAAGCGTGCTGTATGACCATAGTTGTTGCACTTATAACACACAATAGTGTAATCCAATAAGGGAGAACATGAATTGTAGTTTCTATTTACGAATCCATAAGGGCTTCCATTTTTGTTCCATGCAAAATTATTTCTTGTATGTGTCATATAGTCCATTACTTTATGAACCAAATTATTTCTTGCAAGTGCCCTACACTCCTTTGCTTTATGACCAAAACGATTATAGAAAAAGCAATAACCAAAGAAAGAATATTCGAACCTGGGCATGTGAGCCTACCTTGGAGGGAGAAAGCTTCTGAACTTAACTTTGTCATCTTTGTGAGGAATGCTAGTTTTCTAAGAGATATTGTTTTCTTTCAACTTTTTGAGTGCATCTGCATAGCTCTTAGGCTTTTCTTCATTTATCTTCTTTGGTGATTGTGTACTCTTAGGATTTTGATCTTCTTTAGGATTCCCTTGGCTTTCTTCATAGCCAAGACTAGTCTTAATGGATGTTGGTCTTTGGCAATTGATGATATCATCTAAGATTTTAGCAGGGATAACTTTAAGGAACCCCCCCTTAAAAAAACTATAAAATCCTGACAAATCCTCGCAAAGTGCTATAATTTTCTTGGCGAATCTTTCCTATTTTTTTGAAAAAAATATTAATTTTCCTGACGAATTTATGTCCATTATTAGAATTTTTTATAAAATCATGGCGAATCCTAATGAATAATTGGTAAAAAAAATAATTCCGTTGGCGAATTATATAAATATTCAAAAATATAAAATAGATTATTTAGCGAATGTGGTGACAAGTTTTTGAAAAATCATAATGTGGCTGACGACAATATCAAATGCTAAATTATAATGATTAATTTACTTGGCGAATTTATAGCTTAAAAAATATTTACATTTAGATCGATGGATATTGATAATCAGTATCACAGATCAATGACATCAATGTACTTATAAAGTTATAATATTCTAACAATTTTTGATCGTCAGATGATCGTAGATCGACGACATAAATTCTATTTGGGGTCAAAGTATTGACACACCCAAATTTCTACATAAAGTCTCCAGAATAGAGACAAGTGGACTATGGGGCCATCTTCATAGTTGAGAGCTTGTGCTCTGTCGCCACCTTTATTTTATATTAAATAATTCATATTATATACAATATAGTATCTACAATAATCAATATAAATATATTATATATTTTATATATATCCCAACCGTTGATCTAATAATATCTAATGGCTCCTGGTTGATTTTGGAGGCTTTTGTTGGCAATGTGTAGTGTTGGAGATATACCTTCTAGAATTTAACTACAACCGTTCATCATTTGTTTATCAAATGGTGGAATAATTTACAAGTAGACAATTTATATATTTTAAGTTTTTTAATTGTTGAAAAGTGGGATGGCCTGACGGCTGATGTTCTGGTGGTCACATCAATCATCCAAGGCAATCAAGTGGATGCAAAATTCAATCTTTGTAAAGGGAGCGAAGGTACTGTTCGATGCAAGATGTCAAGTCCATACGAGTAAGATGTCAAGTCCATATGAGGATTTTTTGAATTGGATGCCCAAACACTTAGAGCATGATATGAAGTGACATTTTGGCGTTTGGAGAAACTTTTGCAGGGTTAGAAAGATAGACCGACATATAGGTAATGTGTTTTTGAATTCCCAATAGTCATGGCTATAAAGCGATGGAGAAAGTTGTTTTTGACAATCAATTTCAACTTTTGGTTGTTCCTTGTTCGCTAATTTTAGAAATTATTCAGTTAGAATGCAGTCTTTTTCACCAGAGGAAGCGGTTAGAATGGTTACATAGTTGGGCTGTTATCCTTACCTTAAAGGATCTAGTTCTTGTAAGATGAAAAAACATGAGTCATGGGAACTCCATGTATGACATGGGAGGATCTGGTAAGATAAAACCAACTATTTGGACAATAAAGTGGAAGGAGAATGGTGCCTTTTGGAAACATTCTTCTTTCAGTGTGGTTGGAAAGTGCCTTGGCTCCACAGACAAATGCATCTGGCATCATTGTATGATAGATGGTCTTGCAACTATCTGATGGGTTGTGGTTAGTGTTCTCTCCCAATCCATTCGTGCATGTGTCTAGTATCCTAGTGATGGATTGTGGACAATGGTCTCTCCCAATCCATTGGTTCATGTGTCTGACATCCATCTTAGTATGATGATTGTTCTGGCTTCCTTCCAGATAGTCCAAACTCCAAAAGGCTTCTTCTTTCGCCACGTTAGCCTTTCTTCTTAAATTTGGACGAAAGCCACAACATTATTCCCAATTCCATCCACATATTCCTCCCGCTCCAAGGGCTAGGGCTCAAGTGAAGGCTTCTTCATTGTGTTGTAAGGAAAATACAAGGGAAATACACAATGTTTAGTTCTCTGTTAACTGGAAATATTCATCCAGCGAGGGCTTCTTCTTTTTCAATGTAACCTTTATTATAAAGGGATGTCATCTTTGTGTTGTGAGTGAGGAAAATACGAGAGAACTCAGAACTCTATTGTCATTGGTGGCTTTTGTGGAAATTTTCTCTGTCAACTGGCAATTTTTTATAACAGTTATTTTTTGACTGAATAAAATGAGAGATGATTCTAATTCTAATGTGTTAATTTCATTAATTACACACATTGATAATCTCTTTTCCGAAGGATTAAGTGAACAAGGGTTAAAACTTATTATTATATATATTATAATAATATAATATATATAATAATAGTTTGCCTCATCACACTTCGTAGCCTTGCTTTAAGCCAAAAACTTAAAGCTGTGACGATGCGATAAGGTGCCATGCGTCCCTTTGGCTGTAGTAGGAATTCCATGGTCCCGTAAAAGGTACTTTCCTGACATGTGGCATTTTATCATTTGCTGTGAATATTTTGATGATGACATCAAGGGTGGTTCTGTTCGATGATGCTACGTGTCAAAACCTTGTTATGTCGCAAATACTATTATTAATTTTTTGGAAGAAAGAATAAATCTAACATGAATATTTGTTTAAAAGAAAAAGATATATGATATATGTTCCTTATGAATTATGAAATTTATAATTGACAACGTAATATTTGAGTTGTTTTGGTTCAACAAATTCAATACTAGAACAAAATGTGTATAAGCAAAAATAATTTTTATAAATAAATATGCTAACCAAGTAACACTAATTTAAAATTTTAAATCGTGACTATAATCCTAACCGTACATGGAACCATAACCCTAACTATAATTTGGTACATAAATAAAATATTAAATGTAATACTAATGAGATTTATAAAGTATAAACATAACCATAACCCTGATTAGATAAAAACCTTATTCTAAACCTAATTTAAGTGATTGTAAAAGTTAGAAGTTATCAGAAATAATTAAAACCGCTAGTAAGATTCATCATGAGAGAAGCAATAAATCCTTGATTGTATTAATTCTTAATCGTCACTTACAAAAAAAATAAATGGAGATAAGATTCATAAACAATTTGCATTCTGTCATTTTAATTCAATTGGGGATAATACATCATACAAAAGTACTCATAGACCAAAATCCCCTATAATCTATTGCTCCTAAACATAGACTACAACCATAAAATTACAGATGGTGATTACATCGCATACTTCTACACCCATGCATTATATTCCTCCTTTGTTGGCCAATTATACTTCAAAATTTTATCAACTCTTTGCATATAAGTCATGTACTTGGCATTTAACGATATTTTAGTTTCTTTTATAAAACTACTCAACCCAGATTCTAAATTCAGTAGCCTGTCCATTTCAGCATTACATTGCACATGATCAATCTTGCTCCCAACGATGATTGATTTGATAAAGACAGGAACTATGTTGCCAAATTCTGCTTTCCAATCTAACATAGACTTTTCAGTGCCATTATTAGTACAAACTGGTGTCAGGGAATACTTTTCAAGAGATCTAAAGCTATTAATTTTGTCCTTCAGCATTATATCAAGTCGGTCATGAAAAGTAGAGACTTCATTCAAAATTTCTATGACTTCATGTGTGCCGATCACTCTATTTGGCACATCAGAACCTATGTTGGCACTATTATAAATATGATTCATCACCTGCACATGGGGAATCCAAGTACCTAGAATATCCCTTAATGCTGACTCATTCATAGTGTGGCTTTCAATTGCCTTTTTTAAATTACTTAGACAAACCCATGCATCATCTAATTTATTCAACCCTTCATTCATTTGATGATCCAATAAGTTTTTAATCAGAGCTACCTATTCACTTTTGTGCTCTTCTTTGAGTTTGTCAATCAAACTGTTGCTCCTTCTCAAATTCTCTTATAATTCAGTAACAACCATAGAATCTCCTTGATATCCTGATAAACTCTTTGGACTAGACACAAAAGGTGCTGATAAGACTTCAATTCCAGTGGAAGGAACAAGTGATTTGAGCTTTTTGTAGTAATAGCTTCACATAATCCTCCCTCTATTTGTCTAGTTCTTCTTGTAGCTTCCTTGCTGCAACTTCACTGAATTTTGTTGGAGCTACCAGCAACGATGCAGCCTGAGGGGCACTGGTGTCAGTTAATCTTCTCACAATTAATTGGCATGTGAGCTCATTTATATTCCTTGCCACTTGTGGTTTATTATCACATGGAGCCATAGCCAAAATTGCCAAAGTCTCATGACTGACACTAAAACTTGATCCAAACAATTCTTTTGCTTGCTCATGTGTCAATACTTCATCATCAAATTGTTCTTGCCTTCTAATAGTATCCATAGCAATAGCGGATGAGATATCCCATCTTGGCAAGAGCAAAAAACCACTTTCCTTTACTAACCATCTGCCTTCCTCAGGGGTAATGCTACTAACATCCATGTCAACTTCCTTCAAAACCCTACAGGCAATTGCCACCTTATCCTCATTTGCAACTTTACCTTGTTCCTCATTCAACTTCTTCAGGTACATCTCAAACTTCCTCTGCACAAGTAAAGCTCTGAATTCCTTTGATTTAATGAATTCATCATCATATAGAAATTCCTTGCAAGCCAATGCCCTAACATATTTTACATTTGCATTGCTTTCTTGCAAGCTCAAAAAAGTTCTTGATGGGGGAGGCAACCATATTTCATTCCTAGGAGGGGACCTTAACACCTGCTGCACCTCATCCAAGTCAATTTGGTGTTCCTCAACCTCCTCTGTCAAGGAGTAATCAACTAAAGGTTGATTTTCAACAATTGGTTCAGGGGGAGGAAGTGAACTCCATGCCTCTCCTGCAACCTCCTCAACCATAGGTTGAGCAGGTTCTTCAATATTTTCCTCAGGCAACTGCTGCTTCTTAGGAGATTGTGGCTTTCTTTTGGCTATAAACTTGAGTTCCTCGACATGTTCCAACATCATTTGCATCCTAAGAATATGATCAACAATTTGACTGAAGGCACCATTGTATGCAGAGTTCTTCAACTTCCTCTGCCTTTCTCCAAGGAGAATGAGACCCCAAGTTTCTCTACTCAATTTCATCTCTGCCTCTGAAATGCAATTTCTAAGCAAATCCTCCTATTCATTGAAACAATGCTCGAACCCTGATCTGTGTTTTTGTCTCCTTACCCTGTCAATATAATGCTCAGGGTCATAATTCCTATTCTCTATTGTGGGCAGTCTGTATTGTTGCAATTTTGCTAAGTAGACCTCCAAACCTTCTTTAGCATTGATAAATAAACTAGGGAACTTGATTGTTGAAGGAAAGTCCCCTTTTTACTATTTCTCAAATGAAACTTATCAGATTAATTTAACTGCCACATAATCTCCAAAAATGCAACCCTGTTTGGCACTTTCTTGGGCAATAAGTGGGGTTTGACATTCGCCCCATGAACTCTAATTATGGTTACATTCCTGTAAAGGAACCAATCAACCCAATTGTGATCCCTCACACCATATGGTTTTCTCCCAAAGGGCCTTAGCAAGTCCATTATCTCCTTGGAGAGTCTAGGCCTCTCCTGTCCTAATAGTCCCAGCACCCTTTGCACAAAATGTTCATCAAACACCAAGTAATTTGCATTGCTGCGAAATGAGTCCCATAAGTGAACTCTACCTTGAATTGGCATAGGCTCTTCATCCTTGGTTTGATTTTGGATCTGCAATTCACTGCCCCAGAATCTTCTCCCACAGTGCAATAAAATATGACATAACAAGGAATACATAGAAAAGGTGGGGGCATTATCTTCCTGTTTGCATCCTACCAATTCCTTATGGATTTGTTCAACCAGATATGTAGCATAATCAAACCTTCTATATTGGTATTTATCTTGTATATGATCAACAATCATGACCAATAAATGATTTGGTGTCAGGGGATTATAATCAATCCCAAAAACTTGACAAAGGGCAAAGCAAGTCTTCACAAAGTAGTCTTCAAACATGTCAATGCTTCAAAAGCTTCTATTTCATGGTCAGATATTTTGAAATGCTTGCCCATGCTTCTTGGCCTGTGAATAGGTAACTTGTATGTTTTTGAAGCCTGCCTATTTCTGTTGTATTCCTTCTTCTAAGCTCCTCAACATCAATTCTTTCATGGGCCAGGGGGTTCAGATCAAACACTTCAATTATCAATTCTCTGTTTAGATGGAAAAGTTGCTCACCCTTATAATTTGATAACACTCGAGTGTTTGAATTGTAACTTTGGCTAATTGCTCGAATGAGGTCCACATTTACAAATACATTGGGGACAACTATTTTCCCTAAATCCAATTCCCAAATGTGTGAAATAAGGTTTTCCAGGGCACAACGTTTGTATCCAAAATCAAATAGCTCCCACCCTCCTATTAGTAGAATTGCATCCTTAATGTATTGTTGATAATCTTGAAACCTATCTGTCAATTCTCCGGTACCCTGTGTTGGGATAAGTTGCCATTAACTTGCAATCCTAACCAATTCATGTGTCTCCAAAGTTCTTGCAATGTGTTCCTCAACACATTAAGACTTTGAGAGATTAATTATTTATTAATTACAACACTTTGACTTTTGCATATATGTTCTAAATGGATAATATCAAACTTGGGCACCCACTTTGAGATGGCAGCCATGAAGACCTTGTTGACTTCTCCTAAGTCTTAAGATAGAGTTTGATAACTCCTAGTCAGTGGGAGTTTGACTTGGGTCCTATTTTTAGACTTGGAGTTGTGCTTTTTTATGTACATGAGTGGATATTGTTGAGACACCTTGCATGAATATAATGTTGGAGTTAATTACAGTATTAGAAATGCATGAAGTGGATATTGCTTGCATGTGGTCCGAATAGTTTGCATGGAATTGCATGTCACTTGCATGTCATTCCTATGGACTTGTATGACCTTGCATGGTCTTGCATGTCAGTTATATGACCTTGCATGTGGTTGCATGTCATTTTTGTGACATTATCTGTAGAACACTCCAACTCCAGAAACTTGTAGGATGGTACATCTCAGTGATTCAGAAAATGGTATTAGTTGCATGTTGTTGAAAATGTTTGCATGTCAGTTGCATGTTAGTTTTAAGATATTACTTGTAGGACACTCCAACTCCTGAAAGTTGCAAGATGGTACTTCTTAGAATTTCAGGTAATGGGTATCAGTTGCATGTTGGATCCGGTGTTTGCATGTCACTTGCATGTACAGAACAAGATATTTCAGAATAAACCTTGGGGGCATCAATCTTGCATGTTGTTTGCATGATTTTGATGTGTATTTGATCACTTCAGTTAACATAAACTCATTGGGCAAGTATGGACGCCCAAATAGAGGATTTTCCATTGTTGCTTTTACTTGGTGATAAGTTTGATGATAGAAAAGCTATTTTTAGCCAACTTGGGCGCCCACATCTTGGAGGATCAGTTAACTCAGTGTTTGGACTATGTTTGAGTTCAGTCTTCTCAATTTAAGTGAGCTTGATTTTTGCATGAGCTTTGGAAGCTATGTTATCAAATGTAATTGATTATATTTTGAGTTTCAAGTTCTTGTTAAGAAGTGTTTGAATTAAAAGAGGGTTCTTGAATTAAAAGGAAGTGCTTTTATTTAATTGTAAACCCCATACATTTTCCAGAGAGTTGATTTGAGGAAAAAAGACTAGAAAAAAAATAAGAAGTTTTTGAAGTGCATCAAGGACTTAGAGAAATTCCAAGTATTAAATGTAATCCTTTCAAAAGAAGATTTAATACAAGCAGAAAATATCTTTGGGTGTGGAGTTTTTTCCTGAAAGGGTTTCTCCATGTAAATATTGTTCAAGTTCTTCTCTTCTCTTCTATATTGAATTGAATGTGCAAATCAATTGTTGAGTAAATTGTTACAAGTTAATCTTTATTTCAGCTTTGCTACACAAAATTTTAAAGTTCATAGCAACAATTCTACCTATATTTTCAACACCTTGGGCATGTTTATATTTTTTAGAAGATCCCGAGAGCTAATTTATAAGGTCTTGGGATAAATCCCTCTTGATTTTACCCCCACGGCTAGACCTTTGACTCATGATTACATGTAAAAGGACATGGTACAAGGAAAAAAGGAGGGTGAGGGTTTGACAACTCTAACAACTTGGGAGGGGCTTTACAAATTACAATACTACCACAAAACCACAAACATTTAAAATTCAATATATGTCATAGATAACCCTATTGATCAACATACTAGTTTATCGATGATTAGGGGCTAGGGCAGTTACGCAATGGCTCCCGAACTTTGAAGTCACAATCACCAGCTACTCAGTCAAAACTTGCTTCAACTTGCAGAAGTCTTCAGTATGTTTGGAATTGCAATGTGCATAATGAACTTCAAAATGGAGGATGAAATCCATTTATTTCATGTTGTCACCTCATTAATTGCTCAATTAAACACATCCTGGAAGCTTGCGTTCGCATGCCACGAACGGTCACTTCTTTTAAATATCAACCATTCAATCAAAATTATACCTTGGTCCTTGAATCAATGGTCATTGCATGCCAGGGCCATATCGCAACCTCGAATCAATGACCGACACTTTAAAGCTGCGCGGCGCTGGACCGTTAGATCTTTATTAGTCGAGGACCTTAAACACCACTGTTGATCTTACTTCCTTGGAATGGACAAGTGTCACCATATCGTGTTGTCACAACCTCAAGACTTGCTGCTATCTGGAAGCATGCGCGATGCGCTCACCATTGGATCACTCTTGGTATAACAAATTAAAACACCACCATTGATTTTACTATTATTATATGAGTCATCAAAGTGGGTCTGACTTCATATAAAGGCAGCTTCACAATTCAATGTGATGTTTCACCGTTCGATGAATGTTTTGATAGATGAATGTAGTTGAATTCTGGAACGAAATGTCTAGAGCACTAGACTTGCGAACTCAAAGCTCTGGAATCAATCTAGAGCCATTAGATTTACAAAGATCAACGATTGAGATTATACAATAGTTTTCAATTCCACTGCACGATGTATGTGCTATATTAAATTATTAATTCAGGCTGTAGACTTGCAGGCCATCCTTTAATTTTGTTTGAAGTGGGAGTACAAACTTGTAGTGAAGAATAGAATAGAATATAATAAATTTTAAAAAATTAACTTCCATGATAATAGAATAAAATTTATAAGAAGAGAATGTAACACGTTTCACTCGTTTTACTTCGCAGTTGGCACTTAGCAATTGTTTGGGAATAAGAAGAAAATTAAGAAGTTAAAAACCTAAATCGTAGTATTGCACAGAGGCAATTGAAGTTGCAGTTGCTAAGTGAGATTATGGAAGTGAGAGCATAGAGGATCAGGGAGATTACAGTGCACTAGGGAGAGTCATCTTTTCAAATTCCAGGTACGTGTCATTTGAAATATAAAAATCTTACATTCCTTCAAATTTAAATTAATTTATAAGCCTTCAATTTAAAATTTTTGAATCTTGGGGTTTAGAGTTGAGGGTTTACAAACATGTCTACCACCACTACCACACCATTGATTGGGAAAGGCAAAGCAATGCACAAAATAAACTATGCCGAACTACCTAAAACCCCAAGTTTCACTGATGAATACCATGATATTTATTATCATGAAATCTCTGGTAGGCTTATCTTAGAATTTGATTTTCATGTGAGAGAAAGGCTGGAAAGCAAATGCAAGCTAACCCAGAAAAGCATTTACCGATTAATAGTGTCATTGCACTGTGGGTGGTTGGACTGGGACACCTGATGCTCCCTGAGGTTTTCCCTTGCCCATAATTTATCATGGTTTGTGCCTAGAATTATGATGAAAAAAGAAAAGCAATTGTTAATAAAGATACCCATAATGAAATATTAACCATTACTGCAACAAAATTAGCAGACTATTGGGGTTTGCAGTTAGAGATTTTGGAAATATCCACATTGACCTATAAAAGTTAGTGATTATGAAGCAGCCCCTCAAAATTCCAAAGGTTATTATCTCAGAAAATAACAATAGATGATTCCATACCCAAAGATAATCAGAAGCCTCCTTATTAAATTGAAAATTTTAAACCATGGGTTCAAGATACTATTTCCATGCTCGAATTTTGCCTTGGATTGGATAGTAATAGTAAAGTGGATGCAAGCCTCCTTGAAATGGTAATACAATATCCATTATGTTTTTCCCCCTGTTAAATATAGATTTGTAGAGTACATTGCAGAATCTATGCAGAAATAATTTTTAATGATTAAAGGAGGTTCCACTTCCAGTTCCAACACTAGGACCTTTAGGTTCACAACCTACTTGTGCCATTTATTTCTAGTGCAGTTTAGTGGAATATTTGTGGCCAACAAGCTTCAGATTCAAACTTTCATAAATGATGGGGTGAAAGGAGCGCTTCCAATACATGTTTAGACCCATAAGATAAGGATGGATGATTCTCAAAGGAACTACAATCATTTTGTGGACTACTTTTTGGCTCCACTGTATTATGCAATTACAAGTACTCCAATATCTAGATTGCATGAGTCTTGTAGAGATTCCGTTCAACTGGGAACAAAAATACAATTAATTGATTGGTACTTCATGGAAGAATATACTGTGCTCAGATTTTATGGATCAGGAATAGAGCCCCACAAACTTCCAATACATGTGACAGAGAGGGTTTTTGCATTAGAATACATACGGTAGATGGATAGTATAGATCAACTATACTTTGTTAGTCAGCAAAAGAAGATCATATTTCCTTCCTTACCTTTTTCATGTGGAGGGTTCACATTTGAGAGGAAAGCATTCACTATGGCACACCAAATTTTACAAATTTTTAAATTTGATGTCAACTCTCACTGGCAGTATGACCCATGTGATGTGATTAAAGTAAAGCTTCTGGCCAATAAGAATATTGGAAGTAGAATTCAACATCAAAGTAAATCCCTACTAGAAATATTGAAAAACAAGAATTCTTGGGATGAGGTGAAAAAAGTTATGGAGGAAACTACTGCTGAGAAAGGTATTTATTTTCAACAATTATCAGAAGAAATAATGGCATTGGAACCACAGAGAGAAGAACAGTTGCCAATTAAGAGTTACAACAATTTTTATAAAAGAGTTGATCAACCATCTAGTTTAAAAAGAATGCCAGTCTCTCAAAATAGCTTGTACATAGCACATGTGGACACAATAAAAAATAAATGCCTTTTGGTCTATGAGGAAGGATCTAGGAGATCCAAAAACTACTGCATCTTTTGAGGAGATCCCAGAAGATGAAGAGTTTAGCAAATTGTGGAATATAGAGCATTTCGCTGAAGCACCTAATCATGAATTTGATGATGATATTGATAGGCAAAATCAACCCTTGGATCCCACTAAAGTCTATGCATACAAACTTGGTTTAAGTTATACCATAAAAGATACATATACTTTAGGGGCAACCATAATTGAAAAATTGTGTTATGAAGGTGGTGGTTTGGGGACTAATGAACAAGGCAGCCCTTGGGTGGTAACACAGGTAGACACCAGAAAACTTCATGATTTTTGAGGCATTGGAGCTTCAGCTGATAAGCAAGCCCAAAGGCATACAAGGACAAATACTAAAGTTGAATTTCTTGTAGCTTCAAATGAAAATCCTGACAGTCTGAGTCAGATACAATCACAAGTACAACCAGTACCACAAGGGTTTTCAGAACTTTAAGATACTCATTTGATTGGTAAAGGAGATGGTTTAGAATTTAGTGCTATTGGTGGCAATTGTATGGGTAGTAGTGGTCAGTAAGTGCTACAACAACAAAATACTCAAAAGAGGCCACTCGTAGAAGATACTATACAGAAACTCAGTGAACAAGGCATTGTGAAGAGGCATAAAATTATGACAGGTCCAAGTCCAACTTCCTCCATTTCCACCTCAATGGAATTATTTCTAGAAGGCACCCCTCCTGTTGTTAGTGTGACTGGGATATGAATGGCTAATCCTCAGCCTTAGACAATCACTCCTTCACCATTCAAGCATTCAATTGTGTCAGCAGTCCCAGGTTTTGATTACAATGTTGAGTTTAACAAGAAAGCAGAAAAATCTAAAAGACACAAGAAGCAAGTGCTGGAGAGTACATCTGTTGTAACTTCTGAGCCTACAAGAACCAAGGTATTGCCTACATATGACTTAGATACAAAAACCATGGAGTACATGTTTTTTCTACCCAAATTTCTAAATAAACCAGAGAATTAGATGCAACGCTCTGATTATGAGGTGAGCACTGTCCAAATGAATTTTTTTAGAATGAAAAATGCTAACAAAATTAATGTATCAAAAAGGAACAACAATGTGGTGTACACATCATTGCTAAAGCAATAGAGAGACAACATTAGGTTGCAAAATCAAATAGAAAAGTTACAGGTAGACCTAGCAAATGAGAAAACAATGAAGAAAGCATCAGATAACAAGAGCAATGAATTAGATAAAAGGATAAAAAAATCTGCCTCTACATCTACAAGAAAAGAGAATGAACAAACAAAGGTGGAACTGAATGAACTGAAGCAAAGGTTATATGAAAGTATAAATAATTATGACAATGAAAGAGCCAATTTAGAAAAATTACAACAAAAGATGATGGAAGCCAAGGACTTAGCAAAGACATTACAAGGAAAAATAGACAAATAGACACAAAAGGCAACACAGTGGGGAAAAAAATGGAGGAAGAGAGGAAAACTGCTGAACAACTACAACTACAATTGAGGAATGCAGAAAATGAAATAAAGTCTTCCCAAAACAGAGTATCTGAATTTTCTATAAAAATAATAAGGCATCTAATACAAAATATTTGGGAGGAAATAATGCAGAGGACTGATGATTTGTCTATATTGTTTGAATTGATTGATGGTCTGATAGCACAAAATGTGAAGTTCAAACGATACATTCAAGACAACAGAAAGGTGACTTCAAGACAAAAATCTGCAAAGCAGATTTTGCAAACAATCTATAGAATCAGTGATAATGAATTGGCATCCAAAGGAATTGACAACCAAATTGAAGCCTCAATACATACATCATCTATCATTCAGAAGTGTACAAAGCTAGGCGAAGCATAGGAAATTATGGATTAGATTGATTTTTTTTGTGAAAGCTGCATAAAAAGGTAGAATAATTGAAAGAGCTTGGTTTGCCGTGGGCTTTTGACAATATAGAGTCATACATTGGAAATGGTGCACTCAAAAAGATGGATGATAAAATAAAGTTGGATTTGGACGAGTTACCTGATCCTCAGAAGCTAGATGAGGCAAACATTTTGGATTCCATCAAACCAGTGATAAGCTTGAATGCAACTTTGATTCATACATTAAAGTTATCAATCGACTATGAATTGTTAACAAATCTACAAGTTAGATACTATGAGTTACAACAGATTGTACTTCCATCAGATGAACAATGGAGCAAGCTACAAAAGCTGATATAATGATTTGTTAATTTGACAATACTTCTATGTACATTGTATTCCTTCATTTGAAAATTAATATAAGACTCTTTTCCATTTTTTGTGTTCAAATTATCTATAATATTTAATTCCTTAAGTTAGGAAAACTTTGGTTTCTAGATACACATTAAAATTTTGCTACTGCTGTATATGCTATTGTTAGTGTTGTTAGTATGCATTTAGTTGAATACATCAACATGTAACACTTATCAGTATCACACAATAATAATATGAAATTACTAATAATATGTTAATTTATAAATGGAAATTAAAAAATGTGTAAAATTTAGATGCTAAAATAAAATCAAATTTGGAAATAATGTTTAAAATTTAGATTCTAAAATGGAACATTGGAATATAGTAGTATGTCAATCTATTAACTTTTAAATGGAAAATGAAAAATGTATATCAAGATTCAAGATTCACTATTCAATGATAGAAAAATAAAATACCATCAACAACAGTTTGGAGTTTTGAATATGAAATACATTATAAATATCTAGTAAGTGCTAAATCTCTTCCATTTGTCAATTCATCTGCTCACTCTGACCCTGAGATTGGAAACCATCCTGATCCTGGCCTTCATTTTCTTCCCTCTACAAGTGCATACATCCTCTTAAGGGCACCTCATCACTACCAATACATGTGTTATTCATTATGTCACTATCATGTGTGTCAGTGTGGTTTGAAGTGTTACAGAACCCTCTTCTTTCACATATGGACCTCCATATTGTGAGTGCCCTTTCAAAAGGAAAACTTTGGATATCATACCTAGTTGTATACATCCTCAAGCAATTTTCTAAATTCTTGTCAAGTTTGTTTCTTATCTTTGATTTTAAGAACCACAATGCACTGAAAACTCTCTCATCCTCCACCGACCCCAATATCATGGTTTGACATAAATCAGTAAGTTTGAAATATTTTAATATTGAATCATGCAATATCTCACTCTGACTTAAGGTTGCCCAAAGCTTTGTTATCGATCCATCTATGTGGGGACTCTCCATGAGTTTGAACCGTTCCATCATTGATGTTGCAAAATAGGCTGATTGCTCTGTAAGCTTAGATTTATTTATATTTCCTTCTATTTGTTGTCCATTGATATCTGAACTTTTGGAAAAATGATTGACCGAGGTCTTTATCTTGTTATGAAAATCAGCTGGTTGACAGTTAGCCCAATATTGAGGATACACAACATACATGGCTTCAAGTAGTTCATCGCGAGGGAATTGATCTCTAATCTCTGAGGAAAGAGATTTGCAATATCCTTTAAAGTAGTACTTACATAATTAACAATGTTGTCAAAATCTTCTCTTGTAACAGGTACTTCTTTGATAGTGTGCCTAACCCTGATAAGATGGTGCATTGGTATCTCATATCCCCGTACAGAGACACATAATTCCCCACTTGCATTAAACTGTAAATAATTAACAAGATTGTTCAGATTTGTCATCAAGTGTTAGCTAACAAACTTTGGACTTATAAATGACTGCTCTGATAGATATAGATTATTGAGGGTCATGCATATAATTTTACGTAGTTTAGTATACTTTGAAATATACATAGTTTTGTATTGAGATTTTTTCACAAGAATGTTCATTTCCTCTAGCATGGGAAGAATACCAGAGAAAGTTAGGAGTGTCTCTATGTCACTTAACCTATGTAAGAGGTCAGGAGATCTGTCTACTGTGTGGTGATGTTCGTATATTACTCCAATCAAGGATTGATATTCTGAAAAAATTGGTTCCACTGATCCATGCTAGGAGATCCATCTGGTGTCAACATCCTTAAGAAGCTTGTTTCCTAAAGTTATTCCCTCAGCAAATTCTTGAAATTCCATAAACCATTTGGGACTTTGATAGAAGTATGAGTAGAGCTCACGGATTAGATCTTCAACTTATGATATTGTATAAAACTTGCTGTCATGCCCGCATTTCCCATGCGGTCACGACACACAACACATGTGTCATGTCCACATTTGCCATGTGGTCATGACACGGAATATCAAAAAAACTTTCCACTTGACTCTAGAAACCCCCTCGCACGCGTCTGTGTGCTCGATGGCAATACGCATAAGGTGTAAACATGTCAATCATATTCAGGAACGTGCGTCTACCTACGCACTCCCCTACATGATGAAAGCTGAGTAGGGGGTTTGTGACGCGATATGCACCACTTCTAGGGTTAGAATGGATTTAATTCAAACCCTAAGTTTCCAAGGCAAAAGAGATGATTTCGACTGATTCGAAACCAAGCCTTAACTCTAATGCATGAATGAAAATCGAATAATAATAACACATCAAATGGTAAGATGGTCGCATGATAAAATGGAGTGATTAACAAAAGTCATAAAAAAAGTCATAAAAATAAAACTCTAAAATCTGGGAAAAATTTGACAGCATAACGCGTTTTTAATAATTGAAATAAAAATTTTAAAAGAAAAACTCCCAAAAAGAAATTAAAGCAAAAATTAAAATAATTAAACATAAGGAAAATTAAATAAATTTCCAAGGTTAAATAAATTGACCATTCAACTAAATATTAAAATTCAAAAATAATTAAATGTCCAAAATAAACTTCAAAATTAAGTCCTTTAATAAATATAATTTTGACCATTATATTTATTAACTAACTCAAAAAAATAATTGATAAAAGGGAAAAATTAAAATATCTCCCCCTAAAAATAATAAAATCGATTAAAATAAAAATTCAAGTAAAAGTTTTCCCACCGCAATAATTTAAAACACACTAAGGAAATTAAAATAAATGCCCCAAAATAAATAATTTACAAAAGGGAAAACACTTCCCAATAAAAATAAAATCAACCCATTCACTACAAAAATAAATTTCCAAAAGAAATTAAAACCAAACCCCAAAATAAAAATTAAAACACTAAAGTGATGCACAAAGAAAGTCAATAATCCAAAATGACCCAAGGCAAAAAAGAGAGGGAAAATAAATTCCAGTGCACAAGGGAAAAATAAAAGGGAAATTAATTTAAAAACAAAACTAAAATCCTCACATTCCACTCAACCCTACTTCCTTAATTTATTATATTCTACAAGAGTTGCCCTAATAATATTTTATCATTTCCTTATGGTGAAACCCTATCATGTTCATTCTCTCCTTTGGTTTGTTTTTGTTTTGGCTCCATTGTTTTTGTGAGTTTCTCTTTTGCAGGTTTGGAGTTCCTTCATCAATGACTACCATGGTTTTGTTTTGTTTACACAAAGGTATATGATTTGTCCATAAACAAGATGTATATATATAATCTCTTTTTTTGTGTGGATATATATATATAGTATGCAATGCTTATATATTTTTATTTTATGTTCTATAGAAAATGGAAGGCAACTAACTGCAGGTTCAATGGCGCGGGGAAGAGGCGGCCATGACCCTCTCTCGACACCCCCCCATGCGAATTGTATAGAGATGTATGGTGGGCGGAGGCCATGGCCGCCGTCCACCATACCTTAATTTTTTTTATTTGTTTTAGTCTTTAAACTCAAACCTCATACCATTTAGGGTTCGACCAATATTCCCCTATTTATTATGCTTAAAAATAGTTTGTGTATTATTACATCATAAACAATACAATTTGTTTAATATATTTAAATATATATGTATATCTATCTGTATGTATATATATATACAGATTTTAAACAATACAGTTTGTTATATATATATATACAGTTTATTCAGTCCATCAGTAAGGTAAGATGTATATAAAACATAAATATATATACATTCCATATATATATATATGTATATAATGTATACATTATATATTATATCATATATATACATAAAAACAATCTTTTAATGGGATGAAATAACCAGATTTGCAAGTTTTTAAACACCAATATATATCATTTTTCTCTTGAAATGAAGAACCAGATTTACTATGATATATATATATATATATTTTCAGATTTAAAATGACAACAATTACAAAGATCATTTCTGTTCAAACTTCTAAAATAAAAATGAACACAACAAAATATTAACCATGTATTTCAATTGCATATAACACAACATTGTATATTTTCTTTTCCACATAGTATACAACTAAAATCTCAACAGCAACACATACTTTTTTTTTTGAAATAATATGACAGCAAAAAATATTTTCTTGGCATTTCTCCATAACACATAAATACAAAAGCATAATATAATAAACAAATTTTGTATAAACATTAAAAAGTGCTCACATTAAAACTTCTTACAATAGCTAACACAAAGATAGTAAAGATTTGACAAAAAATACAATAAGGCCTCTAAGGCCATGGCTCCAAAAACAACCAACTAAAAGTAGTGCCAAAACACTAAAAACGGACTTCACCAAGCTCCATTTTTTTCAACTATAAACCTGCAATAAATAACACAACAATGGGGAACCAAGCCACGAAGGAATGCCCTCCTCCCTACCATAGACCCACTAGTGGGTCACCCCCGAGCTGGGGAGGTAGGATTCACATGGTTTTTGCACACACACACACCACCACAATCAAGTTTTCCAAACACACAAAGATTCACTCCCATGGATTTGCACATACAAAACTCAATAAATTGAGTTTGGAGGGGGTAGGGGAGTGGACCCCTCAACTCAAGAGGTCACCCCAAGATCAACCAAAAATCACAAAAATCCCAAGGCCTCAAGCTAAACAAAGTTTCCACCATACTCAAGAATCACTATGGCACTCATGCCAAAATAAAAAATACTCCCAAACTCCATATGATGCCCTCAAGGCTATAAATAGTGCAACACAAAGGAGATGACCTCGAGGAGGTTCACTCTCCCCTACCCCAAACTAGTTGAGCCTTTCCTCCAAATGGAGGTGCTCTCACCACACCCATCCCACACAAAAAAAATAAAACAACACACATAATTTTCAATCACATACACAAAAAGAAATAGCATAAACAAAAAGGGAAATGGCCATTGCCATGGAGCTTACCTTCAAAAGCCCTAAAATGGAAGCATGTTTGATGAAGAGCTCCAAGCTTCCCAAAAATTCTCCAACTCTCCAAATTTCTCTAACACTCTCCAACCTCCAAGAATAGAAGAAAATTTCAAAAAAAAAAACCCCACACTCCTCTCTAAGAGTTGATAATATAGGCCTTCCAATTTGGCCTTGAGGAATGAGAAGGTGACACTTGTCACCTTCTCCTTCTTCATCCCATGCCACTTGCAAGGGTGGAGTGTGAGGGTGACAAGTGTCACCCTCCAATTCTATTCTAATCCTCACCTTATCCACTTGTGCTATCACACATGTGTGAGAGACCAAGTGGAGAGGTGGCAATTCCCTTCAAGCCTCGATGAGGATAAGGGATGCCATATGGCATCCTCTTATTCTCCAAGAGAGCCATCTCCCTCCAAGATGCTCTCACAGATGTGTGAGAGTCTTGGAGGGAGATCCCACACACTTGGGAGTCTTGAAGACCTCCCAAGTCTTCTTTGTGAAGGGATCCCCAAACTTTGGGAAGGGAGATGGGTCTTTCCCAAAGCATGACTCATCTCCCACCCTTAGCCATTTCAAAATTCGTCACTTTGACTAAACCCCAGTTTAGAGTGACCAAAAGTGAGTTACCCTAGGGTTTAGTTAGTCAAAATTGACCCTAGACCCTAAGGTTTAAACCTAGGGTAAGTTTGGGACACTAAGGTACACCTAGGGAGGCATAAAATCACTTTAAATGGCCCATAAATAAAAATAATACCAAGTGGTGTAAAATAAATATAAATATACAACACATGAAGTAAATCAATTTTAACAAAGGGGTACTAGGTCAAAATAATAAATCAAACACGTACTAAAACATCATCCTATCAAAACATGATCCTCATCCCTCTTGGGAATGGATCGACTTAACATGGAATAATATGTGTGAACACTACCTCTGATTTCCCATGGCCTGGGAATATAACCTGCACAACTAGATCAAGCATCAATCACATCATGGATAATCATAGCCGAAGCAACAGAAATTAAAGCCATGTCAATGCATACCACATTAATCATTCACATCATAATTAAGATTAAAACTGTATTTTTCTATCTAATGTCACATAGTCATCTTCAAATAATAAATCTACATAATGAACTTGAAATCACATTAATAATCATCATCAAGTATGTCTCACATGTCTAACATCATCATAACATCAAAATATGATCAAATCAAATCACCACATGTCTAATAAGTACCAACCAAAAATTAGGAGATATAATCTAATCTGCATAATGGACACAATAGTTTCTAAATGTCTGATAATGTCACCAACTATAATGCAAAATGATCAAAATAGGGAAGTGAAAATAATTGGCCTCACATCCTCCCCCCTAAGACTAAACTTCCTCTTGGAAGTCGTCAAAAAGGTGAGGATAGAGTGCCCTCAAACTAGCTGCATCCTCCCAAGTCACTGTGACCTCATCATAACGATCCCATTGGACCCTAACCTAGTCCAGCTCTCGACCTTGAAGGCCTAGCGTCCGACAAGCGTCCGACAAGCCAATATGCGAATTAGCTCCAAAGGCAACTTCCCGTCCACCTCTACCTGTAGAGCACTCTAGTCCAATACATGAGATAAATCAGATATATATTGCCTCAATACAGAAACATGAAAAATATCGTGGATACGTGACAGGCTAGGTGGCAACACTAGACGGTAGGCTACAGGTCCTATCTGCTCCAAGATCTCAAAAGGTCCAATAAACCGTGGTGCGAGCTTAGAGCCCTTTCCATAATGGATTGGACTCTTGTGTGGCTGCACTCTAAGGAATACTCTGTCACCAACTGAGAAGCTCCAATCAAGTCTCTTAGCATCGAATGAGCCAATACCCTCTCCACCCACCCACTATCTTGTGCCTCTTGAAGTCTTTGCCTAATCAGTGTGATTTGCTGCTCCATATCCTGAACCAACTCTGGACCAATGGCAACTCTGTCCTCTATCCGATCCCAACTCAATGGTGTCCTGCATGGTCTACCGTATAAAGCCTATAAAGGAGGCATACCCAACGAGTTGTGATACCCATTATTGTAGGTAAACTCAACCAGATACAGATACTCCTCCCATCGAGACTGATGGTCAATAACATACATATGGAGCATGTTCTCCAACACCTGATTCACCCGCTCTGTCTGTCCATCTGTCTCAGTATGAAAAGCGGAGATAAAGTTGAGCTGTGTGCCCAACGCCTGCTGCAAAGCCCTCCAAAAGGTTGAAGTGAACATTGAATCCCTGTTAGAAATGATGCAATGAGGTACTCCATGCAATCTCACAATATCATCCAAGAATACCCTCGCCACTGCTGGTGCATTGTACGTCATGCGTACAGGTGAGAAATGCACCACCTTGGTCAACTTGTCAACTGTCACCATGATGGCATCATGGTGATGCAAAGACATAGGAAGACCAACAATGAAATCCATAGAAATGGTGTCCCATTTCCACTCAGGTATCTCGTGAGGGTATAAAAGACCCGCTGGTTGCTGATGCTCGACCTTGATTCTCTGGCACTTAAGGCATCGAGTAACAAACTTTGCAATATCCCGTCTCATACCTGCCCAATGGTACAACTATCGTAGGTCAGCATGCATCTTCTTCACACCCAAATGTACTACATATGGTGCTCTGTGAGCCTCTAATAGCACTATAGTACATAGGTCACCTGTGCGGGGTACATAGATGTGCTGTCGATGACGAAGTAACCCATCTGCCTCTAGTGAGTATCCTGCAATCTTGCCTACAAGGGCCCTCTGTGAACGGATCTCCTGCTGCACCTCAAGAAACCACTCATCCTCAGGTAGATGCTGAATAATGCATCCTCTCAAGTCCACACTCAGAGTCAAAGTAAAGATCTCGTGGCGCCTACAACTCAATGCATCAGGAACCATGTTCTCCTTCCCTTTGATGTAGTGGACATCAAAGTCGTACTCGCAAAGAAACTCCATCCAATGCCGCTGATGGGCGTTCAGATTCAGCTGCATAAATATGTACTAAAGGCTGTGATGATCTGAATGAATCTCAAAGAGACGACCCAATAAGAAATATCTCCAATGAACTAGAGCATGAACCACTACTGCGAGCTCGAAATCGTGAGTGAGGTAGTTCAGCTCATGGGTCTTGAGCTTTCGCGACTCATACGCGATTGCTCTACCACCCTGCATAAGTACAGCTCCCAAACCCTCAAGTGATGCATCTATGCAAACCATAAAATCCACTGCTGGATCAGGAACTGCTAAAATGGGAGCGCTGGTAAGATGCTCCTTGAGGACCTTAAAGGCCCTCTCACACTGCTCAGTCCATAGAAAACTCTTCCCTTTTCATTGAAGGGAAGTGATGGGGTGCGTTATCCGAGAGAAACCCTCAACAAATCTACGGTAATAACCAGCTAACCCCATAAAACTCTTGACCTCTATCACACTGGTGGGTGCTGGCCAATCTCTAATAGCCTTGATCTTCAATGGATCTACAGAGATTCCATCACCAGATAGGATGTGCCCCAAGTACTGTACCTCTATCCTAAAAAATGCACACTTCGCTAGGTTCCCATAAAGATTCTACTCCCTCAAACACTGTAAAACCTGACGTAGGTGCTCCTCGTGCTCCTCCTTGGTCTGCAAATAGATCAATATGTCATCTAGAAAAATAATCATGAACCAATCCAAGTAGGTACGAAACACCCCGTTCATGAGACTCATGAACACTACAGGGGCGTTTGTCAAACCAAAGGGGACCACAATGAACTCATAGTGGCCATATCAAGTCCGGAAGGCAGTCTTATGGATGTCTGCCTTTGTGATACACAACTGATGGTAACCGGACTTCAGGTCAATCTTAGAGAACACCATGGCTCCCTGCATCTGGTCGAAGAGATCATCAATCCTGGGTAGAGGGTAACGGTTCTTCACTGTCACCTTATTCAACTGCCTATAATCCATGCATAATTGAAGAGACCCATCCTTCTTCTTCACGAAGATGAAAGGAGCACCCCAAGGTGAAACGCTTGGTTGGATGTGCCCTTTCTCAAGCAAGTCCTCAAGTTGTAACTTGAGCTCTGTGAGCTCATGGGTGGTCATCTTGTAGGGTGCATGAGACACTGGCTCGACACCTGACACTAAATCAATATGAAAGTCTACCTCATGACAGGGTGGCATCCCTGGTAACTCTACTAGAAACACATTGACAAACTCTCTCAGGATGGGATGGTCATCCAAAGATGCCTTAGGCTCATCCTCTAATCTTTCACTCACTGTAATAGCGAACATCTGGCATCCCTTCCGCATGCAACACTTAAGCTGCTGAGCGGATATCATACACACTGTGGTGGGCTTCTGAATGCCCACTATCTCAACTGATGTACCATGATCGTCTAATCAGCTAATTGCCTTTCGGCGACAATCCAGCTTGGCTCTATGAGCCGCAAGCCAGTCCATACCCAAAATCACATCGTAGGATCCTAATGTCATAACTCTAAGGTCACAAACTGTGGCAAAGAGTCCCAAGGATATCTTACAGTCATGGACTAAGGCATCTACTGACATCTTGGCCCTTGAGGCCAACTCAACCTCCCACCTATCACCCTACCTAGAGGCCACTAGCCTGTAACACTCCACTAACGATGGAGATATGAAAGAGTCAGTAGCACTAGAGTCAAAAAGAATAGAAATGGGGACACCCCCTATCATACCTGATGTATCAATCACTAATGCCTAAAAATCATCCTGGCAGTTATCAGCCGCTGTGAACATATGGTGGGACCTACCCACATCTCCAACCGTCTATTTTGATCCTCTTGCACGAGGCTGCCCCCTATTGTAAAGCCTTGTGGGCACTCTTTGGCTAGATGTCCTGTTCCACCACACACATAACATGGGCCCCTAGCCTGCACCTGTCTAGTCTGAGTCCTACTCGATTGTTGCTGTCTAGATCTACTTGTGGACCCCTGTGAACCCCTGTATGACTACTGTGACCTTGCAGGTCCCGAAGGTGGCCCCTGCTGCCTCTAATCTCTACGCGGGGCCTGTTGCTGCCAACCTCGATTATGCCCCCCATGTGCCCTCTGTTGTGGCCCAGATCGCTGCTGCTGCTGTGGGAGCCTAGGAGGTAAGGATACGGAACTAAATCCTCCTCTCTGAGGTGGCAGTGGTGGTCTACGGCAACTCTGCTGATGTTGCTGCTGCCCACGATCCTGAAACTAAGGGCGTGAACTTTGCCCTCGTCCTTGTATCTCCTCAACTATGTATGCCTTCTCGGCAACATCACTCAATGTCTGGGGGTCTGCCATGCGTACAGGCCCTGCTATGCTATAGTTCAACCCTCTGATAAACTTATGAACCAGGAGTTTCTCATTGTGGAGATACTCTACATATCGAGACAACTCAGTGAATCCGCCCTCATACTGAGAAACAGTAAGCCCTCTCTGCTGAAGGTCATGAAACTCGTCTATGCGACACTGCTTGTAGTGATCTGATAAATATCACGCATTGAAGCGCTCAATGAAAGTCTCCCATGTGAGTGTTTCTAATGATAGATGGCGCTTGCACTCCTCAGTGCACCAGCAAGTAGCTGCTGCATCTCGCAACAGGTGGACTGCCATGCGTGCCTTCGTGTTGCCCTTGTAAGGATGCAACACGAAGCATCTATCTAGACTGATGAGCCAAGCCTCAGCTTCGGTTCCCTCTGTGGTCTCGGTGAAGGTAGGAGGATTCGGCCTCAACAAATCCCTGATAGGGTCTCCTCGGTCTCTATGTCCTCTGATAGGCTCATCCTCATAATAATCATAAAGCCTATGAACAATCTGCTCCACTCGCACTGCCTCCTCACGCCTAGCATGACATGGAGGGCTCCTGCTACGGGCCCTGTAGGCTGATGCAACCTCCTCCACTGTCATATCTGGTATCTCAACATATGGCTCCACACGTGGCTCCACACGTGGCTCGACTCGTGGCTCCACGTGTGGCTCCTCTTGCGAATCAACGTGGGGCTCAGCACGTGGCTCTATGCGTGGCTCAACTGTGGCTAGTGGTAGCCTATCTAACACTGCCTATAGTGCCAGCAATATATGTGGCCCAATATTTAGTATAGGTAGGGCCGGTGGTGCCTGACCCTCAGCTGAAGAATCACTGTGCACTTTGGCGGACACAGTGTGGCAGGATTGCGCTCGCTGAACTCATCGAGGAGGCATCCTACAAAAATGAGGTAATTACAAATTAATCAAAGTTGCAGATTAATAATGTGCCCTAAACAAGCCCAGTATTTAAACTTGGCTCTGATACCAAATGTCATACCCGCATTTCCCATGCGGTCACGACACACAACACACGTGTCATGTTCACATGGGCCATGTGGTCATGACACGAAATATCAAAAAACTTTTCGCTTGACCCTAGAAACCCCCTCACACGTTTGCGTGCTCGGTGGCAATATGTATAAGGCGTAAACATGTCAATCATATTCAGGGAAGTACGTCTACCTACGTACTCCCTTGCATGATGAAAGCTGACTAGGAGGTTTGCGACGCGATGTGCGCCACTTCTAGGGTTAGAACGGATTTAATTCAAACCCTAAGTTTCCTAGGCAAAAGAGATGATTTCAACTGATTCAAAACCAAGCCCTAACTCTAATGCATGAATGAAAATTGAATAATAATAACGCATCAAATGGTAAGATGGTCGCATAATAAAATGGAGTGATTAACAAAAGTTATAAAAAAAGTCATAAAAATAAAACCCTAAAATCTAGGAAAAATTTGATAGCATAACGCGTTTTCAATAATTGAAATAAAAATTTTAAAAGAAAAACTCCCAAAAAGAAATTAAAGCAAAAATTAAAATAATTAAGCATAAGGAAAATTAAACAAATTTCTAAGGTTAAATAAATTGACCATTCAACTAAATATTAAAATTCAAAAATAATTAAATGTCCAAAATAAACTTCAAAATTAAGTTCTTTAATAAATATAATTTTGACCATTATATTTATTAACTAGCTCAAAAAAATAATTGATAAAGGAGAAAAATTAAAATATCTCCCCCGTAAAAATAATAAAATCGATTAAAATAAAAATTCAAGTAAAAGTTTTCCCACCGCAATAATTTAAAACGCACTAAAGAAATTAAAATAAATGCCCCAAAATAAATAATTTACAAAAGGGAAAACACTTCCCAATAAAAATAAAATCAACCCATTCACTACAAAAATAAATTTCCAAAAGAAATTAAAACCAAACCCCAAAATAAAAATTAAAACACTAAAGTGATGCACAAAGAAAGTCAATAATCCAAAATGACCCAAGGCAAAAAAGAGAGGGAAAATAAATTCCCGTACACCAGGGAAAAATAAAAGAGAAATTAATTTAAAAACAAAACTAAAATCCTCACATTCCACTCAACCCTACTTCCTTAGTTTATTATATTCTACAAGAGTTGCCCTAATAATATTTTATCATTTCCTTATGGTGAAACCCTATCATGTTTATTCTCTCCTTTGGTTTGCTTTTGTTTTGCCTCCATTGTTTCTGTGAGTTTCTCTTTTGCAGGTTTGGAGTTCCTTCATCAATGGCTACCATGGTTTTGTTTTGTTTGCACAGAGGTATATGATTTGTCCATAAACAAGATGTATATATATAATCTCTTTTTTTTTGTGGGTGTATATATATATATATATATATACATATGACCCGTTATTATAAGTTGGATTGGTTTATAGATATGTAAATGTATTTGGTTAAAACACAGAAGTAATATATACACACAGATATATATATATATATATTATGCAATGCTTATATATTTTTATTTTATGTTCTACAGAAAATAGAAGGCAGGTTCAATGGCGCGGGGAAGAGGCGACTATGGTGGCGCCGCCGCCATGAGGGAGGATCCGTTGCAGAAAGGGTTTGTGAATGGGTGTGGGTGGGGGCTTGACCCCCTCCCCACACCCCCCCGCACGGACTGTATAGCGATGTATGGTGGGCGGCGACCATGGCCGCCGTCCACCATACCTTAATTTTTTTTATTTGTTTCAGTCTTTAAACTCAAACCTCATACCATTTAGGGTTTGGCCAATATTCCCTTGTTTATTATGCTTAAAAACAATTTGTGTATTATTACATCATAAACAATGCAATTTGTTTTATATATATATACAGTTTATTCAGTCCATCAGTAAGGTAAGATGTATATAAAACAAAAATATATATACATTCCATATATATATATGTATATAATGTATTATATACATATATATATTATATCATATATATACATAAAAACAATCTTTTAATGGGATGAAATAACCAGATTTGTAAGTTTTTAAATACTAATATATATCATTTTTCTCTTGAAATGAAGAACCATATTTAATATGATATAATTTTTTTTTTTCATATTTAAAATGACAGCAATTACAAAGATCATTTCTGTTCAAACTTCCAAAATCAAATATGAACACAACAAAATATTAACCATGTATTTCCATTGCATATAACACAACAGTGTCTATTTTCTTTTCCACATAGTATACAACTAAAATCTCAACAGCAACACATACTTTTTTTTTGAAATAATATGACAACAAAAAATATTTTCTTGGCATTTCTCCATAACACATAAACACAACAGCATAACATAATAAACAAATTTTGTATAAACATTAAAGAGTGCTCACATTAAAACTTCTTACAACAGCCAACACAAGGATAGTAAAGATTTGACAAAAATTACAATAAGGCCTCTAAGGCCATGGCTCCAAAAACAACCAACTAAAAGTAGTGCCAAAACAACAAAAATAGGCTTCACCAAGCTCCATTTTCTTCAACTATAAACCTGCAATAAACAACACAACAATGGGGAACCAAGCCATGAAGGAATGCCCTCCTCCCTACCATAGACCCGCTAGTGGGTCACCCCCGAGCTGGGGAGGTAGGATTCACACGATTTTTGCATACACACACCACAACAATCAAGTTTTCCAAACACACAAAGATTCACTCCCATGGATTTGCACATACAAAACTCAATAAATTGAGTTTGGAGGGGGTAGGGGAGTGGACCCCTCAACTCAAGAGGTCACCTCAAGAACTCTAACCAAAAATCACAAAAATCCCAAGGCCTCAAGCCAAACAAATTTTCCACCATACTCAAGAATCACTATGGCACTCATGCCAAAATAAAAAATACTCCCAAACTCCATATAATGCCCTCAAGGCTATAAATAGTGCAACACAAAGGAGATGACCTCGAGGAGGTTCACTCTCCCCTACCCCAAACTAGTTGAGCCTTTCCTCCAAATGGAGGTGCTCTCACCACACCCATCCCACACAAAAAAAATAAAACAACAACACCCATAATTTTTAACCACATACACAAAAAGAAATAGCATAAACAAAAAGAGAAATGGCCATTGCCATGGAGCTTACCTTCAAAAGCCCTAAAATGGAAGCACGTTTGATGAAGAGCTCCAAGCTTCCCAAAAATTCTCTAACTCTCCAAATTTCTCTAACACTCTCCAACCTCCAAGAATAGAACAACATTTCAAAAAAAGAACCCCACACTTCTCTCCAAGAGGAGATAATATAGGCCTTCCAATTTGGCCTTGAGGAATGAGAAGGTGACACTTGTCACCTTCTCCTTCCTCACCCCATGCCACTTGCAAGGGAGGAGTGTGAGGGTGACAAGTGTCACCCTCCAATTCTATTCTAACCCTCACCTTATCCACTTGTGCTCTCACACATGTGTGAGAGACCAAGTGGAGAGGTGGCAATTCACTTCAAGCCTCGATGAGGATAAGGGATGCCATATGGCATCCTCTTATTCTCCAAGAGAGCCATCTCCCTCCAAGATGCTTTCACACATGTGTGAGAGTCTTGGAGGGAGATCCCACACACTTGGGAGTCTTGAAGACCTCCCAAGTCTTCTTTGTGAAGGGATCCCCAAACTTTGGGAAGGGAGATGGGTCTTTTCCAAAGCATGACTCATCTCCCACCCTTAGCCATTTCAAAATTCGTCACTTTGACTAAACCCTAGTTTAGAGTGACCAAAAGTGAGTTACCCTAGGGTTTAGTTAGTCAAAATTGACCCTAGACTATAGGGTTACCACCTAGGGTAAGTTTGGGACACTAAGGTACACCTAGGGAGGCATAAAATCACTTTAAATGGCCCATAAATAAAAATAATACCAAGTGGTGTAAAACAAACATAAATATACAACACATGAAGTAAATCAATTTTAACAAACGGGTACTAGGCCAAAATAATAAATCAAGCACATACTAAATCATCAGCCAATCAAAACGTGATCCTTATCCCTCTTGGGAATGGATTGGCTTAACAGGGAATAACATATGTGTGAACACTACCTTCGATTTCCTGTGGCTTGGGAATATAACCTGCACAACTAGATCAAGCGTCAATCACATCATGGATAATCATAGCTGAAGCAACAGAAATTAAAGCCATGTCAATGCATACCACATTAATCATTCACATCATAATTAAGATTAAAACTGCATTTTTCTATCTAATGTCACATAGTCATCATCATATAATAAATCTACATAATGAACTTGAAATCACATCAATAATCATCATCAAGTATGTCTCACATGTCTAACATCATCATAACATCAAAATATGATCAAATCAAATAACCACATGTCTAATAAGTGCCAACCAAAAATCAGGAGATATAATCTAATCTGCATAATGGATAGAATAGTCTCTAAATGTCTGATAATGTCACCAACTATAATGCAAAATGATCAAAATAAGGAAGTGAAAATAATCGGCCTCACACTTGCTCACAATTTTAAATGCTAAATTCATCCTGTGGGCCATGCAGTGAATGAAGATCATGTATGGTGAAATAGAAGTTTGTAGCTTTACACAAAGACCGTTCCTATGACCTTGCATTACTAAAGCTCCATCAACCCCTACACAAATCAACTTTTTGGCAATTGTGTAGTCATCCATACCTCCAATTTTATTCAAAGATTTCTTAACTAGTTCAAAGAGATTTTGAGATGTTGCTTTCTACTTCATTTTATAAACAGAGAGTAGACGAGGTTGGTGGACATGTTTTTCTACAATATACACATGCATACATACCCAAGAAGTATTATCTATTGTTGTAATTTATCTAAAGATAATGCAATAAATGTTGCATATTTTATTTTTTCCTGTAAATCTTGTTTTACCACCTCAACAAGACAACTTGCCTATTCCCATCCATTGTTTGTTGACCAATGTGTGTTAGGAAAGTTAGGAATGCCCATAAAAGATAATAAACTATTATATTTTGGGTAGTCAGTCATAAGATGCCTTCTGGTCAAAATATGAAAACAACACTCAACTGAACAATTTTTGTCATTTGTGCTTCTCCCATCATCTTTCCAAATTGAGCTTCAATTGAACCTCCACATGCAACAAGTTTCACCTTTATTTGCATATGCACATCATATTCGAGGGCATTCTTAACATGAAGACATTATTCCTTTGTTTTCCATCTTATCATTGATTTTTTCTTTCCGTCTATGATTTATTTTTCATAAACTTTACCAATATATTTTTCTATAGTGTCAAGTTTTAGCTGCAACTTCTTATCCCTATGATATTTCTAACTACAAATCTTACACTTGCATTATGTTGGAGGTTCATCTTTGTTTGCATTCTACACTGGTTCAATGAATGAGTACTTTGACACCAAATCAATCTAAAAATTCCTTGTCATATACCACTCACACCCCATTTTTTATTTGGCTTTTCTTTTCCCCTTGCGTGTAGGATCTACATCTTCCCTATCACTCTCGCCACCCTAGGTACCACCTGGAACATCATCTACGACATTGGAATCCAAGTCAATGAACTCATTTCGGCTACCCTAGGTACCACCTAGAACATTATCTATGGCATTGGCATCCAAGTCATTGAACTTATTTCCACTACCCTGGGCCTGGGTATCCCCTGGAACATCATTTGCAGCATTGTCATCCTAATTTGAGTCAATTAACTCATTTAGATCTTCATCTGAGGTATTGCCTTAGGCTTGTTTGTTATTACAAGGCACAAGTGCTGATATTGCACCTCCATCTGATGGACTGCAAACATTGCCAAAGTACAAAATTATGTTTCTACGTTTTGATGGCCTCCCTTCACTGCTTTCAGCAGACTTATTCATGCTCAACATCTCTCATAAAATAAAAGATGCAAAAAAATATCTTTTTTGTTTAAGAAGGAATTATAGAATATAGTTCCCTGACCGCCCTAGATGTCTCCCTACTCAATATCATCTGTATGAATGAAGTAAAACTGGAAAAGAGATTCAAATAAATAATCTTATAACACTATACATAAATTCAAATGATCACTTACCTTTAGGCTTTCATTGACTTGCTAATGCTTGTAGTTGTAACTTGCATATGATTCAAATCAAGAGTTCGGAGCAGAACAAAATATGTAAAAGATTAAATTGTTTTGATTATATTTATATCAATCTATATTTGGCGAATTGAGCGGGATATTTAAATGGTGTAATAAAAAATTGGCGAATTCTGCATGATTATAAAACGGTGCATATAAAATGTTGGGTGAATCAGACCTTGATCAAACACATACATTGTAATTTTTAAGGTGATTATGACCCTCGGATTAGCATGGAGTTATAATGGTGTTGGCGAAATGGGTCCTCATACACGGTGAACATTGTAATGCTATTGGCAAATATGTGGGCAAATTAATACATGCCTCTGAAATTTTGGGTGAATCACCATTAGAAACACGTAGGTTACTCTAGAGAATATACTAGTTACAAATGCCTCATAAAATAAATTCATGGCGAATTGAAATTCATTTGATTGATAATTCGTAAAATCTAAGCAATTTGGCCCCCTGCCGGTAGCAATATATTCACCAAATTCAAATTTCTGGATATGAACTATTTTCCAATTGGTGAAGATTCGCCACTAAAAATATCCCTGGATTTCAATACTTTTCTCAAACTTGAGGCTTTTGTTCAACTTAGTAGCTATTTTCTCTAGTTCCTTACTCAAGAAATAATTTGACTCTAGCCTCTCACAATCTTCTTCTTTTGTCTTCAATTGGATTCTCACCTTTTCCTCTATTCTTTTTGCCTCTTCAAGTTGAATCTTTAGGTTAATGATCATTTTTTCTGATTCCTCAAGGCTTTGTGAGATTTTTGTTTCTGAATCACGATCCTTTTCTTCATATTTCTAAACCTGTAACTTCTGTTTCAAATTCTTCTTAAGCTTCTTGATCTCACCTAGGGCACAAATGAGTTCTTCTAGATCTACTTCCCCATCTATTTCAACATTTTCTTCCTCTTCTGAATCCTTCTCTTCTTTTCTTTTATCTTCACTTTCTAAGATATCCCCTTTTGTTTCTATTTCCATGAATAGAATTTCTTCTCTATCACTAGCAGAGACACTTTCATTACTCTTCAGATGAGCTACTTTTCTCTTTGGAATATAAACTTTTCTTGTGCTTATGAAAGTTCTTCTCAAGTTTTCCCTATTTGTAGCTCTTTCTATATTGATGATGTTTGCTACCTTTCTTCATGTTATGATATTCTTCATCCTCACTACTTTCATTTTTTGTATATGGACACTTAGCAACAAAATATCCTACTTTTCCACATATTAAGCATTTAAAGGGCATCTTACCTTTGTATTTACTGGATCCTTTCTTAAGTTTCCTTATAAAATGAGCTTCCTCTTCATTTGATTCATTGTTGGAGCTATAGATTGATTCAAGCTCTTTATTCTTAATCTTCTTTGAGACTTTGAAGGCTGCCTCTCACTTTGATGATTTCTCCTTTTCAGTTCTCATTTCATATGCCATGAGGATCCCATGTAATTCATCCATAGTTAATTTATCTAGATCCTTCATTTCTTCAATAGCTAAAATTTTTGCATCAAATCTTAAGGGGAGAGATCTTAACACTTTTTGCACAATCATTATTCTTCAACCTTTTCTCCAAGCCCTCGAATGATATTTGACAATTTCATCCACACGAAGGAGATAGTCTACAATGTTTTCATCTTTCATTTTCAAACTCTCGAATTGTCTTCTATGATTTTGAAGTTTGGCTTTCTTCACTTTATCAGCTCCTTCATAGATGTGCTTAAGTTTGTCCCATATTTCTTTCGCCATTCACAATGCATCACCTTGACAAACTTTGATTCTGATAGATCACACAAGATTGAATTCATATCTTTTGCATTGTTCTCAATGGCCTTCTTTCTATCCTGATCCGTTGGTGGAGATGATGGAGTAGTATAACCATTCACTACTGATTGCCAAATATCAAATCCAAGATCCATTAGATAAGTTCGCATCCTTATTCTCTAGAATGCATAGTTTGTTCCATCAAACAATGGAGATCTATTTGAGGAGAAACCTTCTTGATATTTTATGTGTGCTCTCAAAATCTATCTTCAATTAGTTAGACTATCTCTAAAAGAACCGACTCTGATACCAATTGATGAACACACACTTATACTGAGAAGGGGGGTGAATCAGTATAAGATAATATTCTACTTATTTAAAACTTAACAACCACAACAATAGCAATCACACAAGATCTAACAATTATGCAACACAAGATTTACGTGGAAATTCTTTCAGGAGAAAACCATGAAGAAAGACTACTTGGATCTACTGTCCAAATCTAGTCATAAAATAAAATGTTTCTTACAAAAGATTTGTAGGCACCAACCCACTAGAGACACTAGTCCCCGTCGCTAAACAATTTGTAGGCACCAACCTACCAGAGACACCAATCCCCACTGCTAAGCACCAACTTAGCAAGAGACACCAATCTCTTCTATTAGGATGCACCAACTTCCAAATGAATAAAGTATTTGCCTTCTTGAGTATTGCTTCTTCAATGGATGATCACTTGAATCTTTATTATAAAATATCCTTGTAAATGGTGCAACATTTTACACACTTATATTCTCCTTAAAAAATCTTCTTGTATCATCTTTCTCACACCCTCATTCTTCTTTGCAAATCTGCTTATAAATGATATTACTTTATCCACATATACACTCTTTCTCAAATCTGCTCATAAAATTTTCACACTCATAGATTTGCTGCTATATACTCATAAATCTGTCTTTCTAGGATTGATTATTCATGTTTTTGTCTTGCTTTCCAACTCCCATCCTATCTTTCTCTTATACCATATCATTCCTCTTCAAGAGGGGTGACTTTTCAAAAGTTGGTGACCCTTCCAAGGGAGGTGATTCCTCAAAAAGGGGTCGCCCTCCATTAATAATAAATTTAATTTGTTTAATTCCCCAATAGGGGTGAACACAAAAGAGGGTCAGATGCATGAAGGAAAGCGTCCTTTGCTAAGCAAGGGTCGGCCATCTTTGAAGGTAATTAATTTCATTTTAATTCCTCAAGAGGGGTGTCTCTTCCAAGGGTTGACTTCTTATTTAATACAATGTTTATTTTCTAATGTAGGTGCTACTAGTATGCAGGTCGGCCAACATTTATGATAAATGTTCTTCATAAAAACAACTTTGTCATAATGCATTGGGATGGGCGATTTAGTGGCCTTTGGCCTTAATGATTTCTTTGACATCAATAACAACATTTTTCAATAGATTAACCGCCTCCTCCACCTTGAGAATTCTGAAGGACAACTTAATACCCCCAATGCCCCTGCTGTTTGACTTAGGCATGGGGGTTTTCTCTTTGGAGGCCAAGGGATTATAGTAATGAGGGGCCTCCAATATATCTTCTCCTTATTGTTGGTTTTTTAGTTTTGTCCGTACTCGCCCTAGAGGGGTTCCTGGAAATTGTAATAGTTTGGTCTTGATTAAGGGGGTCAGGGTTAGAATTTGGGACTTTAATTTTGATAGTGCTGGTCCCAACACACCCAAAGGGGACCTCCAAATGGGGAATAAGAAAAGGGTTTCTCTCAAGTGAAGAGTGGGAGTCCTTAGAAGCAGAGGTAACAGGAGCAGGTGCACTAGGATTAGTGTCCATATTGGGGCTAATAGGGTCAATGTGGACATAACTGGGTTAATAATTTTGGGGAGGGCAGACCTGGATGGGGTTCTAGCCACCTAGTACATATAGAGACAATGGATAAAGCCCTAATGCAAAGGAAGTTCCAGTTTACTGAGCAAAACACTATGAATAGAGATCACAAGGGACTAGAAAAGAAGAAAAAGTAAAATTCAACTTAATGCCATGCCTTAGGTGGTTAAGGAGAGTAAAATGGTACAAGTAGACCCTCTTGTATCTACCTTCAATGGTAATGTACCTGATCAGGATGTCTGCCAGCTCATGCCAGGTTTCTGGAAGCTCCTCTTTATAAAGGCCATTTTGAAACTTGCTAATATTCTCCTTGCCCTTGAGGAACTTATCTAGATGCTTCATGCTCTCAGCGTTGTTATACTTTTGTATATGAATACCTTCCATATTCAAGCCAGTGGCCTCCACAATCAACTCTTATGTCACCGAGAAGGAGATACCCCTGAAACAAGAAACCATGTCCTTCTAGGAACAGGTGAATTCCTTGGAAAGAGTCGTTTCATAGCCTTTCATGACCTTAAGAAAATAATATATTCCTCCTCTACGAAGGATATTCCATAGCATGGCATTCCTCTTCCCTCATCATAGGACGAGGGTTCAACTCTAACTCTATCGCCTCCCATTCTATTGTTGGCAACTAATACTATGCAAAGGAAGATGTTAGCCTCAATAGCACAACAATCTCTTTCAAAAATGATGAACAATCTTCAACGATACTCTTGAGAGTATTCTTCACATGGTCCCTTTTGATTTGGACAACCAAAACATAATTAGCCTTGTGGTCCTTCATTAATACACCCATGTGTAGTACTTTTCATACCCCTTTGAACTAAGGGTAAATTATTATTCTTCTCGGTTATTATACACACCTGGATTTATGGCAGCATAGATATGAGATGAGACCACTGTTTGTCATCTGCTAAGGTGGTGGCCAGGTTGGCAATGGTGTCGATGGTCTTGTTTCCTTCCCTATAGGTATGGGTAATGATTACTTTTTTAAATTGTTTGATTGATTCAAATGCATCAAGAATTATCCCTTTCATAGTCCAGTGGGGTTAACCTTTTCTATTCAACATATCAACTATGATATTGGAGTCTCCTTCAATAATGAGGTTAGGAAAACCCATACTTCTGGCATGGTTGAGCCCTATCAAGGTGGCCATGGCCTCCGGCATATTATGTTTGGATTTTGAGATTCTTGGCATAAGCCAATCATAGGGTTCCTTCATTATCCCTAATGATACCCCTAGCCCTTGCTTTTCTAAGATTACATTTGGAGCTGCCATCAAAAGTTCATTTTGATCCACCCAGGCTCAGGTGGTTACCACTTTGTGTTTTTTCTCCTAGTCACTTTGTCCTTGTCAACACTATATTCGGGGCACTTGGTCTTTCATTTGTTGACAATGTTGTTCTTTGGTGGGTGAATATTTTGTTGTCAACTTGTTGATGGCAAAATGGTTATATCAACCACAGTGTGATGCGATAAATCTCTCCTCTCAGCAAGGGGAAGTTCCCTTTTTTAACTACTTTCAAACTTATCTATTCTAACACTAATCTTCAGGGTAAATCCATATCATCCATTTCTTTTTTCAGAAATGATGTTTATAATTTAAAATAGCAACTTCACAATACAAATCAAATATAACCAAGAAACCCACGAGAGCACAAAGTCTAACGTTGCTCCTTTTGCTAATTTAAAATTCAAAAACAAATAGGATAAGCTGTAGCCCAAAGTCTTCACTGAATACTATAATGAAAACACACGATCATAAAAGATAACAATAGCTCAAAGTCTTTCCAATATCTTTTACTCCAAAACATAAAATCACAAACCCAAAGATAATTATTGCAGCACAAAGTCTCCAATATTAGCTTTAGAACATCTCCCAGATTATCCAAACTCACACTACAATTTGATCAAATAGATAAGATAGTATAAGGAAAAGGACATCAGAACAATTTCCAATACACCACAAGTTATTCCAATGCAAAGATTGAACGATCGCTTGTTTTTATATTCACTTGATAAATTATGATTGACAATTTGAACACAAAGTCTCAAAATGCTCTTCAATTTGGTAGAGTTTCGCTTCAATAACTAAAAGATAAAAAATACAATAGAGGCCCTCTTTATTTATAGGGAGGAGCCTAGAGAAAAAATAGGATACTTACAACTACTTTGACTTATTCAAACAAAAGAGTCCTATTTGACCTGGGACTTCCTTTGTCTCACATGTAATTACATTTTGGAAAATTACACATGAGTGTGTCCATAACAAAATTCAATTTACATATACAAGAATGAAAATAAACTAAGGTATCAAAAAGGAACTTCAGATTCCTCCATCATTCTTCTTCAAAAAGTTCTGATATATGGTTTGCACTACTACCATTTCACACACATCTGGCTTGGCTGTATTCTCTGAGATAGTACGGGCCCGAAGAACTGCATCTTTCACTGCCTTTATTGCCTTCTCATGCTTGTCAAGGTTGTCTTTAAGATTTTCAAAAGTTGAATGCTGATCATAAAGGTTGTCCATCGAAATCACTGTAGGCACTTCATCTTCAAATTTCTGTTGTACCATTTTTTCAAAAGAGCTTATCATTTCATCTGCTGAGAGGAACTTATGATCATCACCTGTTAGAGTGCAGGGGAGTTCCTCCAACCTGTGTAGAAGCATGACATTGCTGTCTTCATTGTTTTCAAGTGCTTGGCACAAGTCATCAAGTAAGCATTTTATTATATTGACATGATGGACAAGAGATTCCTTAGTCTTAAGATAAGAGTCCCAATTTGAGATGACCCCAATGGCTATTAGATTCTTTATCTTAATATTCTTGATCTCTATCCACTCCTCCAAGCTCTCTTCCTGATCCTGCAATTCTTGAGAAAGTAAGTCAACCATGTTATCAATCTCATCTTTTGCTTTATCCATCTTTTCTTTTCTTTCTACGGTGGTCTTCAACAGAACTCGTCCTTGTGCTAGCAAACGCTCCACAATATCTCCAACCACTTTTCCTCTAGCCTGAGCTTTTTCCACTTTTTGAATCAGAGGATCTTCTACAGTTACCGTCATGGGTTCCACAATTTCAGATGACTTTACTATTTTTTGAAGAACAGTGGCAAGTTGTTCTACTTTAACTTTATACTGCTCTTTCTCCTTCTTAACCTCATCATATTTCTCAAGCAAGGTGCTGGCAGTAGTTTGAAAATCTGCCTTAATACCTTCATGAGTTAGCTTACCTAGCTCAACTCTTGAGACAACATAATCATTCATATCAAAATTGTCAATAGTAGCATCCTCTAGTGGCTTGACAATTTTTGCATATCTGATCCCTTTTTCATTGATAAGCCTAGAAAGAGTCTTAGGCTTTCTCTTCAGAGTTTTTGATTTCAAAGGCAACAACTTCTCTATATCAATTTCATCTCGTGAAATTGCTTACTTTTTCCTCTTCGGGGTATATGCAGACAACCAAGGAGGAAGTATAGAAGCACCCACATTAGGAGAAGAATCAATCACTTGCTTTACCAGATCCATGCTTACTCCTGTTATTGTAACAATGGGACTGTTAGGAGTAAAAACAACAGTAGTATCAACAACCTTTTTAGAACTATCTAGAAAATGTTCTAACACAGTTTGTTCACCGATATCAAAAGACGGGGAAGACAAACTAGGAATGGACCTAGATGAATCAAACACTGTTCCAAAACTTGTTCTTAATGAAGGGGGAGTATTATCAGAGGAAACAACTAAAATAGGAGAAATAGGAGTATTTGAAACTGTACGAAAAACACTAGAAATAGGAACATGAAGCTGAGGCGTAGTAACTTGAGACTCTGGATGTAGATCCTATTGTGGGGACAACTAAAAATCACCAAATGGTTCCTCTCCTATATTCTCAGTATCTCCTTGTTCTTTTTCGCCTTCTTCATCAGGTTTTTCAGGCACATTTGTTTGTTGAAGATTATCTAATTTATCAACATGTAGATGTCCAGCTTCAACATTTTCAACCTCCATTTGCTCAACATTAGTGTCTTCAATACCAGTTTTAGTAACATTAGAGGTCCCTGCAACCTCCTTCTTCTTCCCTCCCTTTGACACAAATTTGATTTTTGTTTTATGTGTGTTGGAAGAGGAAGGAGTGTCACTCTTGTTCTTTGTCCTATTTTCCACTTTCTTACCTGTTTGCTCCTGAACTTCAATCTCTGACCCTGTAAGAAATTATTTCAAGATAATCCCTTTGCTTTCTAACCATATATTTGTGTTAGCCAAGATTGGCTGAAACCTTTTCCTTATTGAAGTCTCCTCTTTGATTGACCATTTGACCTCTGGAAGAGGTGAGGAATCAACATTCTCAGTATTATATTTGGGATCTAGAACATCCCCATCATCTTCAATTCCCTTCGAAATGCAAGGCCCAACTCTTCTATTGACTCAAATGAATTCTACAAAAGTCTAACTTCCTGATCACATTTTGTGTCCTGAGGTCAGCCTAAATATCTTCCACCATTGGCATGTGGAAAGTTGCCTTTCTCTTGATTTTATCTTGTACCCTCCTGAAGTCAAAATGATCCCTTTTCTTGAAAGTTTTCATGGTGAACAATTGCATTTCAGATTCAACTGTTTTGGCCTTAGTAGCTGACTGAACTGAGTACCTTCCAATTTCTATAGGAAATTTAATCCCTGACTTTTTCAGCTCCATTTGTTTATTGTGCACCATAATCAGCTGTCTACATAATTCCATGAGAACAATCTAGTCACTGGGATACCATGGAAGTATATATGGATAACCAGGATAATATGCTACTTTGAGATATGTGAAAGTAGGAAACTGTAAGAACAAGTAGCCAAAAGAATTTACAACTTCCCAAGCTTCATCTGAAATTCTCTTCTGAACAAGGTCATTGTTCCATAAGCACATAAATACTGAAAAGAAAGCATCATTAACCCTACAGAAATGATGGATTGATCCTTTTAGAGTGATCTGAGGATAATACTCATACACGGGAACTAACCTCCTGTCACCAACCTAAGTAAGACCAGGAAAACTCCTCATGCTTGCAACAGCATACATCAGATATGAGGTCATATAAAACTTGAAAGTAGTATTGACTCTCACCAATTGCTCATGCAAAACATTACTAATCTATTCTCCCCAAAATATTTGTTGTGTACCCCTGAGAATCACCTTGATATATGTGTACATCCACTCTTGAAACTTGGATGAAGAAGGAAGACCTCTGATTCGACTTAACAGTGTAATCAAGTCACAAACCTCCTCAACAAAGTCACTCCTCAGGAGATCTTTTGGCCATCTGGTCAAATTGCTCTGGGGAATCTTCAACCACTTACTATTTATATACTTCCTTGCGGCTTCTACATCTTCATCATAGTCTCTTTGCCCTTGAGCAAAATTAATTTGTCTAATATTTTCAATAGGAGGACACATGAAGATTTTGTCAAGAAATTATGCATCCAGTCTGATGATCACATTCCCTTGGGAATTAGATACAGTCCCAGTATCCCTGTTGTAATGATTGGCTACCTGAAGAACAAACTCAGGATCGTGGGCAGCAACAGGAAAAGAGGCAACCAAGTGAATATTACTGTTAATGATCTTTTGCATAAACCGAGGAGGATTTGACTGTTTAGTTCTGTCCATGAACTCGGACATGTCCACATGTCCTATCTCTGATCCCTGATCTCATCAACATTAGATTGCATTGAAGTGACAGGGAAGACCCCTTGATATTTGTACTTCATGATCTTAGTTTTTGATGGGGACGGCTCCGACATCAGCGTTGGAGAGAACTCTAGAAAAGGTATCTACCACAGACGTTTGTCAAAAACTGTAAAAAGCCATGATCTCACAGTTAGGGGAAAAAGTGGGTAAATTAGGGTTACTGCGATTTGATGATCATGAATAGGGAAACATGCGTTGAAGGGTTTGAGTGCACGCAAATTGAGGTAAAAGGCAAAAGCAGGTTAACAGGCTTTAAAAGGCAAATTTTCCGCAGTGCTAGAAAATTTTTAGGAAAATGTGCATGGGCAGTCAAAATGACCGCTCTTGCACAAGGGACCATTCACTTATCATGTAAATTTGGCCAATTTGACCGCTATTGCATATTGGGAAAAAGTTGGACTTCAAAACCTGCGGAAGGTCAGCGAAAAGGACCGCCATTGCATGTGCTTGGTAGGATAATCATTTTTGATGTAGGGGTGGCCTAAAGGACCGCTTATGCATGTGTTGAAAATTCCAAGTCATTATGTAAGAGCGGGGGTTTATGCCGCTTATGTACATTGGGGGTAATACAAGGTTTTTGTAAGGGCGGCGGTTTTAACTACCCTTACATGTTAGGGAAAACCAAACATGAAAGAGATGTGAAGACGGCGAAAACCCCCATTATTACACATCAGAGAGTAGAAACATGTAAAGTTCATGTGGGAGCAATGAAAAATGCTACCCTTACATAAACTATCAACACGAAAATGTGAGGGTAAGAATGTGTATTGGCGGTGGTAAAGGCCGCTCATACTCGTTAGGAAACTATTGGAAAAAACCTAAGTTTAACATGGGTGGTAAAAGTAGGGCACGATGAATCCGCCGCTAATTGAACAAAGAGTGGCGAAGAAAAGACACAGAAACTCTCTACTTAGGGTTTTAAGATAAACTCAAACGTGCAAAATGATGACTCAAACCAAATAAAAACATTTACACAAATCACAAACGAAAATCACTATTATGAATAGACCCTAATAGAAAGAAGGAAATCAACAACAAAAAACATGAGAAACGTCATCCTACTTGACAAAAATAACGAAAAACTCTAGGCGCAAAATCTATACAATCCACGAGCTTTGCGGTTTGATCATCTTCGCAGAGGGTTAAATGGCTTATTCGAGAAGTTTGAGAATGAAAACTAAAAAGAATAATGACCAAAATGCTTTAAAAAGGTTAAAAACAATGTATTAATGGCGCCACGAGTGCCATTAATGACACTTAGAGTTTAAGATTTGGCAAGATCATGCCAAGGCGGTGAAAACTACCGACCGTGCATTAACTGAGTATCTCATGCAAGAGCAGTACCTAGGACTAGCTTTATATCTTAAACTATGATAGTGAACATGCATGGTCGGCGATAAGGACCACCATTGCATGTTAATAAAAAAAAAAAAAGACATGTAAAAGCGGCAAAAATGGCTGACATTACATGTAAAACAACAATACATATGTAAGAGTGGTAATTTTGACCGCTATTGCATGTGAAAACAAAAAAAAATTCTAACACCCCAAAATAGTCAAAAATTGATATTTTGACAAGCTTACGACCTAGTCGATTTTCACGATTTTTGAGGAATCGACCTAAGGGAATATCGCAAACCATTTCAATGATGTTAGGAGACTTCGCACAAGGCCAAGAGGACTTGTCTCGATAAGTGAACTTATAGTGTAGTCTATGAAATGGACAAGTTTCGTAGCTTGTCTACAAAAATGAGCGTAGCTGATTTTGAGAACAAAAGTTGGCTCTAACTGGGGAACTTCCTTCGATCGAAGTTTGAAACAATTGAAGGGAGAAGAATCCAGTCTCTAAGTGCCTTCATCCATACCATTGGGCCATAGAGTCAAGCTACCAAAAAGAAAAAGACACAAAAGACTAAACAAAAACAAAAATAAATAGACAAAAATATACAAATGTACAAATGAACTTATCTGATACTTCAAGGAATAAAGTGCTTCAGATGTTGTCCACTGTGAGGCAACAAGAATGGTGTTCCATCAAGCTACTCCAACAAGAAGCTATTTTCACCACAAAATTGATGAATGATGAACGAGTCTCTCCATAGGGAATCAAACTTCCCATTCATTCCTTTTGGTTCTCTCCTCTTGTCCCATAACAAGACTTGATCTCCAATTTGAAACTCATGAGCCCTTGATTTCTTGTCAAAAAGTTTCTTCACTTGACTTTGATGTTCAACAATACGGTCTACTACCATAGCCCGTTGTTCTTCAAGTTCAGTGAGGTACATGATTCTTTTGTCAATAGAACTTTCAAAAGTTCTATCTTCTACTGCCTTTGCCAACTTGAATGCTGACAATTCCAAAGTAATAGGTATTTCTGCATTCAAACCATGTAGAAGCTGAAATGGTGACATGTCTATCGCCCTTTTGGGAGTAATCCTGTCTACCCATAAAGCATCAAACAACACTTTATGCCAAGTTCTCTAATTATCTTCCACCAGTTTCCTGATAATAGTAACCAAATTTTTATTACTAGATTCCGCTTGACCATTTCCTCGCAAATAATAGTCTGAAGAGTGAGAAAGAATGATCCCATGTTCATAGCAAAAGCTAGCGATCTCATTGGAAGAGAAACAAGTAGCATTATCTGCTACAACCTTGTTTGGCACTCCAAAGCGGGAAATAATATTTTCCTTAAGAAAATTACATACCACTTCAGAAGTAGCATGCTTAATTGGGATGGCCTCCACCCACTTGGTAAAATAATCAGTTGCGGTTGTCCCGCACTTGACGGTGGGTTCACAGTACCAATGAAGTCAATGCCTCATTGCTGAAAAGGTTCTTCAATTACAATTGGTTTGAGAGGTAGTGTAGCCAACTTAGGCCTTCCAACAAATTGTTGACATAACTCACACCTACTACCCAATTGTATGCATCCTGAAACAATGTGGGCCAATAGTACCTAGCCTGCAGAATCTTATGAGCCGTCACAAGCATAGAAAAATGTCCTCCACAAGCCAAATTGGTAAAAGACTCCAGAAGTCTACTTTGTTGTGCTTTATCCACACAACGGAGAAAAACTCCATCAAGGCTTCTTTTATACAAACCATTGTCCCACAAGACATAGTTCACATCTTTCAATTTGATGGTTCATTTCTCCTTATAGGATAGGTGAGAAGGACACTCACCGTAGGTAAGAAAATGAACAATATTTGAATACCACTCATCTGTAGTAGTGACAAGGAGAACAGTTGGCATATCCTCAACTTCTTCCTCTTCATCTCCTGTTTCTTTTGGTACATTGTCGGCAATCAACTGACACAAACCTCTGCCACACACAAGCTTGGTAGGCTTGATATCAAGATCAAACTCTTGAATCTTGGCAATCCAATTGCCTCTTTTGGTTCCAAACTCCTGTTGAGTCAGGATTGACTTCACTGTTGTGTTTGGCACCAAAACAACAGTATGTGAATTCAAAATATAAAACTAGAAATGCTTTACCGCCTTGACCATGACATAAGCATGTTTCTCCATATTTGAGTATTTAAATTCATGAGCCTTCAAAGGACAACTCATAAATGAAATAGGAGATTCCACACCTTCTTCATTCTGCTGAACAAGAATGGCTGAAAGCGAATGCTCGGAAGCATAACTGTATATCCTTGGTATAATCAGGACAAACTAGAACTGGAGCACGAGCTATGGCCCTCTTGATGTCCTCAAATGCTGCTTTACCTTCCACACTCCAATGGAAAGTAGTCTTACCCTTCATCATGTTGACACTGTGACGGGTTTTCTCTGCGAATTCCAGAATGAATCTCCTCAGAAAATTCACCTTTCCAAAGAAAGAGTGAACTGCAGTCTTACTAGCAGGCAAAGTAAGACTCTAGATAGACTTGACTCTTTCTGAATCAATCTTAGTACCTTCTCTAGACACAACATGACCGAGAAGCTTACCCTCCGTAACCCCAAAAATTGATTTCTTAGGATTAAGAGAAATACCATTTTGTCGACATCATTCCAGAACCTATCGCAAATGATATGCATGATCTTGACGTTGTTTGGAGAAAATGGTCAAGTCATCAAGATATACCACAATGAATTTCCCCATCTCATTTCTGAAAGTGAGGTCCATTGCTCTCTGGAAAGTAGTGCCCGCATTGATCAAACCAAATGGTATCTTGCGATATGCAAACGTACCCCAAGGTGTTGTGAAAGCAGTTTTGTATTGATCTGCTTTGCTGACCTCTACTTGATTATATCCTAAAAAACCATCTAACATAGACAACATCTCCGAACCAGTTACAGTCTGTAACACTTGGTCCATAATAGGAAAAGGATAGTTATCTTTTAAAGAAGACTGGTTGAGATTTCTGAAGTCAACACAAATACAGATTTCTCTGTTCTTCTTTCTCACAGGAACAATGTTCGCAATCCAAGTAGAATGATGAATAGAAAAAAAATATTCTTGCATTCAACATTTTCTAGATTTCAGAAAGAATAGTACCCGATATTTTGAGATTATATTGCCTCTATTTCTGCTTGTGAGGCAATGATCCAACCTTGAGAGGGATTTCATGTTGAATCTCCTTAGGTCTGAAGGACTTCAGATCATCATAAGAATATGCCATAACGTCAATGTAATAGCAAAGAAGTGTAGTGAATTTGAATTTCTCGTCAGCAGTGCAACACTTCCCAATGTTAACCATTTTGGGATTTGCTTCAGAACTCAAATTTACTTGTTCAATTCCATGGATGAACTTGAATCAAGTTGTTGCTACTGTTTGACATATCTATCATGCTTATCAAATAACTTTTCTAAAGATACCAAACCTTTTGGAATCTTATTCCCTTTTAGCTAAAGAAACTCCTCACCAGTTTGTGAATCTATTTTAGAAACATATTTACATGGCAGAGAATCACTACCATCAAAATAAAGTTCATCAAAGTTATCTGTCTTTTCTAAGAAGGCAATGATCTAATTGTCACCATTGAAGTCCTGCCAATGGTTAGCATTATCAGGCACACTCGGATGGAAAACCAACTCAATTGTGTACTTGTTACCTTTGAAGTCCTTATGGGGAACCATGAGGGTGGCAAAGACATCTAATGAATCAGCACGATCATTAAACTCTCTCGGTACTACAAAAATGTCGAAAGCATCAAAATCTTCGATGCAATCCCAAACACGGTTGCGGTAATGTCTCAACCTTTCATTTTTGGTTTGATAAAGATTTCTTACTTGACAAACCACAAGTTTAGCATCACCTTGAGCATGAAGATTTTTAATACCTTTAACACGAGCAACCTCCATTCTGAGCAACAATGACTCGTATTCAGCAGTGTTATTGGTATTGTCGAACTGCATCTTATAAGAGAAAGGAAAGATATCACCTTGCGGAGATATCAAAACAACTCCGGCTCTAGATCTGGTGGAACAACAACTGCCATCAAATTCTAAAACCCAAACATCATTTTCCTTTATAAATTTTTCAATTTTGTAAATTTTTTTTTGTTTCCATTATAGTTTCAAAAAAAAAAATTAATCAAATTTTTTTCAGAAACTATAGAACAAAATACTTGTGCAGGAATTTTTTTTTAATCAAGCATACCTCTGCAGTCGTACGACCGTATCGCCATACCTGTGGGGGCTAAATTTTTTTTGCCTTTTTCTCCTATGGCCGAATATAGGCAAATTTTATATGAATTTTCGTCTCTCAGGCCTTCTGGACTCAATGATGAGGTCCATTTTGTCCCAGGAGGTCATTTGTGAAATTTCCTCCTCAAAACCCTCATGAAGCCAAAACTTGAAAACCCTCTTCAACCATGATTTTTCAATCATCCGATCTGCAACATGCACAACAAATCGCTAATACCCAGAACCCCAAACTGCAATACAACCTGCACAAAACCTTGTAATGCCTTCAATCCTTCCATGCATTGCTATGGCTTCCATTTTGCACCTGATCTACACACACAAGGGTTATACATATCTAGGGAGCTCACATCTCCCTCAACCATGAACATGGCTCTGATACCAACTGTTAGGAATTTGTAGGTCAAATACAACCAATTACACATAACCCAATAGGAGAAACAAGATGTAGAAACAACCATAATGCAAAAGATCAATAAACAAGCAACAAGGGAACACAAGATATACCCTGGGAAAACCCTTTGCAGGGAAAAACCCAGCCTTCAAAAGCATCGATGCTCACATGCATTATTCAACAATGAAACATTACAATACAATATCTGAGCCTCCATGAATACCCCTAAACCATCAAGCACCTCCAATGCAACCTCCATGTGTACAATCATGAATCCACACATCACCCGCCATGCTTCACAATCTGCACTTACAGGAGAGAGCTCAATATAATGACAACCTCTCACAAAACCTCCATTCACCTACAATGAAATATCCAGCCAAGCCAACCTCAAATAATAACCTTGTGCTTGCTTGGATAATATAAGCTCACACATTACATTGAGAAAACCATGTGCCCCAAAACCATGGGTAACACAAAACCACTTGACCCCACATTTGACTATTAGTACTACATTTTCTCAATTAATCAAATAATATCCCAATGTTACAATACAATATAAAGTGGACCCAAATAATTACATAGTGTGATTAACCACACCACCTAGGTGCATCACAACTAAATAATTATTTAATTACAACATTATAAAATATATCAAAATATGCAATGGTGTACAACACCATATCCCAACATAAATAGTGTCTCTTTTTTTCACGGTCACAATATCACATGCATCCTCCCTCTACTACCATTGCAATAATATAAATTTAATGTTAGATTATATATTATATTCTATTATTATGATAATAATGGATACATTTAATTATATATTTAAATAAATAAATATTGTAATGTTTAACCCAAAGAAGATATTTAATAAATTAGTGTAATTTTTCAATAGAAAAAAAATATTGAACCTTATGTTGTGGCTTTGAAGAATAATTTATTGAATCTTAGATTACAATTGCATGAAAATATACTACTAGTATAGATATCTTAAATACATGTAATCAATCTTAGGCTATTTTATTTACTTAAGAGTTATTTTATTTTACTTTAGAACTATATAAAAAATAAGCCACACCCCTTAACATGTTTCTCCTATCCAAAATAATCATTATATTCATTGTGATTTACTTGTAGATGTGGCATGTGGAATTAAAGCACTCTCTATGTTTAATAAAGAAGTGGTTTTCGTTGTTCCACAAATTCCTAGTAGTTCAATGCCTTTGAAACTTGCAACCTCACATCTTCTCTTTGTGTTGTACCTATTGAACCAAGTCCTTGGCACTTCCAATTCTAAAAGTGCCAGGCCCTCTTTTTCCCTACCTATGATCACACAAATCATAAAAAGGATAAAGGTTAAACATGAGGAGAGTGGTGAAGTGGTCATGACATAAATTGAAAGGAGCCCCTATGAGTACATCAAATGTGAAACTAATCAAGTCATTACTCTTGTTGACTTGACCTATTTAGATTTAGAAAGTGAAAAGGGAAAGGAGATACAAAATTTGATAATTAAGTGATTTGGCTTATTTTAATCTTTGCTTCTAAGACTTGAAACTTGATAACTTCAACTTTTTATGGTGGATTGTGATGGCTCAACTTTTGGTTTGGATAACATGTTTATTTTTTCATTAATACATTTGGATATTTTGATGAGGTTTTGATTAGGGTAAGTTGGTTTTGAAGGGACCATAAACCCTTTGCAACAACATTAGGTTATGACAGGTCTTGAAACCTTACAAAGTTGCAACCAAGTTGTCGTTGGGAACAAAAACTCCCAACACACAAAGGGCCATCCTACTTAACACTTGATCTTGAATGGGTAATCTACACACCCTTGACTTTGAGATGATTTTAATGAGGTTGAAGATGATAAATTGATTATAATTTTGTTGCTAAGTTGGTTGTATGCTATCTAGATATGATTTTTGAATGATAGTAAGGAATGCTATAGAAAATATTTGGCATTATGATGATTTCTAATTTCAATGTGGTTGGTATTTTGCATAGTTTAGATTTGCTTGGAGTACCTAGTTTCATGAATGGTGATGATCTTGGCTTTACAAGAGGAATCATTTCTTGCTCTCACCTTTAACTTTTGTCTAAAAGTGTATATAGTACAAGCTCATTCCCATAGATATCTTATTGGGGATAATGTAATGTATTGTTATGTTTATTATTTATGTGGCTTAAGTAATTCCTTTATGTTGATAATGTAAGTTATAAAGTGAGGATTACTTTATTTTGCATTTGAAGATTATAAAGTCACTTTATTGAACTTTGTTTTATAACTTAAATTTAAGATATAGAGTTAAAGTCTTATGCTCCTTTAGTGTATGAGGTATAATATGTTGGTTAAGTCAATTTGACATAAAGTCATTTATTTCAAAATTAGAATTATAAATTAAACTTAGTTAGGACCAACTTGTCCACTTAAAAGGACATTGAAGACTTATTTCAAGGGGGTATACAACATAGGTATACAAGTTCTATTTTTCCATACTTTTGTGAGAGGTTTTTTGAGTTAAACATGCGATTGTAGGAAGATCAACATTTTCTTTGGTGGTAAAGTGATTTAATTGAGGCAATTAATTATTTCTAGGTTTAATTTAATATCAACTTGATTATCTCAGATTTGATGATGTTTCAAGGCTAATCTTTTGATGATCTCAAGGAATATTACACTCATATGGGGCTTCTATTTTTGGGATTTTGCATTCAACTGATGAATACTTCATGTACTTTATTGGCATGATAGATTGTTATTCTTCAAATGTATTTGTGTCTATTGTACTTGTTCAAATAGTTTTATTTATCACAACTTGACTAATCTATTAAAAAAAAATTAGGATTTTTTATTTTATTTTATCATTGGTCTCAAATGATTGTCTTGTACTTATATAATGTTGTAAATTTATCTCACTAATAATAGTTATAGTTATAATTTAGTTAATGAGATTTACGTAGTTGTAATCTAATTTACTTTATTATATTATATTAGTTTTTGCAACAATTATGTGGCATTGAATAGAAGTACATCATTGTTTCTTTTTCTAATTATGCACTCGTGGTGTTTAATCCATAACACTTTAGTGATCAAGTAATTAGATTATAGTGTATTTTAGGTTTCTATTTGTTTTAACTTATCTTTTAGTATGGCTTTTCAATAATTATCTTTATTATTCCTATTTGGGTTAGACTACCCAATCTCCCTCTCCAATATTGGGAAGTTTCATGCTTTGAATCTATTGGAAATGCTCTTGGTCATTTTTTATAGGAGGATGTAGCGTCTTCAAACTTCAACCATACTACCTATGCCCCTATTCTTGTGGATATTGACACCTCTAAGGATTTGCTTGGGTATATTGTCCTGCTTGTTGGGGACAAAATGTGAACTCAAACACTCGACTATGAGGGTCTTCCCTTTTGTTGTAGAAGATGCTTTACTATTGGACACCTTGCTTTGGAGTGCCCTTCTTCTTGTCATAAGAAGGGTGAGGCGATTTGGAGGAGGAATGCCCTCCATGATCATTTGATTGTTGGTGATTTTGATCCTAAGGAAGACTATATGAATGAAATCTCAGAGGCCCCTGTTCCTGAGTTAGATCCCCTTGGGGATGCTACGACTTCAAATATTTCTCTTGATGGGTCTTCTTCTCAAGGCCCAGTATTGACAATTCCACCTTTAGACCCCCTTCAACTCACACTGATGTGTGATGAGTCTATTGATTATGCTCTACTAAAGGTTTCAGTGAAACATTTAGCTCCTCTTTTTTGCACTTGTGGGGGCTTAGTTTGGGTCTACAGTAGAGGCTAGCCCTCCCCTCGGTTCGAGACTTTGGAGGATGATGTCTCATGGAAGATTGTTCAAAGAAGGAAGAGAGGTCTTCCTAAACATGAATGTGTTTCCCACACCCAGGTCAAGGGTGCTCAGAGTGTTAGGACGAGGCCTGGGATTGTGTAGGTGGCCGGTCCAGGTCTACTTTGTTTGGCATCTAAGCTACAACCTCATTGTACATGGTTTATGGTCCCTTCAAAATCATCTTTGTGTTGGTAGATTGGCTACAATGGTCTGTGTAAAAGGTTTCAGATCTTTTCAAAACCTACACATATGTGGTTTTGTTGTGAATTAGTTGTGCTCTTGCTGACATTTCCCCTATTGTATAGGGTTTCCAGGGCCCTTGCAAAACCTGTCTTTTTACCCATTTAATAAAAAACAATTTAGATTAGTAGCTTGGCCATCTTTCAAATCATAAATGAGACAATTCTCTTCCATAATTATTCTTACTTACTATTGAATCGTAAAGTAGTATAATTGACTCAACAATTCCTTGAATCTACTATGTTAAAAATATACATGCACATACATTATTTTTTCCTAGCAATTAAACTACCCTTCTCATGCCTAAACTACTTGTCTAGTTAAAAGGTTTTTCACAATTTAACTATTCCAATTTTTCTTTAACCTAAATCATGGGTAAAAGGGTTGATTGGTTGAGTTGATACATTTTTCAACATCATCAAATTTAGTGAATCTATTAAAAAATATTTATGGTTGCTCGAGTTTTTAATTGAAGTGCCTTTATCACATTTTGGGTTGTTATTCATAGCTAGTATCCAAGCATCAATATATGATCTCTTTGTCCTTAACTTGTTGTGATTGTTTTGAGTTCTTACTCCTTGTGATATAATTTCTACTTAGTTACTATGGATGATTTCATACATGAGTGGTAATTTGTAGGACAAGTTGAAAACCAAGTCAATCCAAGTTTGATATCTTGACTTAAAATTACTTGGGATGAATATGAAACCCTTGGGGAACTCCTGCATCATTACCTTCTAAAAATTCATGGAATCCTTATTCCTTTTAGGGAAAGTGGTGATTTTCCTTTCACTTTTTATTTGGCTCTCATTTCTGAAGCTTACAAATAAGTCACTTAGAAATTTAGAATTGTTGATATTTGCTAAACCAAAGTTCACTTTTTATATGGGTCTCATGCTTTTGAATGGCAACTTTATGAACAAAAATCTCTTGAACAACTTTCCTTGAGTTTCCTTAGCATTATTCTACAACATTTTCATGAGAGTTTTGACATATTGCATTGTGATCACAATTTGTAAAGCCCTCAAACCATCACAAAAGTAAATAAAGTAAATAATCCATTTAAATTATATCACAAATAACGAAAGTAAAAAGATGTAATTAATTCACTTAATTACAATATCATAAATAAAAAAGATAAATCTCATAAATATGAATCAATAAAAGTCATTAAATCTTACAAAAATCTCGTGCTCAATCCAGGTGAAAACACTATAAAATAATATACAAAGTCCATTGGCATTCATGTCATAATACATCCAATTACAAGCTACAATAATCATGTACACCAAGAATAAATATATCAACACACTCTTCAGTCGCCACGAACCAAATAGTCCTCCTGCGAGCCGAGAGATGGGAACATGGCTTAGGTACTTTTCCACCCAACCATGAAGCAATTACACTTCCCTGGGATCCCTTCATAACACGAAGGAAACCCAAACTTGCACGAAATGTTTAGCTACTTGGAAACAACTGGCAGGAGGGAACACCTGATGTAACCTGATGTCTAAATGTGCAATTCTAAATAATGAAATGCAGATTGTCTCACAACAGGATATGGCAGAGATATATATCAATCCATCAATAAAGTTTTCTAGACACAATATTCATCTTTTTCAATGACATCTCATTTAGATCTAAACCTTTAAAACATAGTTACTAGTTCAATTCCCGAAAAGAGGAAAAGCTATCTCTGATAATCCACATTCGGCATCCTATCCCAAAAGTAACCCAAACACATTCCCAGATAAAAATCTACCTTCCCCAATAAATAAATAAGTCAATAAACAAATAAAAATCACCTATAACCACCTCTAATCCCTTTCCCATGCATCAATAAAGAAAACACGCTTTTCGAACAAGTAGTAATGAAGAACATCATTCATTCATTTATGCAAGTATAAATATAGTATCTATAATCAGGTTATAATCTTATCTGTAATTTGTTGTCATAAGGTTTGAAGAATCTAATGTTTAACTCTTTCCAAAACCAACAATCATGAAGACACACTTTCAATATGCAATAAATAAACATCACTCATTCATTCATGTATTCAGATATACTTATAAATTTATTATCTATAATTTGATTTAATTCTCTGATCTTATTTTATTGTTTAAATAATTTGTAGAAAACTAAGTTTATCTACTTCCTATCCACTGTTGTTTTGATTCAAGCAAATAGTTTAAATACAGACATAACATGAGTTTAAGAATGGTTTCCGTATCGAATAAACATGGATAAAAATTAGAAATTAAACTGTCTTTGTTTTGAGGATCAATATAACTATTAAAAAAGCGTTTAAGAAGCTACAGGAATTGTTTAAAACTGGCGACAGGAACTGTGCATATCCGACAACAATAAAATAGATAAAAAGACAGCTACAAGAACTATTATTTGCAAGCTAAGGTTTGATAGACCGATCCCATAGACTAACCATCATGGATTTAAAGGTCGATCTTCACACAAAACATGGAAGGTCTAAAATAGCAGGTTGGAGGAAAGGAATTACAACGATCAAGGGATAAATTTTTAAAAGTTCACAAAAATTGATTTTTAAAAGAAATCAAATATCAGGCTGTTACCTATAGCTAGGCCATTCCCAGATAGATCACCCAAGCAAGAACAAGTCAAATGAAACTTAAGCTGATAGTCAAACAAAGAGGGGGCTGATCCAAATAAAATACAGAGAAAAGAATGCAGGCCATGAAAGAATAGACTACTCGCAGACGAAAATAACCCAAGCATACAATATTATTTCACCATTAATTTATTGCTAACATAACAAGTAAAATACTTGTTTCTTCTCTTTCTAGAGGGAGTCAAATCTTTGTTACAGTCGTTGGTGCTTCCTTCCTCTCTGTTATTGTTCAGAAAATAAAAACATGTCCTCCATCTTTGCTAAACCACTCATTATCTATTGCGAATATCTTTAAATCCCTTCTGAGTTTTGTTCTTCTCTTCCCCAGCTTTTCAGAACAGTTTACGGTTTTAAATTTCATTGAGAAATGACAAAGTTATCTTCATTTTACTATGACTGTTCTTGACTGGTTTTCAACAACGCCTTTTTTTATTTATTAAAAAAAACCTCTCTAATCTTGGTGTCCAAAATTTAGGTTTTTCCATGCTTTTTAATAACTGAAGGATACTTAAGTTTTGCATGAGATTGCATTTAAAAAGGCTTTGAATTTTTATTTAAATTTGAATAAATGACTTAATTATCTTTCTATCACTTGCATGATAGTAATTAAATTATAATACTCTTTATTTTAGATTTCTAAATATAATACTAATATTATTAATACAATTTATCTATTTTTAATAAATCACAAATACTAAAACAACTCAAGAAGTAATTACAATAGTAATAATACTATATATTTATCTATTTAATTGGAATAAAATAGCTTAAGAGCTTTCTGTCGCATGCAAGACAATAAATATTCTTTTAAATTCTTTTATTTAGGATTCTAAATATAATAAATGTTATTTAATATAATTTATTTATTTTCCAATTACATAGTCATTTAAATCAAACAAGAAGTATTTAAATAATATTATAAAAATATATATATACCTATTGTAATTTAAAAATAATGGTTTAAATCTAATTTAGATATTGTCTTCCAAACACTCATATTTATATAAAAAAATAGGAAACATTTATTAATTATTTAAATAATATAACAATACATCAATTCGATAAAATACATCATTTCAAACATAATTATACCACTTAAAATATAAAACGAAAAGACATTAATATTCATGACTAAATCAAGCATGCAAAAGGAACTTATTGTCACAATTACACACAATATTTTTCTAAGCATCTAAACATCAATCTCATTTATTATCCACACAATAATGCATATTAAACCATTCATAATAATGCAATATGATACTATGTGAGTGTGTGAGTGCATCAGGGTTAACCATCCAAACAGTTCTTGCCAAGTGGCTAGAACATCTCTACCTCAACCATGTTCTCATCTTCGACGACTACCTACATTCATTCGAACTCAACTCGACGTCAATAGGTTAGTTCTTCAAAACATAGCCGAAGCAAAACATTATAATCACATCGATAATATTTAATATTTAAATCAACTTTTAATTTAAGGAAATATAACTTTAGGATAATTACCTTCACACACGTAGAATTTACTCGAAGTGAAAACAATCATAGTAAATGTTCACTAATCTAGACTAATGATATAGTCCATAAAAATGAGACATGACACAATTTCCATTGGTTTTGTGTTATTTCTTGATATATCTTTGTAGAAACCATTTTCTAACTTACAAGTTTTCATGGCACCCTTTTGTTATAGTTAGTAAAGAAAATTGTAGGTTAAAAAATACAATGTGTATTTCAACCTACACATATTTAGTTCATGATTTGTAAGATGTCTTTCAAATTTATTACTTTCTTAGTTGATTCATAATTTATTGTATTTGAAATGTTGGCATTTGTACATTGGAAAAATGAATATTGTGTAATTGAATGTTGATAAAGAAATTTGCAAGTTGAAAAAATAATGTGTATTTCAACTTGCACATGTTTAGTCTATGATTCGTAAGATGTCTTTAAAATTTATAAGCTTCTTAGTTGATTCATAATTTGTAATATTTGAAATTTTTTGATTTGTATATTGGGAAAAAAAATTGTGTAATTCAACGTTGGTGAAGAAAATAGCATGTTGAAAAACACAATGTGTATTTGAATATGCACATGTTTAGTTTATGATTTATATGATGTCTTTCAAATTTCTAACCTTGTTAGGTCATTTATAATTTGTTGTATTTCAAATTTATTTGCCTTTTTTTAACTCATTCATTATTTGTTGTAGGTCATTTACAATTTGTTGTGTTTTAAATGTTGATGAAGAAAATTGTAGGTTGAAATGCACACTGTGTGTTTCAACTTGCACATGTGCACCCATTTCTTACGAGTGTTAGTGGTAGTTTTAATTGCAAATTAATTTCATTCCCTACTATAAACAATGGAAATACTTTTATTATGTGGGGGGTGGCAAGACTCTAAACGAGGATAGAGACGTTGGAATTCAAACCCATTGCGGCAAGAATAATGTTGGCGTCATTCAAATCTTTCAGGGTAGGAATAATGAGGTGGATCAGAGAAGGCTGACCTGGAGGATGATGTATAAATGGATGCTGGGGTGGCACGAGACCTCATGGATATGAGAGTGGATGATAGGCTGGCACGGTAGCAATTATTTTATTTCCATCCCCATCTTTAGTGACATTTACTTTCGCACATGGTGGCGGGCGTGGGTCTTTTCTGAGGAAGAGAACTAGGGTGGCAAGGGCTCTACGTATCACCCGAATAATTACTTTGAATTTAATTCAGAGATTTCAAGCCCTTTGAAGCAATGAGATTGCATGAGTGGAATTATTTATCCTTATATGCATTCTGGAAGGCATACTCACAAAATTTGCCTTTACGATTTTCTCTCGTCTTGGCTGCTTAACAGTTTACAGGCTTATAGAATGGGTGGTGATATTGTCAAAATTGAGCTGACCTCACCCCAGGAGTTCAAGCAGGATCCCACGGTATGGTACATCATTCAGTAAGGTGAAGTGGCCTCCTTTCTGGAAGCCATGATAGGCCATGATGAGAATCTATCCAGACAATTTTTTGACTCTTGGGATGATAACAGGTAGGTCTGTGTGGGGGGTATTGGCTTTGAAGTTTTGGAGGAAATAATAGGGCAAGCCACAGGGTGCCTATTAAGGGAAAGAAGCACAACCATAGGAATAAGGTGTTAGATCCTGAAAATATGGGGTTGTTCTTTAAAGAGGGAGAAGCAGTTGTCAAGCTTCATGGCAGTTTTGATAGGGAGAAGTTGCCTACTCCATGGGGGCAAGTCTGCCTCATGATAATGAAATACTTTACGCTGGAGGGTCACTTCAAGGTATTTTATCATTACCATTTCACCTTGCTCAATCATTTCAGGAATAAGATAGAACTTAGCTTTCCCTTCTTTCTACTTTCATCCCTTGAGAATTCCATTCAGTCTATCAAGGAAATTCAAGCTAAGAACCCTAAACGTCCATCCATCCTGCTCCACCAAGGGCTCATCCTTAGGCTATATCATTTCCATTTGGCATTGTGCCCACCCAAGCAAATCAAAGTCAGTCTTTTGGAGGATTCTCCTTCAGCCCCAACCTCTGTTGTCAAGGGAAAGGGCAAAAAGTTGTTGGGTCCCCCAAAATCTTAACTCACAAAAGCCCTAAAGGGGTACCCAGAATTATGGAAAACCAAGGAAATTCTCTTGTGGGGACCCCTATTCCGGAGTCTAAGTCTAAAACCCCAAAGAAAGCCAACATGAAAAATGATTCCCCTACCCTGGAGATTGATAAGGGAACTATGGCGTCCACTAAGAGGGACTGGGAAGCCGAGGAGGATGAGGGTGCTCCACAACCCAAGAAGGCTAAGGCTGGGAGAGTGGAATTTCAGAGGGACGAGGGGACTTTGAAAACTATTGACCTCGAGACCGGGCCCAAATAGGGGGAGAGCGGGGACTTCGGTGCTATTGCTGTTGCTGCTAAAAATGTGGCTCATGGTGTTTGGAGGTCCAGTTGTATTGCCGATATTCCTTCCACCAATCCACAGGGAATGGACATTTCTAGGGAGTCTGAGTTCATGGAGGACACCTAGGGGAAGGAGAAGATGAGACTCCCATTGAATCGATCCATGAAGATGAAGGAGCCAACCACTTTCCTTAATTGAACTTGCCATACTTGGATGATGAAGACAAGGAAACTAAAGAAGCTCAAGGGAAAAATAAGAAGGATGGCTACTCACTATGTAGCAAGATTGTGGAGGAGATGGATGAGATTAAAAATAGGGTTGACAAACTCCAAAAGAAATGGCGGGTGATGGCAGAATTTGTAGCTAAGCCTCTCCATTGTGTGGCGTCTGTGTTCTCGATGATTAAAGAATTCAATCATAAGGTCAAAGGTATTGGGGTGGACAGCTTGGGTGACTACAAAGACATGGTTAAATTCCTATCTAAGTACGGGATTTATGATAATCCCTAGTTGGTCTGTTGGTCTCTATTTTTTTGCTATTTTTTTTAGTGCTCATTTTTTACTGTTGTTCGTGTGCTGTTAATGTACTGTCTCTGGATCGTTTAAGGCATGGTTTTGCCTTGTGGGATGCTTTCGAAAGGGTTCTCAACCCTCTTCTCCAACTGAAATAATCAAGAACTAATAAAAACAATGGGAATACAAATCTAATTTTATGTATTGACAATATAAACAATGGAAATATAAATCCAATGTGTAAATTAAACTATCACTAACACTTGGCCTATCTGAGTACTTGGTGGAGCCTATGTACATGGTTCTTCATAGGTTTTGCAACACCTATAGAAATATGGTAGTTTTTTCTCATTCTTCTCTTTTGTCCACCACTTATTCCCCTCAAACCCCAATTTTCTATGGTAGTGTTTGTGCATTCTTGAAGACCCATTTCTACAATTGTACTCTCTACTAATGCAAATTTCTCTAACCAAGGCATTTTATCAGGGAGTCTTAATGAGTAGAATAAGATATAGCTTCTCACACAATCAAGGTCCCAACCAAAGTATCATCTTGAGTTACATATGTCTGCAAGAAAAATAAAAAAAATCTACACCTTTGTCAGCATAGAACATCAAATAGCATAAAAATATAGAAAAAGAACTACATTGATAGTCCTTGCAAGTACAGTACATCATAATATGTACTACTAATGAGTAAGAAATGATTAAACATACTACAATTTCAAAGGAGAGCTTTTGATGTCAACCATTCAACTTGATAGATCCAGATTGAAATGCACTAGCTGTGAGTCTACCTGATTAGCTCATTTAATTGGTGCCACATTGGTGTAAAGGACATTAAAATCTCATATTCCTATCTAACATACTATGTAAGATATATATTATATCAAATTGTTACCTATCTCATTTAAAGTTTAAACTACTGTATAACTCTATAATGGTACAACATTCTGTGTATGAGGAAAATTGATAAGACGAATAATAAAATCAAAACTATGATAATAACCAAATCAATAACCCATAACATAAAGAGATCCATCTAAATGAAAAGTCATTATCAATAAATCAAATGAAATAAGAAAGCTTTTACCAGATTGTATTATTCTCTTTTATCTAATGTGGATTGCTCAAATATATTGTGAAACCATGTTTGCAACAAGCAAGTATAGGTGCTCAAAGTGCTCAAGAAGATAGTAAAAAGGTGCTCAATGATGCGATGTATGCTCAATGTGCTATAAGGATGCCTGAGAATAAGTGATCGAAGAGGATTTATGAAAGAGATGAGGGGGGTTTATATAGGTTTTAAACATGATCGATTAATGGATGAAATAAATCCATAGAATGAGTGGTTGAGATAAATCAAATAACTCATGCTGAATGTGCACACGACATGTGTCACTCCAAGAAGGTATTTTTATTAAGATAATTGCTTTTTTGATAAAGATAGAATTGATTTCATAAATTAGAATGCTTTTTCTTCTAATTCATGAGTTGATGAAAATAAGATAAATTAAAGCCAATTAACTTAACTTTAGATTTGTTTTTTTAGAGTTCTAAAAATAAGATTGATTGTGCACATGAGTTAACATGATATTTTTAGAGGAATTGGAAATATAATTGAAATTAAATAAATAAATTTATTTAATTGATTGTGCATGATTGAAGAATAGATAAGATATGACGATTATAAATAAAATCTTGATTTTATCTATTTTTTGAGGATTGAGATAATTTAAATATATTTGCATGATTTATTTAAATTTAGAAGAACAAGTTGACTTTAATTAAATAATGAAAATTATTTAATTGTAGATAAGAGAGATTTGTGATGAATTAATTAAATAATTGGATTTATTTAATTAATGTAGACTTGAAATTTGAAAGAGGATAATGATTTAATTAAATAATAAAAATTATTTAATTTTGGAAGAATAAAGTTGACTTTGATTTAAATTAATTAAATAAATGTAATTTATTCAATTAATGTCAAATTTTGGAGATTTAGAAGAATTTGATGATTTTAATGAAATTAATTAAATAATTAGATTATTTAATTAATTGTTGAAAAAGTAGGTGATTAGACAGATTTGACAAAATGCAAGTGATTTGAAGACTTCATTTTTGGGTGTCTACACATTCAAATAGAGATAAAAGATAGGAATGGTAGCTATATGATGAAATAACATGACCTAGGCACACAAATCTCATATGAACACAATTATAAATAGAAATAAAACTTTCAAGAATTTTAATTCAAAAACAAAATGATACCTTTGGACATCCATAGTTTTCCAAGCAAGTGATTAACTTTAGCACTTATATAGATCCAATTGGTCTTACCTACAATGTCATCTTCAAGAGTATATTTTCCAAACCTAGAGGGCCACATGAGAGCCATTAGGGTGTAAGGCTCCTCATATCCCATCAAACCCTGAATAATAGTTTAAGTTTCACCATTACTAACAAATAGTGTTACAATCAAATCTTGCCATGCTATCTTAACTAAAAGATTGATGCATTTTGAATTCATAACACTTTATACAAATAAGTGAAAGGAAGCTAGGTGTGCGTAAATCACTTCCTACACTAATCTAATGAGGAGAGGGCTATGCAAATTCAATTTTATCCTAACTAGTACAGCAATGTTAAACCATTAAAATGAGATATTGCAGCAAAACACAAGAACCAAAAAGTAGATAGAAGAAGAGAGACAAAGATTTATGGTGGGGAAAGCCCTTATCGGGTGAAAAAACCCACACTCAGAAACCAGCACAATGTATTAACAAATCTAAAATATGTTTACAATACACTTGCAATGCAAGATTCAATGGTCTTCGACACTCGTGTGTGGAGTCAAACCGGCAGCATAATAGTACCTGTAGAACCTGTGATACAACTCCCTCTCCAAGCACCTGTCTATAGAAAATACAAGGCAATATTGGACCTTTCTTGGAATGGGTGTCCAACTTGGCTTCATGGACCAAAACCCACGCCTAAGGACACTTGGTCAACATTGTAGAATGTGCCTGACACTTGTCCACAGCTCCCATCCCAAAGGGGTCGCCTATTTCTAAAATGGGCTATGACAGATGCTCTTACGACACTTACGACTGTCATAAAATCTGTCATACACAGGCTATAAATAGCATATTCTCTTACAACATGTTATAGTCCACCTTGGGGTGCCCAAATATACCTTTTTCAAAGATGCTTCATGACACATGTCTTCAATTGTTTTACAACCTTCTATTTCTGACTCTTACATGTCATAGATTCGTCATAGGAATCCATCATAACTGTTTCAGTCAAACATTCCCTTACACAACATGGAAGATGCCAACACATGGCAAAATGCTCCTACCACAAAGTGGGATGCCTATCTCCTCATGTGAGGACAAAATTACAAGTTGTCATATTCCATGTAGGATTGACACATCATCGTGCCACATCCCACAATATGACAATTGGAATTTACAAATATTTACAACATAGGCAATTAAATAATAAATACAAACATTAATAATGTAAGGAATTTACAAGGTTGAGACACCTTAATTCCCAATAATAAGTAAACATGAAAATAGTAATTTAGTTACCCATAATTCTATCTCTCTTCTATGACCACTAAAATCAGGTAATACTCACCTCCCATGATACTCCCTTTTGTTGTTAATCAAGTTTCTTGTTCCCCAAAAAACAAAAGGTAATGAAAGAATAATTTGTCTTTATAATGATAAAGAATATCATAATACAAAATATAGAACTTCATATTCATTTTGATCACAATTAAATTCCATATTTAAATTGTAAACACAGTAGTTTAACAAATAAACAAAGTGATAGAAAGAAATACAATTGTATAAGAAGGGTGGGACATCAAAATCTCATTGTCCTTTCCATTAATTACCTTAGATTTTTAATTCAAGTTTATTATATATCAAAATAAAGTTGCATCTTTAAAATATCATAAAATAACAAATCTACTTTTTTAATAAAAAACTTAAGGTGTAAAGCTCAAGAAGTCTAGACTTCCATCACTTGAAATATACCCCAAACTAGTGTTAGGATGACATAATTATGGCCCATAGAATTAATCGTAACTTATTTAAAGAATTATATAGTAATAAAATGACTTATAAGCTTAATATGTTGAAGGGGAGGAGGTCCCCCTTGTGACCTCTGTTGGTGTGGGGCTAGCCTAAATAATCCCTCATCGCTTGATAAAAAAAATAAAATTATATAGTAATAAATTTAAAATAAATGGATTGCAACTTATTTGTTAATTTGATTAATCATTCTTTGTTGTCTTATAATTATATTTACTTGTTATATTTATTTTTTCAAAACCTTTCCATTAGTCACTTTTTGCCAAACATAGTTAATTTTATAAATATATTACATCACTTTCTCTTTTTATAGTAGGTGATTTCATTAAAATAAATTGAAAAAACTTTTGAGAAAAGAATAATATAAAAATATATATTTAAATGTTTTTATTGTTTCAAATTATTATGAATTGTGAAAACTTATTTTTTGTAAAAATAAATTTGATTTGCTTATGTCTTACATCTACCTTTAGATTTGTTTTTCCAAAACCTTTTCATTATTCACTTTTTAGTAAACATGGTAAATCTTTAGAAGACATCAAATTTCCACATCTACTTCCATAATATTGTAATTCTGTGCTTATCACACTACATGATCCATCATAGGAGAGTAGAGAGCATGAGAATAGAAATAGATTACATCACTTTCCCTTTTTTTAGTAGCTAATTTCATAAAAAGTAAATTGAAAAAATAATACTATAAAAAATAAAAAGGTTTTTATAAAAATGGTTTTTTTTTAATTATTATGAATTGTGAGAGTTCAATTTTTTTTTTTTTTAAATTGATTTGTTTATTTTTTACAATAATTTAAGTTGAGTTATAAAGAGGCTTATATTTCAAAATCGTTATATTGGTAGATAATAGTGGAATTATTTAAATATCATCTAGTTTTATTAAAAACAAATTTTGGCCAATAAAAATAGAATAATTATTTATCACTTTTTAGTGTGAATGAAGTGTAAAATTATTATTGATTATTTAATTTGGAAATTAATTTGCATAGTAAATTTTTTAATGATTTAAAATGAGTTGTTTATAGTAAGAAATGCAAATAATTTACAATTTAAACTTTTACTAACACTTGTAAGAATTGGGTACAATTTTCTTCATCAACATTCTATTACACAATATTCATTTTCCCAATGTACATATCCTAAAATTTGAGATAGAGTAAATACAAATCAACTTAGAAGGTCTAAAATTTGAAGGACATCTTAGAAATTATTACAAGTGTTAGTGATAGGTTAATTTAGAAATGGATTTGCATGTTGAATTTATGAACTATTTAAAAATGATTTATTTAGCAGGAATGCAATTCATTTCTTATTTAAAGTGTCACCTAAGTTAAGTGTTATTACTAGTTTTTAAGAATTTTATGGGTGTGATAATTTAAGACATTTTTGATGATTTAATAAAAAGAAGAGACTTTGAAGGTATTAAAATTTATCAATATTGATGATTATTTCCAAAGATACCCAACATTTTGATACAATTTTAAAAATTTCTTTTAAGGCATGTATCTTCTTAATAGCATTATAATTGTTTCAAAATAATGGATACATATTAAAAACTTAAGCAACATGACCACTTCATTTTTATGATCAATTTGAATTTGAAATTATAAATTTTAATTTTAATTATTGTTGTCACCTATTGGGTGAAAAACTTACTAAGTTTTGAGCAAAGTGTTTATTTAAGACTTGTTAATAAACATTGTGAAGGGTTGGAAACTAGATTTTCTTATGCATTTTTTTAGTTTGTTTTGTTTCATTTTCCTCTTTTCGTTGGTTGTCCAAACATGAGTTATATTGTCTTAATTTTATCTCTATAATTCAACTAAATGTTTGATGAATTAAACTAAGTGCTTTATGAAATATCATTTGAAATGAAGGTTGTGGATATATATGTATTCAATCTACGCACATGAACATGGTGATTGTGTTCATTTTTCTTCATGGTTGAGTTAACCTTAGACATCTGTATCATCTTGTGTTTTCAATTGCTTGTATACTAGTCAAGCATGAGATTCCTTTCATGGTATTTTTCTACTCAACAGAATTAGATTTGATATTAACATAAAAAAGGCTCATTCCTCTTTCTCCCTACTCTTTATCTCTTGTATTTATTTACAAATCAATTAGATTTAGGAGTAGATTTAGTGTTAAATTAGATTTTAGACTAGGATAAAACTTGTGGTCTATTTTGAAAAATTGAATTCTTCTAATTGCAAGTATCTTTACATTGTTGAGTTGAACATGGAAATTAATGTATGAATGTAATGAAATTTGTGTTAAATTAGTCAAAATTATTTGCTAGATATTAGTTTGTTGATTGATATGTAATTGCAATAAAACTTTGTACTGATATTATCATAGTTTCCATCATAGTTCCTTGATTGAAATTGTAAAGTAATCAACCTTAAGGTTACCCATGTGTGCCAAGATCCAGTGATATAAACATTGGGGATATTTCTTTTCCCTTTTAAGAGAGGTAGATAAAATTTATGTTGTGTCTGAGTTGGTGTGTCAAGACATGCATCAACATGAGTAAGGTCTCACATTCTTTCTATCTAGGGTGTTTGATGCAAGGGCACCCTGATCAAACCTAAAAGACCTACCATAGCCAAAAATTGGGGTAGGTGTTTCTAGATTCTCAAAAGAGAATGTGTTAAGAAGGGGTGCGCAAGGGAATCTTGATGCCATAAGGGAATTATGTTCATGGTCAAAGAGGCAAGTCACAACATAGAGATGAGAGTGCATGAATGTGGTGAAGAAGTTGTAGAGAAGATGGTGGACAAACAAGGTCGAGTGAATGTGGAGGGTTATGCACATTGGATGAAGATCTTGTGAGGGGTGCATGGAGGGAGTTTGGTGCAAGGATGAGGACAAAAGAGTGCATGAGCTTATGCACAAGGGCATCAATAAGATTCCATGCTTTCTCCATGAATGCAATGGTGTGTGATGATACAAGAAAAGAGGAAGAAGCGACAAACACATGGACTATTGATGGTCTCTAGCCACAAGCCATTAGATGAGCTAGTTGTTTCTATAGATTAGATCACCTTTGGGATCACATTCTCTAGAAGAGGAACAACAAGGGTAGTAGGATTGATAGCCATGGTATGCATATAAAGCCACATAGTAATTATTGTAGGTTGTGGGAGGATGAAATGACTGTAGAGGTGATTGGGTGTCAAAAGTAGATAAAAGGCGAGATTTGAAATAGTTGGAAATGGAGCATAAAGATTTTTGAATAAAATTAAACCATATTGCAATCACAATAGACATAGAATAATAATATTGAATTGTTCAGAATTATAAAGTAATATGAAAATGCTTATAAAGCATTGCATTCCTATTACAATTTCCCAAACTATCCTACAAGAATAACTCCCAACTAATTACTAACTTAAGTCACTGAGATGACTTTATTTCAAATGTAAACCTTAATATCCTAACTATTGACGAGCAATGAGAAATTATTATTGATAAAGAGAAACATATTTATATACAAGATAAAGTGGTTATTCAAACCACTTAGTCGAGCATACTTGACCAACTACCCAACCAACAATAACTATTAAATAGTTATTAGTTGGGATATGAATGATGTAATATATAAACATTACAAATGTTTTAACACCCCCCCTTATTACATCATATGCCAAAGAGATGAAAGCATGAAAGTCCAGAAAGCTTCAAACTTCACCGTTGCAAGTGATTTTGTAAATATGTCGGCACGCTGCTCTTGAGTTGAACAGAACTGGAGTTGAATATTGTGTTGCTCAACATGCTCACAGATATAATGGCATTGAACCTTAATGTGCGTGGTACACTCATGAAAGACCAGATTGTGAACAAGCTTCAGCACACTCTGATTGTCGCAAAACAAAATGGTAGGACTTGTATTAGGAACACCTATACCTGTCAAAATGTCACGTAACTGTATCGCCTCACAAACAGCCCCTTGTGACGTGATATTTTGCCTCTATGGAAGAGTGAGCAACAGTGGTTTGTTTTTTTCTCCCTTGAGAAATTAGACCAGATCCCAAAAAGAAAATGAATCCTAAAGTAGACTTCCTACCATCCACTAAACCTGCATAGTCCACATCTGTGTATCCACACAATGAAAAATCTACATTTTGCTTGTATTCTAGGCCATATGCCATTGTACCACAGATGTATCTCAAAACCCTCTTTGTTGCCTTCTAATGAACAACCTTAGGTTCTTGCATGAACCTAGAAAGATAGTTGACAACATAGCTGATATCTGGCCTAGTATATGTCAGGTAGATGAGAATCCCAATCAACTGTCGATAAAGAGTAGCATTCACCTGATCAGATGGATCGTGGCGAGAAAGTTACAAACTTGTCTCAATGGGAGTTGACATCAGTTTGCAATCTTCCATGTGGAACCTCTCGAGTAGTGTCTTGGCATACTTCATCTGAGAAACATAGATCCAATTCTTCTATTGCCATACTTCAAGGCCAAAACAATAATGTAGGAGCCTAAGATCTGTCATGTCAAACAATCGTTTGAGATCATTCTTTGTTGCATCAATCATCTGTCGAGAACTCCCTGTGATGACTAGATCATCGACATAAAAAATCAAAATGATAATCTCCCCCCCCTTGTTCCTTGAGGTAGAGATTGGGATCATATGGGTTCCTGGTGAATCCATGAGTGAGGAGATGCTCATCGATCTTTATGTACTAGGCTTGAGGAGCATGTTTAAGATTGTCATAATCAATGCCTTCCTCTTGTACATAGCCCTTAGCCACAAGTTGGGCCTTATACGTGTCAATGCTACCGTCTGTCTTATATTTGATCTGAAAAACCCATTTGCAACCAATAGCCTTCTTCCCTGGTGGAAGATCAACAAGTTCCCATGTATTATTCTTTAGAAGTGCCTGATATTCAGCATCCATAGCATCTTTCCAATGTGGTGACTCAAGAGCTTGTTGCACTATTTTAGGTTCTAAACTTTTCAAGACTATACACATAAGGGCCATGTTCATTTCTTTACAAGACTTGTTGCGAGTCTTAGGCCCTTTGAAATATGTGTCAATAACTGCATCATCTTTAGCATCCTTTATGGTAGCTTGATACCACTTAGGAAGATTCTTGTGTATATGAGATGAAGATTGAGGTGATGATAGAGGGGGAAACTCATCCAATGGAAACAAAACCTCATCAGGAGTATCTTCATCAACTTCCTCATCTTCAGGATCAAGAATTGTAGGTGCTTGGGAACAAACAGGTGATGGAGAGGAAGAGGTGTTGCAACCAAAATCCTCATCAAAGACAACATCCCTGCTAATGTACACCTTCTTTTTTAATGTATCCATGAGCCTATATCCCTTAGACTCTGTACTGTACCCAAGAAAAATACACTTCATAGACTTATCATCCAATTTTTCTCTCTAAACCTTGGGGACATGCATAAAGGCAGTACATCCAAACACTCGGAAATGAGAAATAGAGAGTTTCTTTCTAGTCCAAGCCTCTTCTAGTGTGATGTTATCTAGCACTTTGGTGGTTGCTCTATTCAAAAAATACACCGATGTATGAATTGCTTCAGTCCAAAATGCAAAATCAATACTTGCATCCTTCAACATGCATCACACCATTTCCACTAGAGTACGATTTTGCCTCTCAACCACACCATTTTGTTGAGGCATATATGTAGTGTTCAACTATTGTTGAATTCCATGTTTTTGCAAGTAGGCTACAAACTCCAAGTTACTTGTGAATTCCCCCCTCGATCTAAGTGAAGGGCTCTGAGAGTCTGACTTGATGACCATTCTGCAAGGGCTCTAAACTCCTTGAATTTCTTAAAGGTATCACTTTTGTGAGCCAAACAATAGACCCACATTCTTCTGGTGTAATCATCCACAAACAGAAGAAAATACCGGGCATTCTGGTGGCTGGATGGCACATGTCCACATAGATCAGTATGCACCAATTCTAAGGGACTAGAGGCTCTATTTTCTGCAGCAGGAAAAGGAGCCCTATGTTGTTTCGTGACAAGACAATGTGTGCAAAGAACTTTTGTTTTTTGAATGGGGGAAAGTCCTTTCACTATATTTCTCTTACTCAATGCCAGAAGATAACCCAAATTGATGTGGCCAAATCTCCTATGCCAAAGAGTTGTGGATAGATTAGTTTTTATTGCAAGGGCTTGATCTTAGATTGTGAAACATCAATTAGTTGGAACATCTTTCCTACCCTTGAAGCAAGAGCTACAATTGCTCCATTACGAGTTTTGTCTTTGATAATACAAAATTTTTCACCATTGTGTTGATCAAATTCAACTTGCAAATTGTGCTCAAGTAACTGAATTATTGAAAGTAGGTTCTTAGTGAGCCCAGGTACATACAAAACCTTTGTTTAAGCTGACATTTGTGAGTTCTTAGTGGAAGACAAATTTCACCAATTCCCTGAACTTCATAGGAGGTATCATCACCCAATGAAATATGCCCATAAGATGTGGATGGTGTGAGATCACTGAACCATTCTTGTTCCCCCATCATGTGTCTAGATGCACCAAAATCAACATACCAAACTGAACTACTTGATGTGGAGGTCTTTGTTTCTGTAGCATACAGGTATTCTTCATCATCTGAATTACCTGTTGAGGCAACATTTCCTTGTTTCATTTTTGGCTTTTTCAGCCAATGAGGTGGATTCTTCTTGTCCCCTTGAGGTGGTTTCTATGGCTTCTTGTGACTGAACTCACCATTGGCATAGGAGTTATACCATCACTCTCTGAGTTCATGACCTTTTCTACCACAAATTGACATTTCTTTTTCTTGTGTGAAGACTTGTCTTGATTTTGTTTAGATTGTCCTGATGGTCCACTCTAATGGTCAGGTTGTTTTCCCTTTTGCTTTGTTGCTAGGGCCTGATTGTCTTGAGATTCTATCTCACCAAATATTGCTTCTTCTTGTTGAAGCAAGTTGACTAGTTCTTCAAATGAGGGTGTTTTATGAGCCACATTTATGCATGTGATAAACACTCTAAACAAGGGGGGTAGTTCTCTTAGTACAATAGGTACTAGAGAAGCATCTTTGACTTCCTCCCCTAACACTTGTAGAGTGGTCCTTATTTCGGCAACTCTTTTGAAAAAAGCTTTTACCTTCTCACCATTTTGAATTTGGAGATAATGGAGTTGATGATGCAAATAGAGAATTTGGTTTTGGTTTTTAGCCTCATACACTGTTTTTAGGCGATCCCAAGCATCTTTTGTAGAGGTGGCGGTACGAATGTGAGGTTGAACCTCATCAGTCATACCAAAAAAATGATCAATTTGGCCTTGTCAATTTTATTCTAATCTTCACCTGCTTGTTGAGGTCTTGTTGTTGTTCCAAAGACAACATCCCAAAGGTCTTCGAACTCTAACTGGGTTTGAATCTTGGTTTTCCAAGCAGTATAATTGTCAACTCTCAGGAGTTGAGAATTTGGGAGCATTATCTTAGGTGCACTAGGAGCCATTTCTATAGTTTTGATGTCCTTATATCTCTGATTTGAATTTTCAAGACTTAATTCAAATTTTAAAAACAATTTTGCTCCAAAAAAATTGATTGTAATGCAAAAAATCAATTAATTTGCCCCTTTTTTTATTTTCTCTAACGTTTGAACTATAGAAAAGAAAAAGTATTTTAAAAATAATTTAATATTTTTGCATTATTAATAAAATACTTTTCTAATTCTAAAGTTTACTTTGCAAAATTATTAGGGCTTTTCAAGAATAAAAAATTGCACCTTATGTTTGTTCTTTCTCCACGAGATTGAATTGCAGAATTCTTCTATGTGAATGGCTCTGTCCCTGGATTTCAGTATTCTAATATCATCCACTGCTTTCAAATCACACAGAGACTTCTAAACACCAATTCCAATAGCAGACACTTTCTTTCAAGCAGCAATTTGGACGTCATATGGTCTCTTTGCAAAGTAACTTCTTAATTGATATGTACGGCTTGTTTGTATAGTCTTCTGTATGACAATTTTTGCCTCTAGCAATACTTTGAAACAACAATTTCAACGCCTCTATTTCTCTTCTTTCTGCTTATTGATTTTATAAAAAAAAACTATATGATATTCAACGTCTTTGATGTGTTTTCCTTCATAGCAATCTCCTCCAATTTGCTTTCAACCTCCAGATACACACAGGCTTGGGATTTATAATTCACAGGCACAAGATTATAATTGCTCGGATACCATATTTATGAACAATGAGCAATTATTATTGATAAAGAGCAGCATATTTATATACAAAATAAAGTGGTTATTCAAACCATTTAGTCGGGCATACCCGACCAACTACTCAACCAACAATAACTATTAAATAGTTATTAGTTGGGATATAAATGATCTAATATATAAACATTACAAATATTTTAACACTAACACCCCCTCTTAAGGTTTACATTACACAAATGGTACACACAACAAAACATGTTAATTAAAAAAATTACACATTCTTGAAAAGCTTTTCTTTGAAAAACAATTCCTAGACTAGGTAGAATTCCATCAAGTTGCCTCGTAACCCTCAAAAGGGTGTAGCTCTTGAGCTGAATTCCTTAGTTCCTGGATTACCATCTCCCTAAACTCTTGAATCACAGATCTCCTAAATTATTGGACAACAATCCATGTCGACCTACATCCATAGTGCTCCATCAAGTTGTCTCATGACCCTCGGAAAGGTATAATTCCCAAGATCCACACTCTCGAACTATCTGGGAAACAATTCATATTGAGTTTATACCAGATCCCTTCCTATTTTCAAAAAACAAACTTCACAATATGTGAGTTCTTCAATACTGTCAGCATCACACAAAAAAATAGAAAAACACATGCTTCTCATACAACACACCATCTCTAAGAAAGAAGTTGGCTCAAGATGATGAAAATCCTCCAGCCTCCTCTAGTGAATGGTTATTAAAATAAATATCCATCCCTAGTATCTTCAAAACAAAAGTCTTCAACAAAAGCATCTGGTGGATCCTCATCCTCAACACAAGCTAAGCTAACTTCATTTGGTTTGTCTTTGAGTTTTCCCTTGAGAACATCACTAGCTCTAGTTCTACAAGTCCAAGCTATGTGACCCTTTTTCTTACATAATAACCTTCAATTTCCCCTTTGTATCTAATCTTCTATTGTTTCTTCACGAGTATAATGCATTCTCCTGTTAGAATCAACTTCTATCTCTTCGGCATTTCTTCTCTTCTCTTCAACTAAAAGAACTAAAATCATATCTTCTAAAGTTTGAGAAGTTATTTGACTAAAAGTAAAAATAACATTATTGTATTTAGAAGGCGGATTGTTTAACTAAATAGCTTTAGCATCATTATCATCTACTGGAGCCTTGAATTCTGCTAGTTGTCTAATGAGAGACCTCAAATTGCTTATATGGTTTGAGATAGTGATGCTATCTTCCATGTTGAATCTAAATAATTAAAGTTTTAGGGAAAACTTTGCATTAATCACTTTTTTCCCCAAACATTTTATTCAAATTATCCCAAATTTCTATTAATGATTTTTCTGGATCTACATGATGTAATTCAAAGTCAAAAAGAGAAAGACCCATAATAGATCTGGCTTTATCATCTCTATTATGAAAATCTAGTAACTTATTTGCATCTATAGGTGCTTCCATAGTCCCATTTACTATTCCCCATAAATTTTTATTCATTAGTTGCATTTGAATTTTCGTTTTCCAAATATGAAAGTTGAAGTCAAAATATTTGTCTAATGGAATCTCCATTCTGAGATAAATACTCAAAAAAGAAACACTATGATCAAATTAACCTTATAACACCTTCATTAAATTCAAAAATATCCAATTGTTTCTCTCTTTTTGAAAAAACACATTAATAATCTTATCACTCCAATTTTTAAAATTTTAACAAAATATCCCCTATGAATTTAATTGTGAAGTCTCTTAAAATATCCCATCTCTTGAGTACAAAATCTAAAGCTTTCTATATACATACTCCTCTTTCTTATAAAACCCCAAAAAATTACTATGAAATGCAAATATTATGATGCTATGCATCCTTAATATTTCTTATAATATTATGATGCTATGCATCCTTAATGATAAAAAAAATGCAAATTTCTCATTCAAAATTATACTTTTGATACCTCTATGAAATATTAAGTCTTAACTTCATTCAAAATTTTGGTACCTTATTGTCAGATGTCAATGTCATATGGTTGTTTTTTTATATATTATATATTATCTTGCACCTTTGTCCTCCTTACACAACAATGGTCTTTCAATTATAAACCTAAGTTTGTATACAAATATGTAGCACTCGGTTTAAATTGGGCACACCAATCTCCTGCATTCGGCCAAGATCCCTTTTTCCTTACATCGACAGTTCTTATTGTGGTCCGAAAGCGATGTGGAGGAGGAATACACCAAAAAATAGATGCTTTCTTTTTTTTTCAGATGCACTGGTGCTCAAAACTCCAAAGTGTGCCAGTCAAAGCTACAAATACAATTTGTGTAGATTGCCTTACACCTCGTATCCTCTCATATGTGTTTTTTGAATGGAGCATGAAGATTTGTAAATGAAATTAAACCATATTGCAATCACAATAGACGCGTAATAATAATAATAATATTGAATTGTTTGGGATTATAAAGTATTATTCAAATACTTATAAAGCATTGTATTCCCATTACAATTTCCCCAACTATTCTATAGGAATAACTCCCAACTAATTACTAACTTAAGTAACTAAGATGACTTTATTTCAAATGTAAACCTTAATATTCTAACAGAAACCCCAATAGCTATTTAAGCCAAAGAAGGCAGCAAGGAAGGAGTTAGTGAAAAATATTCTTTGGGAGGTTTTTGGGAGAGACAATTGGTCGATTAGGCCGAGAGTGGGGCAAGTTTATCTGGTAGTTCATAGGTTGGCAACATAGTAAGGGAAAAAGAGAAAAGAAGGCCACATCGTGTGGACTCATAAATAACCAGGAGCTAAGTGCTTGTTGTATGTAGGTGGGCATGACCCATCAATGTAACATGTAACTTCATTATTTCAATGAAGTAGAGTGTTTACTTTCATGTGCATCTTTTTTTTCTATTGTGTGTGTAGGTGTGTCAATGGACATCTCTTCATTGGGACCCCCAGTGGCAGTTGCATCATGAACACTCCAACATCAACAGTGTGTAGTTGATCAAGGTGAAGTGCAATGGGATCAATATGGCTCTAGTTCAACTACATGTGAAAATACACAAGACATGAAACAACAATATCTGAATTTGTTTTGAATTAACTTCAAAGATGAAGTTTCCAAAAGGGGAGGAGGATGCCATGGGCCAATTTCCCCTACTTCTCCCTAAATTACTTTAGTTAGGAGTATTCGAATCAAACCAATTTTTAATTATAAGACTTTGATTAAAATATCTTGATGACAATTAGTTTGTAACTATCAAACTTGATATTTGAATATTTGCAATATTGATGCTTATGTTATTGTGTTTCTTCAAAAATGTGCTTATATGTTTAATTTATCTAGAAATCACAGTTTTATAAATAATGTTTGTGGGATATGAACCTGATAAGGAACCTTACACTAATTTATAATTTACCTAAGGAATTAGATAAAATATGAATGACGTGGATTTTATTAATATGTCAATGGTTAAATTTTATCATTCAATACCTTGATTTGTTGGTTTGAGTGTGCACAAGGCACATGTGATGTAGATAGCCAAACAAAGTAGAAGGGGGTATCATTTTCCATAGATTCATTCGATCGGTACATGAGGTGTTGATGCAATGCCACATTGGCACAATGTAGAGTGAATGGGTGACAAGGTAGAGTGACAAAGATGGTGTTAGAATTAATAATTGACCATCAAATTAGAGAAATTGCATGACAACAATGGATTGGCTTTTATATTAGGTGATATAGAATACCAAGGGGAATAAACTTAGAAAAAGAACCTAGATTTGATAAGATCTTATAAATTACAGAATACCACTAAAATAAAAAGTGCCTTGGATGACAAGGGAATTAAATGGAGATGGAATAGTGTTGGCAAGATGAATTGGTGCACAATGAATAGATAAGAAGGTTGGAGCCAATGAAGAAAAGTAACCAAGAGAAAAAAGTCAACTCCAACAAGTTTTCAAAGAAGCTAAGGAATATAATTGAGTGATGGGAATAAGAAAAACCCTAGGAGTAAGACATTGCCAAGGTCAACCAACGAGGTACAATGTGGAAGCCTAAGAGAAATAGGATAAATAGAGAGAGCCTACAAAAGGATTAAGTTTTTATCAATCATTCTTAGAATTTTATCCAAAAAAAGTATACTCTAAGTTCAAAAGTTATACTATGGAGTGATCAAACCAAGCCAGAAGCAAATTGGAATACATAGTAGTAGGGAGAGGGTATGTGACGAAGGAAGTAATCTATTGTGTTGAGTCATTTTCTATTAAGTCTATGTTGTTTTATAACATACATATATATCTGAGTCTAGTTGAAAACTTACCACAAATAAGCCATTGATCCAAAACCCTATAGGTTTTTCTAGTATAAGCTCATGATGATGATATTTTTATTGTTAGTTATTTGAACAAATTTAACCAATGCCCTAAGGCACTTTGTGGCATAGGGGAACTCCACGATCAATTATGTCGATTTCTTGATAATCTTGGTATTGTATTTAATTATGTGAAAGTCAAAAATAAGGACTCCAAACAAAATACCTTGAGATCCTATGTGTCACAAGAATAAAATATAAAATGTTTTACAACTATGAGGCCTCAATGGGTAAAGTTGAGGTTGCCCCCATCAGAAGATTGTAGCTTAAGACATGTGGTTGGTGCCAAGGTGGCCACTTGAGTTGGTGTTAGGTGGAAGGGTTGGTGCCCTAGATTTTGATGACCCTATTTTCTTTGATTTATCTGAGCTTGTGTCCACGTGTCAAGAATAATATTCTTAGTGCTGTCTCTTGTTGCCTTCCTGATATTTGTTATCATTTGTCTTGTTTGTTTAAGTCTTGTTAGTGGTAGGAATTAGTATATGTCTAGTCTATTGTTGGGTTGGTGTCCATGATAGTCTATAATGAAGTATATCAAATAGGCACAAAGAATGGCATCAATGGAATGGAGTTGGGTTTACATGTAGGTAGTCACAATAACTTCTTCAATCACAACTAGTTGTGCACGTTGTCCGTAGTACCCCCTATGGAACTGGCATAACAGTCGTCCTGTGCACTTCATTTGGTCCCCTAGAAGAGCATGTAGCAAGGCACATCACAAATTATGGTGACCTTGTACTCATATGTGTATACTTTCTTATATCAACCTATAATGCATGTATGATAATCTAAAAGGAAACCCTTGCTTGTCTGCTTAAGCTAACTGTAATAAATGAACCATGTTTGAATTTGTACAAGGACTATATGCACCTTAGTGAATTCTCAGGTGTAAGGCATTAATGCACAAGGGACACAAGAGACAAGGAGCAGCGCGATAATCTAACATTTAGTTGGAGAGAATGCACAATGGAAATTAGAGTGGCACAAAAAAAGTTGGTGGTCTATGTTGAGTGTCAATGGATGATCATCAAATTCCTAAAGTGAAAAGAGGAGCAACACATCACTATGGTAACTTAGGATCATCTAATATTTGGTAACTATGTATCTTAGGATGTATTGTGATCTATGTGATGTTCTAATTCTCTAAGTATCTTATTTAGCAATTAGTGAAGTTGTTGCAAATGAAAAGGTACTCGGATGAAGATGTATTCTTGGTCATTAATCTTTATTGATGTATGCCCAAGTGTTAACATAAATTTAAGAAGGCCCATCCAAGAGGATGAAATGAGTCATGCAAACTTAAAAGAGACTAGTTAAGAATTCTACATAATTTTATGATATTAATCATGGATTGTATTTGAACACCTATTGTGATAAATATGTTTTTTAATTGGTCAAAATGTTATAGACCTATTGACCGTAGTATGACCTAGAACGGGGTTCCTGGAGTGGATTGGCCTATTGATTAGCCATCTCCATGTTCTAACTATGTGTTGATCTCTATTTGTGGGACAGCTCTATAAGTCATCTGCATGGATCGAGATCGAGATGCCGATTCAGATGACCAATTAGTTTCAGATCTGGATCCCACATTTGGTTTGTTTAGTAAAATGCCCCAATATGTTTATACCTTTTACCTACTGAGTCAAACGTGTTATACCCTGGGGATGTAAGGTTTCTCCTTTTTTCATACTCGCTATTATATATGATGCACTATTACTAGCACTAGCACTTGTACCCTTTGGAGGTTTAAGGGATATGCCAATAGGAAATTTAAGGAAAGAATCAATGAATTTAATAATACATAAATAATATTATACCAATAAATTTATACATGCTTTAAGTACAAATAAAGATGGCATTCAATAAGTTTTAAGATTCATTTGTAAGAGTTACACTCGTTCGATGAACGTAAATAGTCCCATGTCATTGCATGATCAAAGATTAGTATTGATGTTGCATCGAACAAAATTTCATAAGAATTTCTTTTCATCTTTGTAATAAAATTTTCTTTTGCAACTAGTGTCATTCCTATGCACGAAAAGAGAATGTTGTCATTCAAAAATCATAATTTGTAATCATTTTATTATGAATGAAAACTAAACAATAAAAATAAATCCTTCAGCAAGAGGATAAATCTTCGAGTTTTAGTTTTTTTGGTCATCAATTATTGACCTGTATAAGATAAACAATGTAATTGATTAGTTTTTTATTTTTATCTTTTTAAAAAGAGGATAATCAAATATTAGAAAAAATATCATTATTTTTTATTTGAGGGATCTTGCAACTAATTGTACACACCTGGATTTACTATTGCAACATGAGAGTAGTTGTAGGCGAGCTTCTTATTTCTTTTTGATAATGTTGTAAGGTTTTTTTCATTCTGGAGTTGTGGTCGAAAGAGAATGTAGGCTCTATACAAAGGCCTTTTATAGACTTGACTCTAGACATTGTTGTAAATGTGAGGCCTTATCTTTCAATTTTACCAATATCGATTGTGGATTTGTTTAGTGTAAGGCCTTGTGACTTGTGTATAGTGATAGCTCATGCCATGGATAGTGATATTTTCCTATGATTGCCTCATGATATGTTGTATTGGTATAGTTTTTGGGTTTGTTTCATCCCATGGTGGACCATTATAGTTATCAAATGTTACTGTAACGTATGTTGACAATTTTGGTGGTTTTGATCCAATTGGATATATAATATCTTTGACCTCTCCTAAGAGAGCCATTTACAAGTCCAACTTGGATCCATAAGTTTGTTGTAAGCATGACACGTTGACATTTTCTTATTAAACCTCTTGGGGAAGTTGCTCATCATTGCTATCAATGCCTAATTTATGTTGTGTATTTACTACAAGACTAAGTGCAACAGGAAGATTTAGTAGTTTTAGCATTTTTTGTTGTCTAATATTACTAGCTCATTTGTTGCAAACAAGTATATTGATTGGTCAAAATCTTCTTGTTCAGTTGTTGTTAGTTGCTTGTTTGTGCGGGTCATTAATACTTCCCAGTCATGTTGTGTTGGTTCTGCATTGCGCATGTTTTGTAATGTATGGCAAAGTTGCATTTGAATTGGATCATCACCGTGTTGTCTAAATATTGCTTGCAATGTAACAACTATATTAAATTTGTGTCATAGATTTATTGCAGTTGTGTGTGATGCATAGATAGGTTTGTCCATTACAGGTGGCAATTGGGCAAGGTCTCCCACGAGAATTATAGAAATGCCATTAAAGCAGAGATGTGCTTGTTGGGGGATTGCTTCTCGTAACCTGCTATCAATTTTCAATAGTAGTTCTGGGCCAATGAAGCTCATATCATCAATAAGAATATATCGTATGTTTTTCATATCTTCTTGAAATGTTGTCAATGTTTGTCCTTGCAATGGTTGCATTTCTTTAATTAGAATCCTAAGGGTTGCATGTATAGTTGAGGCTTGTATGTTAAATGATGTAATTCTTGTTGGGGCGAGAACAAGGAGTGGGTTTTCTCTTTTTGGTACTTGATTTTGAAGTGTATTTATTATGCAACTAATTAGATAGGATTTTCCTGTGCCTATAGTTCCTTGTATGAGCATATGTAGTGGTTGTTTTGAGGCATTATCTATTGAGTGAGTTGTAATGATAGTAAGTGCTAGTTGTTGTTTTGATGACAATGTATAGTTTTGGTTGTGCAAAGTTAAGGGGGGACGAACATCTTGTTTGTGTTTACAAATTGAATTGCAACATCATGCAAAATTGGTTGAACATTATGTTTTTCCCATTTGTTATTGTTGTCAAAATCATGTTGATCTAGCATTTCAAGTTAATTCAAATTGAGACTATTAACAAGGCCCATTTGAGACAATAACTCCCATTCATTAATTTCTATAGTATCTTGTATATCCATCTCTTTATCAGAATAGTCTTCCCCTTCAAGCACATCCTCAATTTGATCTATGCGATCAATATGCCATGAATTGTATTTTTGTGTATTCATATGCTTTCGATTATTGACGATTTCTTCCTTATTGAGGCCTATATCTCTGTCAAATTGATGAAAAATGTTTATTTAGAAGTAATTCACTCCAATAGAAAGTTTCCAAATATTCGGAGTCTTCTTTTGGAATGCTATAGAACTGTGGAAATACCTACACTATTTCCTTTTCTTTTCTATCTTGCCATTTGGATCCTTTGCAGTGAGCAACGTATGTGAAGTATCTTGTTGATTCAAGTAGTGTTATCATTTCTAGGTGAGATGGATGGTGCATATATGATTGTATGTAGTTCGATTGTATCTCAATACCTTCTATTATTTTTTCAGGTGACATAACACTTTCTTTCCTGCATTCAATGATATAAACTTTCGATTACAAATCACAATAGGTAATTTTTGTAGCATATGACATGTTTCTTGTGCTCCTATATCTCATTCTGCAACAATCTCTGCCATGAATTTTTGATATGCTCTTAAAGCCTGGTCTTCTAATCTTTGATTTGCACATATTCTTGCTAACATATTTACACAACTCTCTAATTTTCTTTCAACTTCAAATGCATACTTGGCAATGTATTTGAGAACAAGTAGTCATGAGATAACAGGTTGGCAATCTATATTAGCTCTCCATATTGAGAGCATCTCAAGGTTATGAACGTTTAACTTGCCATCATTTCTTGATGGTTTGTAAGATTTGTTCCCTGATTCATCACATGACAAGGTGGATGTTTCTTGTTCTTTCCATGGAGCCTTGCATCTACATTGTACATATTGCCCTTTCTTACGTAGGTAAGTCCTCTCACTATATTTAGTGTGTTTTTGTACATGATTAATTAACTCTTCATAATCATTGTAGGAGTTGGTAGAGAATATTTTAGATGTGTTTAATAGGCATGGCTCATCCATTGGATTTTTATGTATCATGTTATTTATTTCAGACTTAAAACGAGGGTCCCAAGTAGTGACATAGTTGTCAAAGAATTATTTTGCTCTATCCACTTCTACATTATTTTCCCAATCTAGTGTATCCATGTTTGGTACATTTTGGAGCCAAAGGAATCCATGTATATGTGCAGAACCTCGATGTTGCCATTCATACCTATACTAGTAATTTTGTGCACACATGAGCTTCTCGATGACCTCCTCAAGGAAAATTGTGAATCGTTGATGTAGATATAGGGATGTCATCTATGGGTTTTTGATGCAGAGGTAGGAGGACCAAAACTATCCTCAATAACATTAACAAATCAAAGAACTAATCCAATTTCTTTTGTCAGGTTGAAGAGAACATTAATACAGACTTTTCATCCAATTTTCATGAAGATCCAATGGTAGGAGAGAAAGTTATGACTCTTTTCCCAAAACTACAAACTCTAGGCAGCGTTCAGACCTGCCCTCACCAAAATTGCAATATCTCTCACAAAACTTAATGAAATTATACCAAACCAAAATAATTGTAAACTACAAACACATATATTTCCATCCATCTATTATATACATCAATGTGAGGCCGTACCAAGTCGTACCATGCATATTTTCAGACTGTATATTTAGAAAATTAAACTCTGCAGACCTACCCTCAATAAAAATGCCATAACTTATTCAAATCTTAATTAAATTTGATGCAACAAAAATAAATGGAAAGTAGACTCAATAATATTTCCAACCATATATGGCTTGCTCCTGTATATGTCTGTATAGAACCGTACCAAACACTGCAACAGGACTGTTGCAGGAAAAATCAAAAAATTACAGTCCATAAAACACTCCTATCTTTCACAAAACTAAATAAAAGTGCATGGGACAAGAAGAAAATGGAAGGTGGTTGAAGGATATAACATTTTAAATCCATTAGGCATCCATTCAATTCCATACAGGGCCATACAATAGCAAAAGATAACAAATTTCTGAAGGAAAATACAGGAAAACATTATTTTTTCTCATTCCATGCTCAAATCTTCAACCACCCACGAATTCTTCATGGTTACAAGGCCTTTTAAAGGAATTAAAACATGTCTCTTTAGTTCATAACTGATTTGGAGTGAACCAAGAGCCAAATGACTCTTCACCTTCCAAGTTTGCATCTTTTTTCCAATTTTACATTGACAACCTTTACATGGTTTGCAATATTTTGCATTTTTGAAACTCCTAATGACCTAAACACATAAAAATGACTTGATAAACCTCATCACAATGTGGAAGCATACAAATTTAATCAAACTCAAAGATTTGTCCAGGGCAATATTAATTTACCAAGGTGCTCCTGCACCATACAACCAACCAACAAAATTTCCAAGTCCCTTGGAAATGTATCTGCAACAAAAGTCTTTTTCCTCTGTCTTTATCTTCAATCTTCTCAGCTACAATCTTCCAATCTATAGAAATGGTGACCAACCAACCAACAAAACAAACTACCATCTTCACAGAGCATCCTCAGGCTCCTTCTACTCCCATCAGTGGAGTATTCTTCGGGCTGCAACATCAAGTGCTTCTTCAGGTATCCATCTCTCTCATTGCTTCACAACAAACCAACTCACCAAACCATTCATCTCACCCAACAGCAGATCCTAGTGATGCACCTACCACTCTCTCCTCAGTGGTTTCTCTATGCATCCTTCTCCAGCCAAATCTCTATTAGAGAATGGTCATGACAGACCTCATCTTGTCTGCCCACACACAATCTCAGAAAACATCCTTCTTGCAGCTAGATGGAACAAGCACCTGCAACCAAACAACTGAGCAACACAAAATCCAAAAGGTGTAGATTGCCTCCCTCGGCAATCTATCTACACAATCAAGATCTTCTCGCTCTTTACCTGCCTTCTCAGTGATAGGAAAAAAAAAATACACACCACCCAAATCTTTCGCCAGCTTTGATACCAATATGATGCCGAGGTAGGAGGACCAAAACTATCCTCAATAACATTAACAAATCAAAGAACTAATCCAATTTATTTTGTCAAGTTGAAGAGAACATTAATATAGACTTTTCATCTAATTTTCATGAAGATCCAATGGTAGGAGAGAAAGTTATGACTCTTTTCCCAAAACTACAAACTCTAGGCAGCGTTCAGACCTGCCCTCACCAAAATTGCAATATCTCTCACAAAACTTAATGAAATTATACCAAACCAAAAGAATTGTAAACTAGAAACACATATATTTCCATCCATCTATTATATGCATCAATGTGAGGCCGTACCAAGTCGTACCATGCCTATTTTCAGACTGTATTTTTAGAAAATTAAACTCTGCAGACCTATCCTCAATAAAAATGCCATAACTTATTCAAATCTTAATTAAATTTGATACAACAAAAATAAATGGAAAGTAGACTCAATAATATTTCCAACCATATATGTCTTGCTCCTTTATATGTCTGTATAGAACCGTACCAAACGCTGCAACAGGACTGTTGCAAGGAAAATCAGAAAATTACAGTCCATAAAACACTCATATCTTTCACAAAACTAAATAAAAATGCATGGGACAAGAAGAAAATGGAAGGTGGTTGAAGGATATAACATTTTAAATCCATTAGGCATCCATTCAATTCCATACAGAGCCATACAATAGCAAAAGACAACAAATTTCTGAAGGAAAATACAGGAAAACATTGTTTTTTCTCATTCCATGCTCAAATCTTCAACCACCCACGAATTCTTCATGGTTACAAGGCCTTTTAAAGGCATTAAAACATGTATCTTCAGTTCATAATTGATTTGGAGCGAACCAAGAGCCAAATGACTCTTCACCTTCCAAGTTTGCATCTTTTTTCCAATTTTACATTGACAACCTTTACATGGTTTGCAATATTTTGCATTTTTGAAACTCCTAATGACCTAAACACATAAAAATGACTTGATAAACCTCATTACAATGTGGAAGCATACAAATTTAATCAAACTCAAAGATTTGTCTAGGGCAATATTAATTTACCAAGGTGCTCCTGCACCAGTTTTTAATCACGTTATCTGTGCAATGTTTGTTGGAGTGCAATGTAGATGTATTATTGGTTGGAAAAAGATTGTGTAAATTAGGCCATTTTGTATCAACTGTACTCAATGTGAAGAACAAAGTTGGTGAACCTATTTGGTTGATCATATTTTTTAGATTACCGTGAGTAGACCCAAAATTCATTAGTTCTTTAGGCAATTGATTGTCTAGTAGCCTATGTAAGTGGGCATGAAGGTCTTCGATAGTGGTTGGTATATTGTCTTCTGCTTTTCTTTTGATAAATATTGAGGTAATTTCTTTGCTATGATGGAGCATCATAATATTTAGAAGAAAGTTTTTAAATCTTGGATGGCATCCAAATCTATTGTCATGAAACTGCATGAGGTGTAAGGCATATTCATGAAATTGTACCTCCCTAGCTCAAGTTTGCATGTGTAGTGCATTGCCATTTGGAAATAGAGTAGCAAATGCCATGTCTAACAGGCCCTCAGTAGTGTACTCATTTATGGGTGTTGACCCAATGTGGGGCCAATCAATGATGGTATCATTTTCACTTTCTATTTGTAATGCTTCTTTAATGATTTGTAGCTCACGATGTTTAGTTGATAGTATTACCATAAATGATGTTGAATATTTTGTTTCATTTTCTAGATCATCTTGATTGTTGTCTATTTCAATGTTGTTGATGTTGGTTCTTCATTTTCACTTTCAATAGTATGAAGCATTTTAGAAATGTCTATAGGTAGCAGTGATAATGCGTTGGCATCGATTTCAACATCCTTATAGTACGGGTCATTTTTTATTTTGTATTCTAGTGCATTTCTAACATGACTTCTACTTACATAGAAATCATAGTTACTCTCATGTGTATTAATTCTTCAGACTATTAGTACATCCAAGTCTTGAATTCTATGTGGAAGAGATTTCTTTATCATTTTGATGCAGGAGCATCCCTAGTTCAAGAGTAATCTTACATCAACCAAAAAAAATATTTGCATTTCAGTTTGTTTGCATTTTAGTTCTTTCATTTTCTAGTTCAGTTCAAAGTAGTTAATTTAGAAGTAGTTTCAGCTTGTGGTCCGGTTTTGGCAATTCACATCTTGCGGATCTGGACTTAGCATCTACATTCATTCATCTACATCATATCAAGAATTCAAAGCATTTGGATCAGTTACCAGAAAGATATCGCTATCAAAAGATCTACTATTTTCTCAGAACAGAGCACTTTAGCAGTTCCTGATAATCAGCTGAAGGAGAAGGCTTGTGGATCATTCCTTGACTTGTAGATCTCAATGACACATCATTCAATGTCCTGTGGTTCATGGCTGACCTTCCCCAAGGTTCCGTACGTTGTTCCATTCACTTGAGGAAGTGTTCTATGCATTTAGGTCTGACCTATCTGTGAACATGTTACAACTCTTCATTGGAGTTTGTGACCTTCCTTAGCCGACGCAGAGGAACCTTTTGGTCCAGAAACAATATATATTGATGTAATAGATCCTTAGGAAAGCAGCTATTCACATAAGAAAGATCTGATAGTTTAGATTTTGTGCGAAGGGAGCTTCAAAGCTTTATCTTGCGCATGTATGTAATCAAGCCTGTGAGCCCTAATTGTAAGCTCGCATGTTGCCGGCCAGATTGTATTTAAATTCTTTGATATATTAAATGACTGAATCTACAATTGTTCTATTTTCTTTGAGTTGTTTCCATTGTGTTTACTCTTGCTACACGGTCTGGATTGTTCATTCTATGAACCCTCCTACCGTGACTGCACCAAGTGGTATCAAAGTGAAAGTTTGATTCTTTGGAGCGAATTGGTGAAGGGGATTCAGTAAGATCTTGTTGTGAGCAGATCACCAATCTGAGGCAGGTTACTTGTGTGCAACCGATCACTGATTGTGAGGCAGTTGTCGCTTGTAGCCCAATCACCGAACCTGATGCAGTTTGCACTTGGTCCTAGGAAGACGCCACCGCAAAGAGTTCCTCCTATTGGTACAATGGCTAATAGAATGGATGAGATGATGGAATTGATGAGAACAATGCAAATTCATTTGGATTTTGTTGAAGAAGATAGGTGAAGAGGATTGACACGAAGACCTAATGTTGAAAGTGATGATGAGGAAGAATTTCAATCTGCTAAACAAATTGGTGAAACCTTAGAAGGCAATGAAGAAGAAGAATTAGACCAGATAAAGATGTTGCGAGCTATTTCAAAGATTGGAAAAAGACCTAGAGTTGATGTACCGAACTATCCTGGTAATTTGAATCCTGAAGAATTGATTGACTGGATAAATGACATGGAAGAATACTTTGAATATGAGGCGATTGAATATCCGAAGAAGGTGAAATTTGCAAAGACAAAGTTAAAAGGACATGCCGCTATATGGTGGAAAGAAGTTCAGTTGGAAAGAAATAGAAGAGGAAAATAAAAGATTACAAAGTGGGACCGGATGGTGACAAAGTTGAAGAATCAGTTTATACCTGTTGACTATGAGTTGGAGTTGTTGAAAAGATTGTAGAACCTGAGACAAAAGGAGAAATATGTGAAGGAGTACACTAAAGAATTTCATAAGATGGTAATAAGGACATGACATAGTAAAGCAAGCAAGGAGAAAGTGGCTAGATACATCAATGGACTGAGATTGAACATTCAAGAAGAACTAAGCTTGGTAAGGATGACATCTTTGGAATAAGCATATCAGTTTGCCCTGAAAGTTGAAGAGAAACTGAATAAGAGACATGATCAGAGATAGAGAGGAAGAGGAGGTAAATTTTAGAGAGGAAGAACATTTTTTGGAGGAGACAGATCATTTATGGAGAAGAACAAGTTTGACAGCCCAGTTAAGAAGGATGATAGAGATAACAATGCTTACCAAAGAGATGACATAAATTTTTATCGGAGAGGAAACCCTAGTGAATACCAGAATGAAGGATACAGAAGAGAAGGAAGAGGATTTGATAGGAGGACATTCAGAGGTACTTGTTTCAAGTGTGGAGGTGAAGGACATAGAGCATTTGAGTGTAATCAGGGTAGTACAAGCAAGAGGATAGAAAACAGTGGAAGAGCAGCCTATGTTGAAGAAGAACCTGTTGAGTTAGATGACCCCTATTCTGTTGGTAAACCTAAGAAAGGAGAATCATTGGTGATGAGGAGAGTATTATTTCAAACAGAGGCAACTAAGGAACCATCACAGAGGAAAAGTTAATTTAGAACTAGATGCAAAATCAGAGGTAAGTGTTGTAAAGTTGTAATTGATAGTGGGAGTTCAGATAACCTAGTTTCAGAGGAGATGGTGACTAAGCTAAAGTTGGAAAGATTGAAACACCCTAAGCCCTATCAAATAGCATGGATTCAGGATGATCATAAGGTACTGGTAAGTGAACAATGTCTGGTGAAATTTCATATTGGATCTTATCATGACGAAGTCTTGTGTGATATTATGCATATGGATGTTTGTCATATCTTGTTGGGTAGACTTTGGTAGTATGATAGAAAAGCTATACATGATGGGAGAAAGAATACATATACTATATCAGAAAATGGGAAAAGAATTACTTTGATTCCTTCAGAAGATGATCCTAAAGATGTGGTATGTGGAAATGCTAGAATCTGTTTGGTAGATGGAAGGAAATTTTTGGATGGTTTAAAATTGGAAAGTATGTGTTATGCCTTGATTCCTAAAGCACCTGAAGTAGTGAAGAAAGAAATTGAACTAGATGAAATAAAGGAGTTGCTGACAGAGTATGAATACATCATATCAGATAATGTACCTAAAGGATTACCACCTATAAGGAGTATCAGTCATCACATGGATCTTATACTAGGAGCAAGTTTTCCTAACAAAGCAGCACACTAGATGACACAGATAGAGAATGAAGAACTGGATAGACAGATACAAGAGTTGTTGAGAAAAGGTTTGATTAGAGAAAGTTTGAGTCCTTGAGTAGTACCTGTAGTGCTTGCACCGAAGAAGGATGGAGAATGGAGAATGTGTACCAATTCCAGAGCAATAAACAAGATCACAGTTAAGTATAGATTTCCTTTACCTAGGATGGATGATTTCATGGATTGATTGAGTGGAGCAAGATATTTCACAAAGATAGACTTGAAGAGTGGATACCATCATATCAGAATCAGAGAAGGTGATGAATGGAAGACTACTTTTAAGACAAATGAAGGATTGTATGAGTGGTTAGTGATGCCTTTTGGATTGACAAATGCACCGAGTACTTTCATGAGATTGATGAATGAAGTCTTGAATAAATTCTTGGGTAAGTAGGTGATTGTGTACTTGGATGATATTCTGATATTTAGTAAGACAAAAGAAGAACATTTGTGGCATATTAGACAAGTTTTGCAGAGATTGAGAGAAGAGAAATTGCTAATAAACATCAAGAAGTATAGTTTCATGAAGGAAGAATTGGTATATTTGGGATTTGTGATTTTTGCGAAAGGATTGAAGATGGACCCTAAGAAAGTGAAAGTAATTATTGAATGGCCTACACTGGAGAGCATTGGAGAGGTTAGATCATTTCATGGATTGGCTAGTTTCTACCGGAAGTTCATTAGAAATTTTAGTTCAGTTTGTAACCCTATGATAGAGACAATGAGAGGTGACATAAAGGATTTCAAATGGACATCTGGAGTAGATAAAAGTCTTGAGTTGTTGAAGTAGAAAGTGACAGAGCAACCTGTTTTGGCATTGCCAGATTTCAATAAGGTGTTTCAAGTTGATTGTGATGCAAGTGGAAGTGCAATTAGAGCAGTGTTAAGTCAAGAAGGTAGACCTATAGCATATTTCAGTGAGAAGTTGAATGATGCAAGGATAAGATATTTAGTTTATGATCAAGAGCTCTATGCTATAATTCAAGCCTTGAAGAAATGGAGACATTACTTGTTACCTAAGGAGTTTGTGTTGTATACAGATCATCAAGCTTTGCAATATTTAAATAGTCAAGGTAAGTTGAATCAGAGACATATGAGATGGGTAGAGTTCATGCAGAGTTATACTTTTGTGTTGAAGCATAGGAGTGGTAAATCAAACAAAGTTGTTGGTGCATTGAGTAGGAGAAGAAACTTGTTGACAGAGATGAGAGTTGAAGTGTTGGGTTTTGATAAATTGAAGAACGTGTATGAGGGAGACACTAATTTTGTAGAACCTTGGAAGGCATGTAAAGAACCTGTTGTGACAAATAGAAGTAATTGGTTAGACTATTTCATTCAAGAAGATATGTTGTTCAAAGGAAGTCAGTTGTGCATACCTAGAATTTCAATGAGAGCTAATTTGATCAAGGAGAAGCATAGTGGTGGATTGGTAGGACATTTTGGCATTGATAAGACAGTGGCTTTGGTAAGTGAAAATTACTTTTGGCCTTCAGATAAATAAGGATGTTCAGAGATTTGTGCAGAGTTGTAGAGTTTGCCAAGTTGCAAAAGGGAGTAGTCAGAATACTGGATTGTATAAACCTTTGACAGTGCCAGAGAGACCTTGGGAAGACATAAGCATGGATTTTTTAATGGGATTACCTAAGACACAGAGATGACATGATTCAATATTTGTAGTGGTTGACAAATTTTTAAAGATGGCTTATTTCATACCTTGTAAGAAGACAACTGATGCAGTGCATGTAGCTGACCTATTTTTCAAAGAGATTGTGAGATTGCATGGATTACCTAAGAGTATAGTTTCAAATAGAGATACAAAGTTTGTTGGATACTTTTGGAAGACACTTTGGAAGAAGATGAAGATAGATTTGAAGTTTAGTTCTACTTTTCATCCACAGACAGATGGACAGACAGAGGTAGTGAATAGGAGTTTGGGAAACTTGTTGAGATGTTTGGTTGGAGACAAAGCCAGAAGTTGGGATTTGATTCTTTCACAAGCAGAGTTTGCATACAATAATTCAGTAAATAGGAATACTGGAAAAAACACCTTTTGAGATTGTTATCGGAATGAATCCTAGAGGAGTTATAGAATTGAGGGATATCAGTATAGAAGAAAAGAGAAGTGTAGAAGCAGAAGAATTTGCAGATCATATGAAGACAGTGCATAATCAGATAAAGAAGCATTTGGAGAATATGAACAGTGAGTATAAGGAAAAGGCTGATGAGAAGAGAAGACATAAGGAGTTTGAAGTTGGAGAGGAAGTGATGGTATACTTGAGAAAAGAAATATTTCCAAGTGGGACGTATAACAAGTTGAAGATGAAGAAGTTTGGACCTTGTAGGATACTCAGGAAATTTGATTCGAGAAATGCATATGAAGTGGAATTATCGGAGACATTGGGTATATCACCTATTTTCAACATTGCAGATCTTTATCAGTATCATGAAGCAGAATTCAGTGACAGCATGGAAGAAGACTTGAAGAAGTGATTACCACGACAAGCATGAGAATAGATAGAAGACATTTTGGACAGCAGAGTTGGACGTAGCACTAGAGGAAGACAATACAAAGAATATCTTGTGAAGTGGAAAGGCAGACCGGAAGAAGATTCATCATGGGTTTCTTAGGTTGAGGTGGACCGTCTTGGTTCTCCCCTAGCCCTACCAAAGTGAGGGACTCACTTTTTCAATAACCCCAGATGTCTGATGCAGGAGCATCCCTGGTCCAAGAGTAATCTTGCATCAACCAAAAAAAACATTTGCATTTTAGTTCTTTTATTTTCCAGTTCAGTTCAAAGCAGTTCAGTCTCAGCTTGTGGTCTGGTTTTGGCAATTCACTTCTTGTGGATCTGGACTTAGCATCTACATTCATTCATCTACATCATATCAATAATTTAGAGCATTTGGATCAGTTACTGGAAAGATATCACTATCAGAAGATTAATTATTTTCTCAGAATAGAGCACTCTAGCAGTTCCTGATAATCAGCTGAAGGAGAAGGCTTGCGAATCATTCCTTGACTTGTGGATCTCAATGACACATCATTCAATGTCTTGTGGTTCATGGCTGACCTTCCCCAAGGTTCCGCACATTGTTCCATTCATTTGAGGAAGTGTTCTATGCATTTAGGTCTGACCTATCTGTGAACATGTTACAACTCTTCATTGGAGTTTGTGACCTTCTTTAGCCGACGCGGAGGAATCTTTTGGTCCATAAATGATATATATTGATGTAATAGATCCTTAGGAAAGCATCTATTCACATAAGAAAGATCTGATAGTTTAGATTTTGTGTGAAGGGAGATTCAAAGCTTTATCTTGCACGTGTATGTAATTAGGCACATGAGCCCTAATTGTAAGCCCGCACGTTGCCGGCCAGATTGTATTTGAATTCTTTGACATATTGAATGACTAAATCTGCAATTGTTCCATTTTCTTTGAGTTGTTTCCATTGTGTTTACTCTTGCTACACAGTCTGGATTGTTCATTCTGTGAACCCTCCTACCATGACTGCACCACATTTTGACATCTTGTGGGAAGATAATATTGTGTCCACTATATTTGTATTGTCTTCCATGAGTGTGTGTAACTTGTATTGGATTTGCACGTGCAATGGGCATCTCTTCTACTTGAGTGAAAATTCTCAACACATTTGGTTGCTCACCTAGGTCCATATTATTAGATGCAGAGAATCAATTTATGTCTTTCTCACTAAAGCATCTTCTACAAATAGGATTGTTGTTTGATGAATGGACATGCATTCTAGGGTAGCTTTCCTTACATATAGTACATGTTTGTAAGTTTAATAGTGCATCTATTCGATTTCTAAATTTTGTAGATGCATCCATAAAGTTAGTGGACCAGTTCATATCCATGTTATTAATTGAATTTGTGTTTTGTGACAATCGTTTAGGTAGATGTGTTTGATATTGCTTACTAGTTCCATGTGTTAGGTTCGAAGTCACTATTTTAGAAGGAAAATAATTTTGTCAATTTTGGGAACTTGTAGAAGCTTGTGTGTGCCTAGATATTGATTGATCTAATGCATGTTCTAAGTGTTGTGTGTGTTGCATACTACGACGCACACTTATTTCTTCTTTATGGCGAGCATAATACAAGCAACTTCTCTTACGAGATTGTACATCTATGGGTTTAGTTTGGGATGGTTGTCTCTTAGATTCTTGTAGGTTTGAGTTCATCATATGGAAAAAATTGTATACTACATTGTTAATAATGTGTAAATGAAATAACATGCACAATAATAGAAGATATATAGTTGTTTATACGTTGTACATTGAAAAACCATAAAAGTTTAAAATTAGAAATTTTAATAAATTTTTAAGTATATGTTACATAAAAAGGATATATTATTGAAAATGTATCTCCATTGAAGTATTATAGAAAATTACAATTGTATATGTTCCAATTGTAAGAATTGGATATACATCTACTTTTTGTTAACATTGCACAAATCAGTAATTTCATTTAACAGAAAGTTGCTTTCATTTTGTGAAATCAATTATCTCAATTTCTAAGATTATTGATTTCAACCGTGCTTCATTATTGTATATTTAATTTCTACTTGAAAGGGTGAAGAGAAATTGTTTGAATATTACATATTTAATAACATCTTCACTATTTGTTTCTGCTTCTTGGTTGAACTATAGCAAATATAATTCTTTTGCAGGCATGCCAATGAGTTTAGTTGTTGCCTCTTCAAAAGAAATTGCCTATATAGTACCTGTGTGAACTTGAAGCTTTATTTGAAGTACATATCTGTAATTGTAGTCTTCAAATGTAGCTTCACACTTTGAGTAATACCATGTTCCATCATTATTTTGCATAGCTCTTTTCTTACATTGTTTTCCTTCTAACTCAAAAGGGCAAGCTGGATAACAAAATGAATTAGACTTGATGAATATTAATGTTGTTTTTACAATGCATTGGAGAGTTTGTGTTATGCCCCTTCCTGGATCTTGGTAATTGTCTTTTGTGTAAGAAGTAGAGGCACATCCACCTTGTTTGTTGCTAGAACATCATTCCCACTTTCTGCAAACCATGATTTTAGTTGTTTTGTTTCAAGGATATCAGGGTTTATAAAAAATTGGGTAGTGACCATTGAATGAATGAATGAATGAGTTTTAATAACGTCCATGAGACCAAATAGTCTATGGGGCCAAGTGTCAAATGTACTAGGATTTCTTCAGGATCCTTTCGATGACATCCTGCCTCCTATGAATCTTTAACAACAGTTAGGTCGTGTTGTGAAGCCTCTCTTCCTCAAATAATTTGCTAAAACTGCCAACATTCACGTTGTTATCCTGCTACATATGGTTATCCTTGTACGCATCACACTCCCTAATGAAGTGCCGCTTAGTTTCAACCGCTCTATCACTGCAGAAAATGCAAGTCATATCTTCCCACCTTTCCTTGGGAATTGTCCATCTACTAGTTTCGCACCTAAGATGGTGTGAACTGGTCCTCAGTTGTGCCATTAAGAGCCTAGCCTTACCTTTAAGATCGGCACTTAAGTATGCTTTATCCCCATGATCCCAAGTGGGATTGAACTCTTCAATATAATGCATTTTTTTACGCCTAATTTGATTTGTCCACATGGCAGTCCTAAATTTTTCTAACACAAACTTTTTTATTTCCTCTTTGGTATTAGGACACTCATGCAACTTAATGTCCCATTTTCCCAACCACTTGATGTTTTGCTTCATCCACATCTTATTCCTCCAATCTAACACCTCTTTCACCACCACTTTGGGCCACCGGTGATTCCCCATGTTTTCAACATTTTTTAGGTAACTTAGTAACCGTGATATCGCAGCAGCTTCCATCGGGAAAGTACCGGCCTCCACTAAAAGAATCTCATATGGAATAGTTGCTTTAACTTTAAGACTATTGGTGATAAGATGCTTTTGAATTCTTTCCAGCTGTCTCCATCTGTGATTTGACATGTTGCTCCCCCAAACCTCACAACCGTAGAGGACAACCGGCGTGATCAACGAACCAAAAAGGGTTTTCTTGGTTTTCCAATCCTAAAGTTCTGCTTTCCTACACCTGTTCTGGAGAAGGTAAGAAGCTCTCCAACCCCCTTGTATCCTTTTCGCCCTACAAGTTTCCCAACTGAGCCTATTGTGAAAAACAATGCCAAGATGCTTGTATTCTTCAACGATTTCCAGTGGGCTACCTTCAAAAATAAAATTAGTTTGTTGTTGTTTCCTTTTTAGAGAGAAGATCATGACTTTAGTCTTGCTAATGTTCACTTGCATCCTGACATCTTGACAAAATAGCTCTAAATCCTTCAAATAACCCCTCAAACCATGGATTGTTTTTGCAATAAGAATAAGATCATCCACATATAAAAGCATCTTTACCACAAAGCTGGCCAACTGGATGCCATCCCCTTCGGTTTTATTTATCCATTCCTCAAGTTTGTCAATGTAATGACCAAATAGAGTGGGAGAAAGTGGGCACCCCTGTTTGACCCCGATGTTGCTGCCAAAGCATTCAGACATGCCTTCTCTAGTTTTGATTTTTGCTCTAACACACTCATAAAGTTTGTGAACAGCTGCTCTAAACTCATCAGGAACCCCTAATTCTTCCATCCTTTTCTAGAGTTTGTCTCTGGGAACTGTGTCAAAAGCTTTTTTAAAATCCACAAAACAACAATAAGCTTCCCCATCTTGGGTGTTCCAAGCTTTTTCAATCAAATGTCTAAGAGTAATGCAGTGATCAATGGTAGAGTGCCTTGGTCTAAAGCCAGCCTAACCCTTTGCTCTTTTCCCTTCTTTTTCTACCCAACTGTTGATTCTCCGTTCGATCAAGCTCCCAAACAACTTTCCAAGAAGAGGGTTGACCATGATAGTATGATAGTTAGAGGGATTATTGATATCCCCACTCTTGAAGAGAGGGATAACAACACTAGTCATCCACTCCACTGGAAAGCCCCATTACGTGACCTCATTAAAAATTCTTTTGATATGCAGAGCAAGGTGTTTAACTCCCCACTTTAAGAATTCAGCTTGCAGCCCATCAATGTCCTGCGCTTTACCATTTGGTAATTTCTTTATACCCTGTTTGATATCCTCATCTGAAAAGAGCTCGATTGATGTGCTAACATTGGGAGGAGGGGCTTCCTCAAGGTCATGCTCATAAAGCAGTTTTGCATACTCTAACCATTGAGTTTCTGTGATATTATTTTCTGTATGTTTCTTCTCTTGCTGCAGCTCCCTCCAAAAGCCTTTGGGATTGTGCTTACCTAATGCTATTAGCTCCTTCCTTCTTAGGATAACAAAACTTTCTTTCTTGGCTTTTAACAACTTCTCATAATTTTTTTTTTTTCTTTGTTTGGCTCGCTCTCTTTGTAGGATCTTTTTGTTGCTTTGCACTCTTCATCATACTAGGGGTTAGCCGGGAAAGTGTTAGAGACTCCTTTCCGAGGCCTGGATTTCTTGCAAACTTTTAGAGCCTTGTGAATCAAAGGGACCAATTAACTGATGTCAATGTTTTTCCTTGTAATATTGTTTTCCTTAAGCCCAACATTATTTTTGGTCATCTCAATGTGCTGCCCAAGGGCAGCAGTAAAAAGTTCCTAGTTTTTTTTATTCAAAATGATTTTACCATGTGGATTAGCTGTCCTAACCTTGTGTTGAGCTTGCCTTTCACTTTGCTTATTTGTGAGAAAGCCAAACTTAACCAAGAGGGGCATATGGTCAGACTTCATCTCCATAGGGCAGTCCCCTATAACAAACTCCAACAACCTAGCAGCCAAATTTTTAGAGCAGATGACATAATCAACCACACTTTGACCATTGTAGGTTTTGCATGTGATACCCCCAAATCTTGGCCAAGATCTTGTACCGTTACATATAACCATGTCATACAAACTACAAAGACCCAAAAGATTAGCTCTGAAGTGTGTCACACTGCCTTTTCCATCTTGTGACATTCTTTCCCAAAGTTGGTCCCCACCCTCTTCCAGCCATAAGGGATTGCTATCTCCTCTATCTTCTCCTCCCATTTGAAGAGATTGATCGTTGGTTGTTCTAGCATTGAAATCTCCTATTAAAACAATTTCCCCCGAGGTGCTGAAAAATAGAGATATCTTTCTTTAACACCGCATACGGGTCTTCGCTGTCCAAGTTTCTCTTTGTGTAGAACTTTGACCCTTTCGGAGCAAAGTAGCAAGCAGCCAACCTGATTATGTCCTTATTATCTTTTATTTTCAGCCAAATATACTGTTTATTGGGATCCTCTTTCTCTATTTTCACGGTTCTAGCCCACACTTCTCTTATTAGCATAGTGACTCCCACATGACATTTACTTGTCTTCGTCCCTTCATTTCACACTGAGATTTTCTTGTACCCTACAAAGTCTGGGACTTTGCATCCATCATGTTCATGTGTTTCGGTTAGATTAATAATGTCTTTCCCTTCTTCTATGGGCCCCAACCTCGGTCCTCTTCTCCAAGGGTATCCTCTGCAATTCCAACTTATCATGTGCAGAGACTCTCGTGGGGCCCCAAATTCCTATTTTTTGTGGAAAGAATGCTCGTTGATTTGAGCTTTTCCATTTTTCAGCCATGCCCATTTTCCATCCTCCCTTGCTTTTTTCACTTTTTCCCACTCCTTTCTTCGTTCTTCTTGTTGTGTAAATGTTAAGTCCTCATCGAGGAAAATGTGAGTGCCTCTGAGTAGCCCCCTATTCTTTAGGATTGTGCTCTTATCCTCTATGTTTCTCAAGATGACTCTTACATGTCTATTCCTTCTATTTTCTTTCCAATCCTATTTGCCTGCTTGATAAAACCCATCCACTTCAATTCTTCTATAAGAAAGTCTCTTGCTAAGATGTCAGTTCTTTCTTTCTCGCCAAAATCCCTCAAACCTTTGATGATAATATTAACCTCCTTGTCATGTTTATCTTTTTCTTCTTTTATATGCCTCTTGATTTGTTTATCAATGGTTTCTTTTTGCTCATGAGTTGGTTCACTAACAACCTGGGCCCAGGATTTTGCTTCTTCTAATTGATCTCTTAGCTTATTTTCTCTTAGTTCCATGCTTGCCAGAGCTGTTTGGATCTTTTCTAGCTGTGAAATGTCACTTTTTATCACTGTTTCTTGTTTAACTTTTGCTGATTTTGTTTTCTCTAACTCCATTTTTAGAGAGACCAGCTCTTGCTGACCCCTTACCATGTTGCTTTGCAAGGTTAAAACTTGCTCTTTGAGCAGCTTGTTTTCCCTTTCGAGGTTTGAGCTAGTTTCCAAAATTTCTTTAATTTTAGTGCTTTCATGTTGCCCTTTCTCTTCTATCTTCTCTAGCCGTTGTTTCATGTTCATAAGCTCATTTACGTACAGTTCTAATGACCACATCAGTGGTGTAGTCGTAGGGCTATACGGTCCTACACGGTCTTGTGATCCATCTTCCCCTCTGTCTTTGCTTATTAGAACAGTTTTTGTTTTACCCCGGTCTACCTCAAGTTCTTTGTGACACAGAAGATTCTCAGTCTCTTTCTTGTTGTCTTCAACTATTCCTATAGGCTCTCCTTCCGGGTAATTCATTTTGATCGTGGTGTTTGCAATGTTTTCGACTATCTTGGGTGAAATCTTAATAAGCTTTTTATTATGTTTTTGCCACTGCTTACGGATTTGTCTACATCTTATTATCCTCTTGTATTGCTTTGCGTTCACAAATATTAACTTTCCATCCGTTTTGATAGTGTTATCATGAGGGTGTAATAGTGAGAAAGGCTCTCCTGCCTCCTTTATACTCTGACCATGAGTGTTTGGATCAATAGGTCTGTTTGTTAACTGCAGAGTTTGGTTCCAAGGGATGCTTAACCCTTCCTTGTAAAGTACCCTAACCACAGACCCTATTAGCTACACTTGGGGGCCACATGTTTCCCTTTTAAGAAATGTGGAAAACTTCATTGGTCCTAGGGTTTGTAAATTTTTGTCCCCTGGTGAAAACCATGTTTTCTCTACCATATAACCCTATGTGACCAACTGGAGGTTGTCTTTTAACCATTTCCTTTTGTTTACCATGATTTACTTTGTTTTGAGATACCCAATGAGAGAGGAAAAAATAAATAAAAAACAAATAACTACAGAAGCTTGAGAAAACCAAGTGTTGTGGGGCTAACCTGTTCCCTAGCCGTCGGCCAGCAGGACCCACCAAGAAAGAGCTTGAATCTCACAGTTTCTTCTGACAAAACCCTCGAAATGGAGCAGAAACCTAGAACTCGTCACTGCTAGATGCCGTTCTCTGCTAAACTTGTTGTTCCTGTTAGTCGTTCTCTGCCAAACCAAAGAAAAACCCTGTTCATCATCCCTATTGTCTGTTTTGTCAAATGTGAAAGCATGTAAGGTGATTACCACCTTACCTTTGTAATCTGTAACATGTCTATTTTTAATTGCAAGCATGGTTGACTTTTGTATATGGTACATTTCCTAGAGCTGTACACCTTCCTTTTGAGTTGTTGATCCCCATAAAGTCACATTTATGGTGGAGGTAGACATATCTAGCAACTTTAGGCTCTTTCTAAGAACCTTTATCCCATAGCTTCTTCTTATTGTAGAGCTAGGATCTATGCATACAACAATTCCAATGGCATCAACAAAAGAATTATTGTTCTTATTCACAATCTCATTAATGGGTGTGAAAGACAATTTATGTTTTGGAATTAGGAGATTATCTTCACAAAGACTAATCCTTGAGTCATCCATTAAAGTAATTTCCATTTGAGTAAAACTTATTGGCTGACTTGGTGGTCCCACCAGATAATGTATATATAGCCCCAACTTGGATATTTCTAAAATTGAGGTATGCAACTTCATTGAAGCAAGTGATATGTACTTTAATGTGTTCACTATCAATAATATCAAAGCTAAACATCTACCCATGTCCTTTATTTGTGTTGAATTGGTGGATTTCTTTCTTCATAGTTACATGACCTTTGATTGTCCACCTTGTTTGAAATGGAGCCAAACTTTTAATAGAAGCACGATAGTTGAGGTAAACTCCTTCCTGTGTGGAGATGCATGTATTCCAAACAGCAATCTCTTAAAAGTTGATTATGTGGGTATATCATTATGGTTTGGATTTGTAGATCGTCCAAATGAAATCCCAGCATCTTGTTGTACATGTTTCTCTTATTCTTTGAAGAGGAAGGTGGGATCACCAATGACATCATGGTCTATACATACAATCTCTAGTTTAGAGATTACAATCCACCTATGTAATTCAAGTAAGGGACAGTATTAGTAATGCATCATAGAAGGTATAAATGAGAATGTTATATTTCAATACAATCATTGTATTGAAATGGCTCAGCTTGAGTTACAAAGCGTGGGACAACTATATCATGTGAGTTGAATTATTGAGCCCTTCTGGATTGTCTTTGAAGTTATACTATGATTATTTTTGGCAATGTAGTTTTTTGCAGATGGATTCCATCAGAAAGATCTATTTTGTATCTACTTGTTGATTTAATGCTATGTCCAAACGTTACAATGCTCAAGACTTGGAGACGTGGATGCACTTCTAGGGTCTCGTTGTTCATCAATATGATTGCATTTAGTGTCAAAGAGGAAGACATAACTTAAGGGAGATGAGATATTCCTATAAATAACGGTTTACAAGTAAAAATATATTGTTTGAATTGCCAATGTTATGATTATGTAAAAACATGAAATAGAAGCTAGTATGCATTTTTTTTCTATAGAATGGAAATACTATGCATGAAGAAATTCCAACAAGATTACTAAATATTTTGCAACCATAAAGGTAGCCTTGTGTTTTTTTATACTTACAATAGTCGTTAAATATATGTAGCATAAAATAAATTTGTTCAATTATAGTTATCCTAGAGAATTGAAAATAGTAACAATTTGTAATGGTAAAGGAGACTATTTTTTGAAACAATCTCAAGAAACAAGAACATACCTAGAGCCAACAACTTCTTTGGAGTGCTCATGAGGAAATATCTAGTTCAAATAAATTTTATCCTATGGATTAAGAAAAAGTTAAGAAGGTAGTGAGAAGTAGAGCATAATAGAACAAACATTCAATTCCATGAAATTTGGACTTGATACTTAAGTAGACAACTTCAATGTTTATTTTAAGTACAAATTATAATAAAGAAGGGGTGTACAATGTAAATTATCCATGTTATATAAACCAACTTAAATGTTTATTTTTTATATTAGAAAATAAGGTTAAAGCATTGGGTGAAGAATTTGGTTGGATATTTCAATATACATCATCAATGTTTCTTCCAAGTAAAATTCAAATTTAATCTAAACAACTGAAGCATTCAATGAAGAATATGAGCTTGATATTTCAGTAGACATCCTCAATGTTTTTTCTAAGTACAAGTCAAGTTTAAGTCTAATCATTGAACGTATTTTTTGAAGGACATTGCAAAGTTGCATAGGGAGCCTTGCAAATTAGCAAATATTATGGGTGTAGAATTTAAACTTTATATGTTGACAAAGAACGTAATGGAAGGGGAAAATATGGTTTTAAACATTTGTGAATAATGTGTTTCCCTTAAGAATTGAATTTGTAAAATGAAAGTTAACTCTACAAACAACTAAAGAAGAAGGTAATGAGATACATTAGTCAAAGAAAAATGGGGTCAAAATTTTAATAGTCATTGTTAATGTTTCAGAGGACTTTCCAACGTAGAATAAAGAAGGGCATTGTAAATTAGAGAAATAGCTTACATGGGACTACATACTATTGGGGGAAAATAGTGTTTAGAGTATTTGACAAAAAAACATTGAATTATATAGTTCAATAGAGATCTTTTTAATGTATCTTCTAAGTGCATATTAAAATTGAGTCCAAGAGTTTAGCGTATAATTTTATAAGGATTTTTGAAAAGTAGCATAAAAAAAGGGATAAAAGTTGAAGTACATAAAATATGAATATTTTATAAAAATAAATTGTAACATTTTATTTATGTAAAAGGGCTAAAGATTGTTTAATAAAAACCAAGCACAAAAATGATGAAGTGGAACATTTTATTTATGTAAAAAGGCTATCAAAAGTTTAACTATTGGTAGATTCCAAATTACATAACATAAGTCTTTGATTGTTCCAATGTACATTGTATACATGTAAACTAATAAGCACATAAGTTATGATAGATAAGTGCAAGAAAACATTAAAAGTATATTAAGAACTTTTAACATTTTATTTATGTGTAGGGGCTAAACACGTAGGTTGAATTATTATTCATTGATGTAATACGAGCAAATAGTGCAAAAAAATATTAAAACAACTTCCAATATTTTATTTATGTAAAAGAGGTAGTACAACTTCAACTGTTGGTAAACTACGTAGGGCACAATAGTACTACGATACTACATATAGTTTATATAGCCTTGAAATAGATGATTTATGTAAAAGGGGTAGTACATATTCAACTATTGGAAGATTATATAGGGCATAACATTAGTACTATCATACTACATATAGATCATGTAGTCTTGAAATGTACAAAGAAGACGAGGAACATTGCCTTGTCCAAAATATCCATCATAGTACATTTCTCTCAGTAAACTGCAAAAACCAACTAATTTCACATGTTGCATGGAATTCATTTGTGGTTTCCTGCATTGATATGACGTCAGACTCTTGCACAATGTGTGCATGTATGCTAGTTGCCTTTACTTTTTGAACAACTGATTACAACTAAGTGTAAGACACCTTGCAAAAATTTAGATTTCAGTTTCATAAAAGTCATTCCAATTCACATACGTGTTTGAGTCAGTTAATGATGTTGGGACATTCATTGTAACTAATGGGCTTGTTATAGTGACTTCAAGACCACTACTTGAAATCTCAATTATCTGAATTGGTTGCAGAGGATTTGCCATAACCTAAACAAAAAATGCATCCACAAAAATGTCAATTTCATGGAGGAGAAAATTGTTAAGTATATATACTATCTTTGAGTACCACCAACATAAAAATTGTAGGTGCATTCGTTATGCTTTATAATGGTTCTCATAACTAAGTTTTTTTTTTGCATATAAATTACAAATACTAAAATACACATTAAATATACTTTTGACTATATTTTTTATTTGTTATATAAGTATATATAACTCATTGAAATTAAGTAAGAGTAATTGAGACTAATAAATACATATTTAAAATTTGGAAATCAAATGCAAAAATGTTATATGAAATTTGTATAAACGTAAACAAGATTATTTTTTAGTATAAAAACCCAAGGGAATGAGCCCAACTTCGCACAAGATCATAACATTTGTCATTATATATATGTACGAAGGCATTACCTCGAAATGGACAAAAAAGCTAAATAAAAAATGACATGGGTATACAAATTCAATTATATATAAATATATTTAATTTCCTTGATTAACCATGGAAATTTTTAGTTCAAATTTATTCCCCTTGTTTAGCTTTTAAATTTTCTTTTTTAATGAAATAGATTTTTATACATAAAAGCAATAAAAGTTTTAGCCATAGAAATCAATAAAACCAACTAGAAAGGAAAGATTTCTCGAACATGATTTGAAATTTGCTTAAATAGGTATAATTGATAAAAAAAAAATACATGATTTGACAATTAATTGCATTTCAACTTGATTTGCATAGTTCAATAATTAAATAACCTAGTTTTATTCCAATAAATTTTTTATTTATTTTATTTCTTCTTTTCTAACATACTCCAAGATTTACATATTTTAATGATTGAATATATATAAATTTTAATTTATCACTTCTATTCTAACATATTTCAATAATCAAAAGATTCTAATTTGCTATGAAAATCATTTTTAATTTATCACTTCTTTTCTAACATAGTTGAATAATTCTATTTGAATTTTAATCTTTTCCACTTCATTTCTATCATACTTCGTTTATCTAATATTATATTAAATTGATTTTAATTTCATTACTCAAATACTCTAACATATATAAAAATAAATCCTAAACAATTAATCTGATTAGAAAAAACAAATTTAATAAAATAATCTAACTAATGCTTCTAATTACAATCCATTTTAATTATATGATTTAATAATATAATCTATCCATTTTATTTTTAAAACTATATATGTTTGATTATATAATTAAAACAAGATAATATATATTCCATACATTCTATAATTATATATATGTTCCTTATATATAAAAATTAAAAAAAAGGTAATTCATGTAATTCAACATCAATGTAAGTCAAGTTATATCAAGATCATAATTGCATTTAATATTACATAGGGAAGCCCCTATTCTTATGTTCTCTTATTTTATATCTTGTGAAAGTCCTTAATATATCACTCTAATCATGTATCATCAATAATTGTATGCATATTATGTTTTAGTATTAGAATTCAATACCAAGTTTACTACATATCTTACAGTTTTGCAGTTCAAAGAGATTTCAATAGTATCTAGGTTCACAATGTAAAATCATATCATACGGGGCTTGACAAGCATTTTTTCTTACTACAAGTGAACATCAATTTTATCATCACATAGTTCAGTTAAACACTAGTTGTAGGACCATGTGTGAAAATACACTATTTGCAAGTCTTTTATAATAGCTAATTTGTTATCAGTTAAACACTTGTTACAGGACTATGTGTGAGCATACACTATTCATAAGTCTTTTATAAGACAAAATTAGCTACAATTTGAAATTGGATTGTTATCTTGCAATGTCAATTAATGGAGCCATGTTGTTCTTGTTGGTACTGATGTTTGTGAAGAAAATTACAAGACTTGTAATTTTGAATTTAAAGATATATGGCATCTAGGTCTTACAAGAATTTATGTATAAATTCTTTTGACTGTCTATAGGTATATATCACCCCATGTTTGTAATAAAACCAATATTACCATATTGATAAGAATTGTAAGCAAAGAAGGGTTCATAAAGTAGTCTATATGAGGGCTTGTGATGATTTATCAACATGGCAGCAAAGAAATAGTCTCACACGTTACAAAATACAGTCCCACATGTTACAAAATGCAACAACATGGTGGTAGGGGAGTAGTCCATTCTGTGCATAAAAACCTTACCTGTGCCTACATTTTTTGACCTATATTTTTTCAAAGGAAAAATAAAGGCAAAACGGTTGAAAGCAAATAACTCAAGCGAGCATACCAAATTGGAAGATTTGAGGTGACCTGAAGGGGAGTGCGAACAAAAAACAAAAGAATCACCTTCCAAGGCCATGGAGGAATTTTTTTTAAAGGTATTTGCATCAGTTCTTTTTTTCTAGCACAAAAACTAAAAATTTGTTTGCTGCAATTTCCTTAACCATAGAAAAACTAAAACCCCATTACTGCCTTTTTTCTTTTTGTGTCCTAATGTGCCACAAGGCATGTGCTTTTCACCTGTTAAACATAATTTTAAACATTCAAGGACAGAAGGAAATTCAAGTGCTAACTATTTGTCAACATTTGCATGCAGAATCAATCACAATGGACCCTATATGATAAGCAACATGAAACAAAATAGAAATCTCACAAGCCTCACACATACAAAGCATTAGAAAGCCTAACATGACTCCCAGTAGCATTTTCCTTCCCAACATTCGTACCTAAATTAAGGTCTTGCAAAACCCAAAGAATGTGTCAAAGTTGAGTATAAGGTTTGGTTGATTACGTGTCCCTTGCAGTATCTACTTGGATTTTATCTTGTAGTTATTAGAAGTGGGTTTCCTCTATTTAGTGGTTTCCTTTTGTTTTAGAAGTGAGTTGATGTTTCATAGACTGCTACCTAAAATGTCTTGGACATAATATCAAATACAAGAGATTTAAGAAATTCATAGCTCAGACTAGTTTGTACACATTGAAAAAGCAAAGTAAACATACCATTGTTGTAGTCCTTCAATCTATTGGTCTTCCCTGTTGTTGTAGTTCTTCACTCTGGTAGACTTTAATCAACTGTTCAATTTGCTTGCAACTATTCTTCTCCAAAATCAATGAATTCAAGTGTTTAAATACAATTTGGGTGGTGATCTAGGGCAATGGCAGAGAAATGATGTTAGTGGACAGTAGGCATAAATATTTATGATGTTAATGGATAGCAGTAGCATTCCACATTCATAGCATCCCGTACAATATTTATGATCTGTATTTAAATTGGTTTGTATCCAGTGACTTCTTGAAGACAAAAGGAAGGAAATACACATGAGCAACATTTAATCTACAATCAAACCCACACATTTCCTCTATCTCATTTTGAATCAAAGATTTGGAGTGTGAAATTATCTCATTTTGAATTAAAGATCTAATATCAAAGCATGATCATTGCAAATTAAAGATCTGATATCAAAGCATGATCATTTCAAATAAGGATTTGCATTAAAGCTTGATGCATTTGCATCCATGCACACACTCAGCACCATTTGTGACTCATTACGGCACATTTAATTTGCAATAAAGAACCTAAAATAAAATTCATTTCAGGGAGTTTCAAGTGTATTCCAAAGACCTACTAATCATTGAAACCTATTTGCCGACAATATTTACCAATTTCCCAGCATGAGACAGGTTTGCCGGTTATTTGTGGACTTGCAAGTCCACTTATAAAAATCCTATCAGCTAATAACATGAGATTAAGACAAGTTTTATCACCATAGTTGTCTAAAGGTTAATCCCAATTTGCTTAGTAAACCTTTTAAATGGTGGGCCCACATTATAAATTCACCTAGTCAGCCAAGTCCAAATTTTGAAATGAACGACCGCTATGTTATAATAGAAAATGCAAGACATATTGAAATGAAATGAAATTAATTTTTTTAATGACATCCACAAGACCATGCAATTTATGGGACCAAGAATCAAAATAGAACTATTGAAAACCAATGCACCAACTGGAAACCATGTTGCTAGTGTTGGTTGTTCTCTACTTCTTTGTTGATCTTCATTCTTCTGCTATGGATTATGATCAAGTAATCTATCAGTTTTGCTATTCTCTCCTCTTCAAACAAGGTTTTTAAAGACCCCATATTTAGAATATGTATTTGATCTGGATGTCCTCATATGCTTTACACTCCATGTGTTACATCCCCAACTTACTACTAGACTTAATCATTAACTTAGTAAGATAATTAGGAGGATTAGACATAGTTAATTAATTTGATATTGTGGAAATATCTTATCTAACTCTTGATTATGAAAAAGTTATTAATGATGATCTGCTTTATGAATTGATTACATTTAGTTATGAAATATAATGATGATGATACACTGATCATGATCTTGTGGTCCTGAGTGTGAACAAGAAATTGAACATCCTTCGAAGAAGGAAGGAGAGTATCATCCTGGAGGAAAGGTTAGACGTTGTGAAAACAAAGGGTCGAAAAGCCATCTGAGTGTTGACTATTATGTCCTTCTTCCTCTCTATGTGTAAATTGGCTCGTGTCATACTTCTTTCCTTAGTTCTCTTGTTCTCTGAGAATTGGTATGTCCTTGATGCCATTAAGATGAGTCGTGGAGACCAGTTGATGTTCTGGAAGCATCATTTCATGTTGAGGGGACAATCTTGCAGAGAGAGATGGAAGTCTCTCGTAATCTTTTGTTTCTCTAAGATATTATTCTTAAGCCTCTTGACTATGGATGATAGTTGAATTTGGAGAAGAATCTCTCAATGACATTCGACATCTAGATGTGTTCTTGTGTGCTTCCTTATTTTCTTTATAATCCTAATAGTAAGGATTTCAAACCCTTTTGAAGGATAAATTGTCATGATAATAATCATATTATTATCTCTTATGTCATTATTTTCTTTGATTTTAGTCGAATGCTTTTACCTGTTGGTCGGGTTAGTAGAGGATGGAAAGATTTTAGCTCATCCACCTTCGAGCATATTGCCTAATGATAGCCACCTTTTGAGGAACCGATCGGGTGAGGAAAGGTGGTTACCTTTCTTGTTGGCATGCATGGATCGATTGAGGGAGAAAAACCAAGAAAGAAAAGTGCTTTTGGAGCAGGGAGTGAGAAGTGTTGTTTTAGGTTGGAGTTTTTGTCTTCTCTTCGGGCAAGAGAGAACAACAAAAAAAGACTGGGAACTAGATATAGAGTTGTGAGCATCTATAATAGTGTGCAACTAGTGTGATGACACAGTACTATCATTGCACACGTAATACCAAATGTAAACCTTTTCTCCATTACGATTTAAACATGTTGACAAAGAACTGAGTTGAAATCTTTGTTTGGAGAAAACTCTCGACTGCTACAACCGAGCACCTTGCTTTATGTATGTATTTAATCGGTGGCTCTAGGCCGTATAGCCGAGCTTTCAATTATTATCATAACATAACTGAGCTCATAACTCTAATGGAAGAGTTATCTCTACTGGTATGTCATCAGTTGTTGAGCCAAGTTTTTAAACCTTTTGAAATCTTTGTATAGTTTTGCAAGTCGTATGGCCAATTTTATACCATTGAAACTCTTGTTAAGACTGTGCTCATGGCCGTAAGGCCAAAGCATTAACATGCCTTTTGCTATTGAAATAAAATCTCAAGCCTGGAAGCTGAGCTTCAATAGCTTTCTTTTAAAGACTGTGTATTATATATTAGGCCGAAAGGCTCGATATCGTTTGGTCGAGTCTTGGTTAAGAAACTCTTTCTAAGTTGGAGTTAGGGTTGCACAACTCGACTGTAACATTCTTACATCATATTTTATGCAAATGATAACCAGAGCCCAAGCCATATCGGCTAGGTTGGTAAAGAAATGTTATCTCATCATTTACTGACTTGAATAGAGTATAAGCTCTCGAGTGGAGCAAATGATGGCTCCATATCGATTAAAACTCAAGATAATAAAATAGTCTTATGACTGTGGATTTTGCCGCGTATGAATTATTGAATAACGTTATGGACACCCGACTGTGAAGACAATTGGGATAACATTTAAATATTAGAGTGTTGACAACTCTTCAAATTGACACCAATCGAGCTTATATGATAAGCCGGTTATGAAATACTTTTTGTGTTATATTGATTACCAAATTATATACTTGTATCCTCAGGTATAGAGGAAGTAGAACCATTGTGAATATGGTCCCATTATGAAACCATTGAAATGAATTTATATAGAATTCTTATACATTCATTATGAGTCTACATGTAAGACCTTTTGTTCATGATATAAGTTATAAATTAGTATACTTTTACTCATCAAGGGCAGGGTATGCCTTAGGTACATGTATACCATTTCATTCTATGAAATGACTTGTTCTGAAACTGTGAACCATGTGTGACCTAGGGGTCAAATGGTCAACTAATGTGAAATGAACAAACTGTATGATGAGGAGTCACTGGTAACTTAAAACCAACCTATGGAGGGAGTCAAATTTCCGAGCATGGACAATGATTTGAATTGATCCCACTTATTCAAGACCTAAGGTATTGGGTCATTATAAACAACTGTAGGACATGACAACTCATAAGTCAAGTTAGGGTGGTGAACAAATGATGAGGTTCATGGTGTAAAGTATTTGTATGAAAACTTTGGCAAAAGTGATGCATCTATCTATGCATGCATCGTCAGTCCACAGTGTTCCGGATGGCCTAGTGTCTCTAGTAGTGTCATACAAGTTAGAGGGGATCTATAGTGTGTGACCGTGAGACATTAGGAAGGACACAACACTAGATACTCATATGGCTAACCTATTGGGTTCTAATGTCTAACCTTTCCATGAAGGGTAGGGCCTCTTCCGGTTAGGAAGATGAGCAGGGGACTGCAGGTCCGTGGTTGGAGGAAAAGTACCAGGATGATGCTCTCCTTCCGAAGCATGAGACAAGCTGAGGCTTATGGAGACAGATGTCATTAGTTCCAGATACATTAATTGCATTTTGTGACTAGTTGGTCTATTGTGATGTAAAAACTTGATTAAGATGCCTAGAGCATATATTGTATTTGATTAGTGATGGTTACTCACTAAAGATTGTAAAGGTTTATTGGATTGTAAGTTATGTTATATCTTGTTTTGATTAACATGCTTAATTGATGGAAAATAATATGTTTCTTTTGGTTCAAATTTTTGATTATATCTATCAATTCTTAATTAATGCATTGATTAAGTTACAAGTTTAAGTTAAATCTTGAGCGTTATGGAAAGTGATGTTCCACCATGATGTGGTACCATTTTGTTTCCACTAATATTGATGAACAGAGCCAACAAATCTTATCGGCCCACTCCTCTTTGGGTGTTTTCCACCTTCCCATTTCACACCTAAGATGGTGTGAACTAGTTTGCAATTGGGCTATTAACATTTTAGCTTTCCATTTGATATTTTCTCCTATATAGTACTTTTGCTCGTGGTCACATGTTGGGTTAAAATGTTTGACATAATATTCTCTTTTTCGCCTGAGCTATCTAGTCCACATGGTAGCCTTGATTTTTTCCCTTACATACCTTTTGATTTCCACATTTATGTTTGGACATTCTTGTATGTTCATGCCCCATTTATTCGTGCACTTGGAATTTTGCTTCATCCACGTATTCTTCCTTCTATTTAACTTTTCCTTTGGTACAATTTTGGGCCAATGGTGATCCTCCATGTTCTCAATTCTCTTCAAATAACCTAATAGTCAAATTATCACCCCAACCTCAATTGAAAAAGCTCTAAACTTTTCCAAAACGATCTCATATGGAACCATGCTTTTATTTTGAAAGTGCTTGTGATTAGGTGTCTTTGTAATCTTTCAATTTGTGTCCATTTCGATGCTGATGTGTTGCTGCCCCAAACTTCACAACCATACAATACCACTAACGTAACAAGTAGTCCAAATAGACTCCTCTTTGTTTTCCAATCCCATATCTCAGTTGATCTACATCTGTTTTGGAGCATATATAGAGCTTTCCATCCTCCTTGTATTCATTTTGTCATACATGTCTCCCAACTGAGATTATTACGGAAATCAAGACTCAAGTACTTGTATATATTTACCACTTGTAAGGAACTACCATCGAACTCAAAATTTATTTGCTTAAGATCATGACCTTGGTTTTGCTAATGTTCATTTGCATTGCCACTCACTGAGAAAATGACTCTAGAGATCTTAAGTGCTCTTGTAGACTATGCATCATTTTTGCCATTAATGTACGGTCGTCTGCATATAATAGCAACTTGACCACATATGTGGCCAAGTGAACACCTCCACCCCTGTCTTGTCTAATCACTCCTCTAACTTGTCTATATATAACCTAAACAAAATGGGGAATAACGAACATTCTTGTTTGACTCCGATGTCACTCCAAAACATTTTGATAGGCCATCTTTTGTTTTGATTTTTGGTTGACCCTAATCGTAAAGTCTATGGATCGTTTCCCTATATTTTTCTGGTATTCCTAGGTCTTCCATTTTTTCCCAAAGCTTTCTTATAGGAACTGTGTCAAATGCCTTTTTGAAGTTAACAAAATAACAAAAAACTTCATCTCGTCGTTTGTCTCAAACTTTTTCAATCATATGTCTAAGAGTAACGTAGTGATCAATCATGGAGTGCTTTGGTCTAAAGCCTACTTGTCCTTTTTCCCTCTTACCCTTTATTTCTACCCAAATTCTAATTCTCTATTCCACCATGCTTCCAAAGAGTTTACCAAAAGGTGGATTGATCATTATAGTATGATAGTTTGACGGGTTGTTGACATCATCGCTCTTGTGGAGGGGGAAGACAACACTTATTGTCTAGTTTGTTGGGAAACCATGTTGAATCACCCTGTTGAAAATTATTTTGATGTGCAATGCTAAGGTTTCCAAGCCCCATTTCAAGTATTCTGCTTGTAATCCATTTATGTCCTTAGCTTTGCCAGCCACTAACTTTTTAATTCCTTCTTTGATATCCTTTGTGGAGAAGAGTTTGGTTGTTGTGTTGATTATCAAAGGTAGGGTTTTATCCTTGTCCCTTTCATATAATGCCTTTGTTAGGAATGAAAGGCACAACTACACAAATGGAAATCTGATTTAAATATAATTTATGCAATCTTAACTGTGTATTACCAATGGAGATTGTAACATGCAAATGAAAATATGCAAACCCAGAAACATCAAAAAATAGAAAACTAAACACACAACACAGTATTTACGTGGAGAAAATCCTTGCGGGTAAAAAACTCCACCAAGAAAGAGGCACAAGCTTGTATTAATCTGTAAAATATTTGTACAATACAATCACTCAACAACTCTCTCCACCAGTCTTCAACTTGACAGCATTTTGACAGCACCTAAGTACCTAAAATCTCACATGCATCAACAAATACAATGGCAAATATTTATAGAGGAGTTTTCCCTCCAATTTGGGTGCCCACTTTCTCTCTCCTCTAACAACCCCACATGCAAGCATTAAATGGTGTCATACATGCAACCACCAAGTGGCAATAACTTGCCCATGCAAGCTTGGGTGCCTAGGTCCAAGAATAGCATGTAAAAGCATCTTATGATGCATCATAACCATCATAGATACCACTAACAAAGAATCTTCCCAATATGGGCACCTGGGTCTAATAATAGCAACCACAACTAATAATGGGTATCGAATGGGTCATACATGCATGGAATCTTATGACAACTTGCAACTACCATAAATCCACTTACACCACATTATGACAAGTTGTCATACATGCCAAAAATAGCAAATTCTCCAAGGGGAATGCCTACACTCATTTACTCATGAGTTTTACATTTGCCAATGGTAAATATCACTTCGTAACTCCTGCCGGTAACTCTAAAATAACCACTGTCAATGAGACTACCTTATTCCCTTATGGGTAATTACAAATAACAATTAATAAATGGGATAAATACAATATTGGAATTTACAAGGTTAATGGCACCTTATTCCAACATTCTCCCACTTGACATTATACCTTGTAAATCAACCCATAGGAAAATAAATTAAATATAATCAGGCACTAGAAACAAGGTCTATGGCCTCTCTGCACCACATGAACTTCTTTGTGCTCATAGACTTGGTCAATGAATCTGCAACATTCTCCTGAGTGTCTATCTTCTTCAGCTCAATCTATCCATTTGCAACCAACTCTCAAACAAAGTGATACTAAACATCAACATGCTTAGTCCAAGCATGATACATGGGATTCTTGGCCAAACAGATAGCACTCTAGCTATCACAACCAATCTGAATGATTTTGCAATCAAATCCAATACCTGTACACAGTCTTCTCAACCAAACTGCCTCCTTAGAGACATGAGTAGCAACCATATACTCTGCTTATGTGGTGGACAAAGCAACTATGGGCTGCCTTTTACTCATCCAACTCACTGCTCCTCCAAACAGAGTAAGCACATAACCACTAGTCGACCTTCGACTATCCAAGTCACCTGCCCAATTTAAATCAACAAAACCCTATATGTCCAAAGATTTATCAACACTATTAGTACCAGAGTAAGCCAAACAATAATCAGGAGTACCTGCAAGATATTTAAGCACCATCTACACATAATTCTAATGTCGTCTGCCAGGGTTAGACATAAATCTGCTCAAAACCCCCACTGCTTGGGTAATATCTGGCCTAGTGCAAACCATTGCATACATCAAACTCCCTACAACACTAGCATATGACACATTAGACAAATCATCAAGATCATCCTAAGTCTTTGGACACATATCTAATGAAAGCTTAGTACCAATGGGTAAAGGAACTCTAACTGGGTTACAATCCTGCATACTAAATCTCTGCAAAATGGTATTCACATACTTACTTTGTGACAACCAAATCTTTATGTTACCTCTATCCCTTTTGATCTCCATTCCCATAATATACCTGGCAGCTCCAAGATCCTTCATGTCAAATGCACCTGAAAGTTGGGCTTTAAGCTCACTAATCATACCCTTAGTATTGCTGAAAAATAACATGTCATCAACATACAATGCAATAACCAATATAGAATCATCAATACAATAAATGTAAACATAATGATCCTCCTCGCTTCTAACAAAACCCAATTTCAACACAAATGAATCAAACTTTTGATACCACATTATGGGGGACTATTTCAAACCATAAAGTGACCTCTTTAACCTGCAAACCCAATGTTCTTTTCCTTTTACCTCAAAATCCATAGGTTGTTGCATATAAATTTCTTCCTCAAGATCTCCATGCAAGAATGCAGCCTTAACATCCATTTTCTCAATCTCCGAATCATAAGCTGCAACAATGCATAAAAGAAATTTAATAGAAGTTAATTTAGCAACAGGAGAGAATATCTCACCAAAATCAACTCCCTCTCTTTGGGAATAGCCCTTGGCTACTATTCTAGCCTTGTACTTCTCCAATGACCCATCTACTCCAAACTTCTTCTTAAAGACCCATTTACAACCTATGGCCTTGCTTCCTTTGGGCAAATGAACAAGATCCCACGTGTTACAAGAGTCTAAAGCCATCATCTCCTCATGCATGGCTAACTGCCAAGACTAACTATCATATGAAAGAATAGCTTCCTTGTAAGATCTAGGCTTATCGTTACTACTCAATAAAGCAAATACAAAATGGAAATTTGGTGGGCTATACCTGTCAACTGGATTTTGTTGTCTTGTGGATCTCCTCAAGGGTGGACTAAGAGTCTCAACTTGCTCTTCTGCACGATCATCTGTACCAACTTCTTCTATAACAACAAATTCATTTTCATCAAAACTAATCGAATCTTCTTCTTCTTACCCCCCCAATCCATCATTCTATTCTTCCTGAGGTGCATCTTGCTGCTCTAACTCAAAGTGCACTCTCTTTACCTTTTCATCTTTTTTTTTTGGCTGCTCAGGTTTAGAAATAGCTCTAAGTTCCCTAAAAATAACATCTCTAGAATAGATAATCTTATGGGTTAATGGATTCCAAAGCTTATAACCATTGACATTATCACCATATCCAATGAATGTACACTTTTCAGCTTTTGGATCTAACTTAGATCACTTTTCCTTAGGCACATGAACAAAAGCCTCACAGCTAAAAACCCTTAAATGTGAAACAAAAGGTTTATTACCTGTCCACACTTCATAAGGTGTCGAATCAAGAGCCTTACAAGGAGATCTGTTAACCAAGTAACAAGTAGTACACAGCCTCTACCCAAAATCATTTATCCAACTATGCATCACTCAGCATACTTCTGGCCCTTTCCATGATTGTTCAGTTCATCCTTTCGGCAACACCATTCTGTTGTGGTGTATAGGGAGTTGTCTTTTGTCTTATAATACCTAGATGCTTGCAAAACTCATGAAATTCCTTAGAGCAATATTCCCTCCATTGTTAGATCTTAATATTTTTATCTTCAAACCTGATTGGTTCTCTACTAAGACTTTGAATTCCTTAAACTTAGTGAAAACTTCAGATTTGTGTTTCATAAAATAAATCCAAATAAATCTGGACACAAAATAAGGAGATTTTTTTATAGAATCATTATCCACAGGTCCAAACACATTTGTATGAATAATTTCTAACTTCTCTTTTGCTCTATTGCTTCCTAAAGGAAATGATTTTTTGTTTTGTTTACCAAACACACAATGCTCACATAAATCAAAGTACTCATCGGAATAAGAGAAATCGTCCAACAAATCTTTATTCTTAATAGTTTTCAAAACATTATTGCTTGTGTGACCCAATCTACGGTGCCACAACATACATATATTTTTAGTACTAGGCTCAAATACATAGGAGACATTACAAATTGTAGTGGCTTCAAGCTTGAACAGGTTTCCCAATCTCTTTCCCTTCACTACCACTAAGTTCCCTTTCATCAATCTGCAGCCATGCTTGTCAAAAGTCACATGCATTCCCAAATCATTCAGCTTTGAAATAGAAATCAAATTTCTAGCTAATTTAGGAACATGATAAACATCATGGAGGGTTTTAATCCTCCCATCACTGAAACACAACATTACCTTGCCTTTCCCAACTATCGGATATGTAGATTTGCCTCCAAGGTAGATATTACCTCCATCATAGTCTTCATATGTGGAGAACCATTCCTTATGCAGGGTCATATGAAACAAGCATCCCGAGTCAACTACACAAATTCCATGGAAAACAATTTTTATTTCAAATAGAGTTTATTTACCATACGCTTGGCTTGATAGATCTCACCCAACCGATTCCACAACTTGTGTGCAGTCTCTGCCTTTGCGACATTCAATAGGACAGAATCTGACAGACACAAACGGATGGTTCCCCATTCCTTCTTGTCCAGTCTATCCCACTTATCTGGAGAGACTTCATCGGGTTTCTTCTCTTTTTGAGCACCCAACCACTGGTTTCTTTCTTCCAACAAATCCTCCATTTTCAGCTTCCACAACTCATACCCTGTTCTGTTGAACTTCTCAATGTCCAAACGAGAGGTTGATGCAACCGTGGATCCAGCCATAATAACAGCACAAGATCTACAAAACAAACACAACCAAATCTCCCACTACAGCTACAGCTTCTACACTACCACCCAAGAGTCAAAATTGGCCAGGCTCTGATACCAAATGTTAGAAATGAAAGGCACAACTACACAAATGGAAATCTGATTCAAATATAATTTCTGTAATCTTAACTATTACCAATGGAGATTGTAACATGCAAATGAAAATATGCAAACCTAGAAACATTAAAAAATAGAAAAATAAACACACAACACAATGTTTACGTGGAGAAAACCCTTGCGGATAAAAAACTCCACCAGGAAAGAGGCACAAGCTTGTATTAATCTTTAAAAGATTTGTACAATATAATCACTCAACAACTCTATCCACCAGTCTTCAACTTGACAGCATTCCGACAGCACCTGAGTACCTAAAATCTCACATGCAACGACAAATACAATGGCAAATATTTATAGAGGAGTTTTACCTCAAATTTGGGCATCCACTTTCTCTCTCCTCCAACAACCCTACATGCAAGCATTAAATGGTGTCATACATGCAACCCCAAGTGGTAATAACTTTCCCATGCAAGGTTGGGCACCCAGGTCTAAGAATAACATGTAAAAGCATCTTATGACACATCATAATCGTCATAGATACCACTAACAAAGAATCTTCCCAATATGGGCACCTGGGTCTAATAATAGCAACCACAACTAATAATGGGTATCGCATGCATCATACATGCATTGAAACTTATGACAACTCCCAGCTGCCATAAATCCACTTACACCACATTAAGACAAGTTGTCATACATACCAAAAATAGTAGATTCTCCAAGGGGAACGCCCACACTCATTTACTCATGAGTTTTACATTTGCCAACAGTAAATATCACTTCGTAACTCCCATTGGTAACTCTGAATAACCACTGTCAGTGAGACTACCTCATTCCCTTATGGGTAATTACAAATAACAAATAATAAATGGGATAAATACAATATTGGAATTTACAAGGTTAATGGCACCTTATTTCAACATTCTCCCACTTGACATTATACCTTGTAAATCAACCCATAGGAAAACAAATGAAATATAATCAGGCACTAGAAACAAGGCCCATGGCCTCTCTGCACCACATGAACTTCTATGTGCTCACAGACTTGGTCAATGAATCTACAACATTCTCATGAGTGTCTATCTTCTTCAGCTCAATCTGTCCATTTGCAACCAACTCTCGAACAAAGTGATATTGAACATCAACATGCTTAGTCTGAGCATGATACATGGGATTCTTGGCCAAACAGATAGCACTCTGGCTATCACAACCAATCTAAATGATCCTGCAATCAAATCCAATACTTGTACACAGTCTTCTCAACCAAACTGCCTCCTTAGAGACATGAGTAGCAGCCATACTCTGCTTATGTGGTGGACAAAGCAACTGTGGGATGCCTTTTACTCATCCAACTCACTGCTCCTCCAAACAGAGTAAGTACATAACCACTAGTGGACCTTCGACTATCCAAGTCACCTACCCAATTTGAATCAACAAAACCCTATATGTCCAAAGATTTATCAACACTATCAGTACCAGAGTAAGCTAAACAATAATTAGGAGTACCTGCAAGATATTTAAGCACCCTCTACACATAATTCTAATGTTGTCTGCCAGGGTTAGACATAAATCTGCTCAAAACTCCCACTGCTCGAGCAATATCTGGCCTAGTGCAAACAATTACATACATCAAACTCCCTACAACACTAGCATATGGCACATTAGACATATCCTCAAGATCCTCCTCAGTCTTTAGACACATATCTAATGGAAGCTTAGTACCAATGGGTAAAGGAACTCTAACTGGGTTACAGTCCTGCATACTAAATCTCTGCAAAATGGTATTCACATACTTACTTTGTGACAACCAAAGCTTTCTGTTACCTCTGTCCCTTCTGATCTCCGTTCCCATAATATACCTGGTAGCTCCAAGATCCTTCATGTCAAATGCACTTGAAAGTTGGGCTTTAAGCTCACTGATCATACCCTTAGTATTGCTGAAAAATAACATGTCATCAACATACAATGCAATAACTAGTATAGAATTATCAATACAATAAATGTAAACACAATGATCCTCCTCACTTCTAACAAAACCCAATTTTAACACAAATGAATCAAAATTTTGATATCACATTCTAGGGTACTATTTCAAACCACAAAGTGACCTCTTTAACCTGCAAACCCAATGTTCTTTTCCTTTTACCTCAAAACTTGTAGGTTGTTGCATATAAATTTCTTCTTGAAGATCTCCATGCAAGAATACAATCTTAACATCCATTTGCTCAATCTCCCAATCATAAGTTGCAACAATGGATAAAAGAAATCTAATAGAAGTCAATTTAGCAATAGGAGATAATATCTCACCAAAATCAACTCCCTCTCTCTGGGAGTAGCCCTTAGCTACCAGTCTAGCCTTGTACTTCTCCAATGACCTGTATGCTCCAAACTTCTTCTTGAAGACCCATTTACAACCTATGGCCTTTCTTCCTTTGGGCAAAGGAATAAGATCCAAATTGTTACAAGAGTCTAAAGCCATCATCTCCTCCTGCATGGCTAACTGCAAGACTCACTATCATTTGAAAGAATAGCTTCCCTATATGATCTAGGCTCATCGTTAGTGTTACAAGTATGTGCCTAACGGGTGTTGTCATTGGTGTCAATTGTGCTCTTGTTTGATGCTTGCTTTTAATGAGTTAACTATTGAAGATAATAAGTATTCTTGATACAGCAGAACAGTCTAGTAGATTGCTCCACATTTCTTGTAGAATGAATATCTTCATCTTTGGATTGGAAGTTATTTAGATACATGTCTGAAGATGCTATAATCCAAGTTTAAGCCTTTGGATTGATGTTTTGAGTGCTACCTCTCAGGGGGAGTAGCAAGTGTTCCTGATATGTGTTCCTGACCAAGAACAATAAGTGTTACAATATTATTTGATCATAGAAGCAGAGTACAAGTATGTGCCCTTTGCCATTGATGTCAAAGGGGGAGAGAAGTCATGTGAAAAACTCAGGGGGAGAAAAGTGCAGATGTATAAAGAAAAAGGGGGAGAATCTTGTCTTGATGGTCTTTACAATTTTTTACATCATATGCTGCCATCAATGACAAAGGGGGAGATTGTTGCAAGTATGTGCCTAACCGGTGTTGTCATTGATGTCAACATATATGTGTTGTCATTGGTGTCAACTGTGCTCTTATTTGATGCTTGCTTGTAATGAGTTAAGTATTGAAGATAATAAGTATTTCTAATACAGCAAAACAGTCCAATAGATTGCTCTGCATTTCTTGTAGAATGAATATCTTCATCTGCGGCTTGGAAGTTATTTAGATACATGTTTGAAGATGTTATATTCCAACTTTGAGCCTCCGGTATGAAGATTTGAGGGAGTTATGTTCACCAAAGTAAAAACTATTTTTTCTATATATTTGGTGATGACAGGGAGAATGTGTTATGCTCCGCATTCCTCCGCATTTTAGTATTTCAATTTGCAGTTATGGAATAAAGTTTGTAATGATGATAAGTGCCTTCAACTCGAATGGTTCATGATTTAATGGTCTGCAAGTGATCTTTTCTTTATGACAATAGCTGACAATGTTGGTTATGTGCTTCGGTTTGAAGAATCTTCTTGACATAGTGGTTAGCGATTGTGCAGTTGTTCCTGGTGATTACAATGTGCTTGTGAATGTCCCCTGATCGTGTTCCTAACTTTGGATTGTTCCACAAAGAGAAATTTGGATCATGGATGAAGACTATTCTTAGAAGACTTAATGTTAACACTAGTCTTGGCCAACTTGGTTGTTTTTATTACTTGCAGAGATACATCGAAGATTATGAAAACGTGTCGTGGCGTGGAAGATTGCATTTGAGTCCCAGCTAAGCTATAACCTGATCCACATACATCTCTACCTTAGATAACTTTGTTTAGATCCAGACCTATTTCTATGTATGTTTGTAATGCTAACCTTGGAGATTGTTCCAATGGTTGATAAATGTAATGCCGACCTTGATGTACATTCCAAGGTTGATGAAGTGTATAAAACATGTAATGGAGTTGCGAAAAAGTAGTACTTGTGCGAACATGAAGAGATAAGTGTGAAGGTGTAAGAAGAGCAGAGTAGAGGAGTTATATTGCGCTTCAATGGAATTAAACCCAAGCATGGAGTAGATGTTATCAAATCAGTTCACCAACCCTTGGCAGTGAGCCACCCCATGGCAGTGAACCTCAATATTTACAGTGAGTATTTTGGGCAGTGAGCCTCTATTTTTTTATATTGTTATAACATATATATTTCTGTGGGCTAACACCCACCGTGGTTTTTCCCTTATAGGGTTTTCCACGTAAAAATTTGGTGTCTGATGTGTTGAATGTGTTGTTGTGTTGAACTTCATGTTTCATGCTTTCATGATTAAATCTTAATAACAGTGATTGAACATTTGATGTGTTTATAAGTGGTTAAAGTTTTGAGATAACTAATTCATCGCCCCTCTCAGTTGTCTTATTCATTTCAATAGTTAGTACTTAATAAAGCAAATTCACAACAGAAATCTAGTGGGTTATACCTGTCAACTAGATTACATTGTCTTGTGGATCTCCTCAAGGGTGGAGTAAGAGTCTCAACTTGTTCTTCTGCATGATCATTTGTACCAACTTCTTCTATAACAACATATTCATCTTCATCAGAACTAATTGAATCTTCTTCTTCTTCGTACCCCCAATCCATCATTTTGTTTTCCTAAGGTGCATCTTGCTACTCTAACTCAAAGTGCACTCTCTTTCCCTTTTCATCTTTTTCTTTTGGTTACTCATGTTCAGAAATAGCTCTAAGTTCCCTAAAAATAACATCTCTAGGATAGATAATCTTACGGGTTAGTGGATTCCAAAGCTTATAACCTTTGACATTATCACCATATCCAATGAATGTACACTTTTTAGCTTTTGGATCCAACTTAGATTGATTTTCCTTAGGCACATGAACAAAAGCCTCACAGCCAAAAACTTTTAATGTGAAACAGAAGGTTTCTTACCTGTCCACACTTCATAAGGTGTCAAATCAAGAGCATTACAAGGAGATCTATTAACCAAGTAGCAAGAAGTACACATAGCCTCTGCCCAAAAGCATTTATCCAACTGTGCATCACTCAACATACTTTTGGCCCTTTCCATGATTGTTTGATTCATCCTTTCTGCAACACCATTCTATTGTGGTGTATACGGAGTTGTCTTTTTTCTAATAATACTTGCATGCTTGAAAAACTCATCAAATTCCTTAGAGCAATATTCCCCTCCATTGTCAAATCTTAATATTTTTATCTTCAAACCTGATTAGTTCTCTACTAAGACTTTGAATTCCTTAAACTTAGTGAAAACTTCATATTCGTGTTTCATAAAATAAATCTAAGTAAATATGGACACATCATCAATGAAAGTAACAAAATAATGAGATTTTCTGATAGAATCACTATCCACGGGTCCAAACACATCCGTATGAATAATTTATAACTTCTCTTTTGCTCTATTGCTTCCTAAAGGAAATGATTTTCTATTTTGTTTACCAAACACACAATGCTCACATAAATCAAAGTACTCATCAAAATAAGAGAAATCGTCCAACAAATCTTTATTCTTAATAGTTTTCAAAACATTATTGCTTGTGTGACCCAATCTACGGTGCCACAACATACATGTATTTTTAGTGCTGGCCTCAGATACATAGGAGGCATTACAAACTGTAGTGGCTTCAAGATTGAATAGGTTTCCCAATCTCTTTCCCTTCGCTACCACCAAGTTCCTTCTCACTGATTTGTAGCCATGCTTGTCAAAAGTCACATGCATTCCCAAATCATTCAACTTTGAAATAGAAATCAAATTTCTAGCTAATCCAGGAACATGATAAACATCAGGGAGGGTTTTAATCCTCCCATCATTGAAACACAATAGTACCTTGCCTTTCCCAACTATCGGATATGTAGAGTTGTCTCCAAGGTAGATATTACCTCCATCATATTCTTTATATGTGGAGAACCATTCCTTATGCAGGGTCATATGAAACGAGCATCCTGAGTCAACTACACAAATTCCATGGAAAACAATTTTCATTTCAAATAGAGTTTATTTACCATACTCTTGGCTTGATAGATCTCACCCAACCGATTCCACAACTTGTGTGCAGTCTCTTCCTTTGCGACATTCAACAGGACAGAATATGACAGACACAAATGGAAGGTTCATCATGCCTTCTTATCCAGTCTATCCCACTCATCTGTAGAGACTTCATCAGGTTTCTTCTCTTTTTGAACATCCAACAACTGGTTTCTTTCTTCCAACAAATCCTCCATTTTCAGCTTCCACAACTCATACCTTGTTTCGTTGAACTTCTCAATGTCCAAATGAGAGGTTGATGCAATGGTGGATCCAGCCATAATAACAACACAAGATCTGCAAAACAAACACAACCAAATCTCCCACTGTAGCTACAGCTTCCACACTATCATCCAAGAGTCAAAGCTGGCCAGGCTCTAATACCAAATGTTAGAAATGAAAGGCACAACTACACAAATGGAAATCTTATTCAAATATAATTTATTTAATCTTAATTGTGTATTACCAATGGAGATTGTAACATGCAAATGAAAATATGCAAACCCAAAAACATTAAAAATAGAAAACTAAACACACAACAGGATGTTTACGTGGAGAAAACCCTTGCAACAACTGAGTACCTAAAATCTCACGTGCAACAACAAATACAATGGTAAATATTTATAGAGGAGTTTTTCCTCCAATTTGGGCGTCAACTTTCTCTCTCCTCCAACAACCCCACATGCAAGCATTAAAGGGTGTCATACATGCAACCACCAAGTGGCAATAATTTACCCATGCAAGGTTGGGCGCCCAAGTCCAAGAATAGCATGTACAAGCATCTTATTATGCATCATAACCATCATAGATACCACTAACAAAGAATCTTCCCAATATGGGCACCTGGGTCTAATAACAGCATCCACAACTAATAATGGGTATCGCATGCATCATACATGCATGGAATCTTATGATAACTTACAGCTGCCATAAATCCACTTACACCACATTATGACAAGTTATCATACATGCCAAAAATAACATATTCTCCAAGGGGAATACCTACACTCATTTACTCATGAGTTTTACATTTGCCAACAGTAAATATCACTTCGTAACTCCTGCCGGTAACTCCGAAATAACCACTGTTAATGAGACTACCTCATTCCCTTATGGGTAATTATAAATAACAAATAATAAATGGGATAAATACAATATTGGAATTTACAAGGTTAATGGCACCTTATTCCAATAGCCTTAGCATATTGTAGCATTGGATGTCAGTGATATTGTTCTCAACCATTGTTTTAGTTTGTTGTAATTCTCTCCAAAAACCTCTCAGATTAATCTTTCCAAGAGAAATTAACTCTTTCCTTCTTACTTCAATGTTCTCTTATTTTTTCAACCTCACTAATTTTTCATATATTTCTTTATTTGTCTTTTCCTCTCCCAATATTTTCAACATTTTTTTTGTTGCTTTACATTCTTCATCATACCATGGATTCGCTAGGAAACTATTTTTGAGGGCTCTTCTAGCCTTGGATCTTTTGCATGCTGAGAGAGCCTTGTGAATTGATGTCATCAAGTTGTCGTTGTCTATTATTCTATGTTTATTGTTGGGGCTACTAGTATTTTTATGTCCTATAGTTGTTTATCAAGCATTGACTTAAATATGTATTGGTTCTCGTGAGTAAAAAAAAAAATCCTTGAAAGTCTTATTTTCTACATATATGAGGACTAGTCCCTTGCTGGTCATCTTTTGCCTACTAAACTTTACATATATAGGGCTATGATCAAATTTGATTTCTATAGGATAGCACCTGATTTCAATCTCCATTATCTTTGTTATAGCCCTCTGCGAGCAAATGACATAATCCACCATGCTTTGCCCATTGTAAGTATAACATGTGATGTTTCTTGAGCCCGACCAAACTCTTATATCATTACAAATGATCAAATCATGAACACTACAAATTCCCAACAATTCTGATCCAAAATGTGAAATACCTCCTTTTGTGTCCTGAGAAACCCTTTTCCACTTTTGATTCTCTTCTTCCTCTAGCCATAACGGATTGCTATTCTAACCCTCTTCCATACTAAGGTAAAGGGCTTGGTTATTCATTGTTCTTGCTTTAAACTCCCCAATTAACATGATCTCGCCTGTGACATAGTACATGTTGTTATGTCCTTTTTGAGTGCTTCATACGAATCTTCTCTATCTAGGTTCTTCTTGTACATTTTAGATCCATACGAGGCAAACTAACAAGCTACAAGACAAACTGTAGATTCCTTGTCTATTACCCTCACCCATATATAGTAGTTATTTGGGTCCTTCTTTTCCATTCTTATGATTCTTTCGCATTCTTTCTTGACCAAGATTGTCACTCCCACATGTCCTTTGTTGCTTTTAATTAACTCATTCCAAACTGATATCTTTTTGTAGCCTTCAAATTCTAGAATTTTGCAGCCCTCATGCTCATGCATTTCCACAAGAGCAATGATGTCCTTCCCCTCTGCTATGGGCCCTAATCTAGGACCCCTCCTCCATGGGTAGCCTCTATAGTTCCAGCATACCATTGTGAGGTGGTCCTGGGGAGCCCCTCTTCCTATTTATTATGGATCATGTTGCCGCTAACTTGGGTTTTTCCTCTATATAACCACACCTCATTTCCTGCATTTCTTGCTGCTACGACTTTCTCCCATTCCTTCCTCCTTTCCTCTAATTGTGTTGTGGTTAGATCTTTGTCTATATAAAATTGTGTACCTTTGAGGAACCTTTTGTTTCTAAGTATTTTGTTATTATCTTCCCAATTTTTAAATGTCACCCTTATATTTCTTCCCTTTTCTCCTCTTTTGTCCTTTGTCCAATTTTGTTTGCTTGTAGGATGTCCCTTGCCCATTGAAACTTATCTAATAAGAAGTCTCTTACTACCCTACTGGTGATTTCTCCTTCTTTGTGTTCTTTCATCCCTTCTACTATTATGTTTGTTGCTATATCCTGTATATCCTTTTCTTCCCACATTTGTAACTTAATTTGCTTCCTTGTGATCTCTCTTTGTGTCTATGTCAGCTCTTTCACCATTTGCAACTTAATTTGCTTCATCATGAATCTAAATCATTGATTTTTTATCCAACCTGTCTCACTCACCTCCATGTGTGATTTTTGTTCTCCTCTCTTCACTGTGATTTTATGATCAAAGTAGATTTATTTCATCATCTAACATGTGTCTTATTTGAGTGCAAAATAGTTGGGTCCCTGTCGATGAAGATGTGACAATAAGGTTCATGTTTATATCAATCCTCATTATTAATCCTACATCACATCTTCACTAATTAATTAAATAAATTAATAATTTAGGCCATCTTTCCTATAATGATTAATTAAATAAATCATATTTATCTAACTAGTCAAACTAACTCCCTCCATCAATTAATTAAATCATAACATTCCTCCAACTAATTTATTAGATAACACATGATTATCTAATTAATTACGTTAAATAATCAACATCTCTTATTTCCTCCAATTAAAAATTCAACCCTCTCCACTAAAGTCCAAGGGACTTTTTCCTTTAATCTCCACCATTCATTTCAAATCTTAAGAGTTATATGGGCCCTCCACCTTCACACATGTCTTCTCCAGCCACTTGTCCCCACTCCTTTCTCACACATGTGTGAGCATGCAACATGGAAAGATCTTGACCCTCCATTCCAAACTCAATCTCCTCCATCCACTTGCACCCTCCATTTCTTCCCACTTGCTTTCATCTCATTTTTTATCCTACATTTTAAGAAAATCTCATCCCTCCACTTGAAATAATCCACCTCCTCTTGCCACTTGTCAAAAGGTTAGGATGCATACCCATGCAAGGCAATCCTAGCCCTTGATTTCATCTTTGAATCTCAAGCATCCATGTCCAAATTGGAAAGTCTAAGGCTTACCCAAAGGACATTCATCATCTTCATCCATAGTAGGTACATGCTACCCAATTTGGTAATCATCAAGCAATTGAACAACCACAATCATACAACAATCTATCAACTCAACCCTTGGAGCAAATCCACAAGAACAATGGAGGCATAATGTACTTTTAATTTATGTTTTGCATTGTGTTTAGCTTCCATTTTTGCTCTAACTGAAGGTAAATGTTAATTTTGGATTGTGAGTTTCATGCTTGTTTTATGCATCTAAATCCACTTGTTTTAGTCCAAATTTGACGTCTACATTTCTACCACACTCAGTGGGACTCTTGTCTTAGTACTAATCTTCATCCTTGAAGGGTTTTTTGTGAGTTTTTGTAGTTTTTTTGCATTTACAGATGTACTTCTAGGTTTGAAACACCTCTTCCCTATGTAGCAACATTTCTGTACACCTCCTAGCATCTCTACAAGTCCTTGTGGCATCTATGTCTTCCCTAGCTAGTTGTTTGGGGTTCTTTTAAGGTCTGAGGCATCTGTGTCATTTTCTCCATTTTCTAGCTCTAACTTCATCTTTGTGTAGGTTCTCCAGTCCCTGGGGTTTCTTGGTAGTGTCATTTTCGTTCTCTAAGCCTTTTGTAAAGTTTGTTTTTCAATTTATCACTCGTTTTGTTGCTCATTTGACTAGGGTTTGTAGCTTGCCCCTTTGCAGGTTTTTGGGCTTCATCTGGTTTCATTTGTCTTTTATGCTAACCTTGTGTTATACAATAGGTTGTTTGTTGTTTTTAGGGACTAATCTAACCTTCATTTTGTAAGGTTTTTGTTGATTTTTCATACTAACTTTCATGTTTGCATGTCTGAGGCATCTACATCATCTCTTCCATTCTTGGAACCCTAACTCCATCTCTTGCAAGTTCTCCCCTTTCAGAGGCTCAATTGTTGTCAATTTTTAGCCCTAACTCTTTGTTTTTTAGGTTTTTTATGTCCTTTAAACCCTAGATTGCTTGATCTTTATCATGTTTTGGCATAGGCTGCTCCCTTTTCAGTTTTGGCTTGAGTCCTTGTGTTTTCTTGATCATTGTTATTTTTGGCTCCTCTAGACTAACTTGGTTGTAGGAGACCCTATTCCCTATCCAATCTGCTAACTTTCTTGCAAGATTTTCATTTTGTGCTAGTTTTTTCCATGCTAAACTTGTTTTTTGGGTTTTCCCAACTTCGAGGCACTTTGCCCTATCCCAAGGCATCTCTGCAGTCAAAAAGGCATATGTGCATAAGAAGAGGCATCTATACAGTTGTGAGGCATCTACGCATACTATGAGGCATCTATGTCTAGTATAGTCTAGTTTTGCACTTCTGCTTTCTAGGTTTGGTGTTTTTGCATTTTGTGAAGTGTATATGCCCTGTGTGTCGGCATCTATGTAGTATCATAGCTTTTCCAACATTATTTTTAATCATTTTTATTGACAATTATTGATTTGTAGATGTGATTATCTTGTGGGGTTATCGCTAACAACTTGTAGGTCCGACCGTTGAAGCCCTAGACCTTTGAGACTACTAACAAGTGGGTTATAGTTTTCGTTTGAAAGAAGACTCGTTATTAAACCTCTACTTGTGTGTTTGTTCATCACTTCCTTGAGGGTTAAAATTAACATTGTTTGGTGGATTGGTGTGTCTAAGGGCATGTGTATGCTCTTCCCTCACACTAAAAGGTGAACTTATGAATCAAAAACACCCCTTGTGCACATTAATTTCACACTTTACATTTTGTTTTATAAGGTTAATGAACTTTGTTTTTGTCATGTTTGTATGAACAAGTGTGTGTGTATGCTCTTCTCTCGCATCGAAAGGTGATCTTGGGAATCAAAAACACCTCTTGGGTCACTTTTTGTCCAACCCAGAGTACACTTGTGTATGCTCTCCTCATGTCTTAAGACGATCTTGGAGAACAAAAACAAGTGTTACTTTTTAATTTCTTTTTAGTGGGCTTGACTTAGATTTCATCACCAAGTGGATGACCCGAACTCTCATGTTTCGATGGGATATAAAAATTTGGGAGAGAATCAAAAGAATCTCCCATTAAGGGACATTTTTCATTCTTGGCTAAGCTCGCAAGGAGCATTATACCTTACAAAGTGAAGGCATAGTGGATTACCCTCTCACACCAAGCCATAGACATACCCCTCATTTCATAGATTTCAGCCTCACATACCTTTGGGTATAAAGATGAAACCTCCTAGAAAGCCATGTCAAGCCTATTTAGGACATTTCAACCATCCATTCTTGTGATGCACCAGTTAGCATTTAGCATTGAGAAGTTACTCACCATGTGCCTCTAGAAATGAGATTGTAGACCACGTATGCTCTCCTCTCGCACCTTCATGTGATCTTGAAGACAAAAGTGGTTAGTGCCTCCTCATGGGCCCTACTTTCTATGACTAAACAAGGCATTATCAATAGGCTCACAAGTGCATACACACCTATAATTTGAATAATTTAGGTTGGTGTGTTCGTTTGTTTGCAATTGTGTTAAGATAATTCTTGTCTTTCAAACCATCCTATCCCATGAGTTAATCTTTTCCTTATTTCTCTTTCTTCTTTCAGTCTGGACAAAGTCCCACCACATGGCAGCATGACCTTTCAATCTTGTGCATGCAAATTTTACTCTTTTCGCCTCTGCTACATTCTCATATTCAAAATATTTGTCCAAATCATTTATCCAGTCGATTAATTCTTCACCATTAAGACTTCCAGCATACGTTGGTACATCTATCTTGGGTTTGGATCCCAAATTCATTATCTGGGTCTGCCTGTCCTTCCACATTTTCTTCTCTGGGGTTCTTCTTCCTCATCACTAACATCTTCAATGCCCAGGCCTCCTCTCCTCTGTGCCCTCTCAAGAGCATCCAACCTTGCAATCAGATTCTACATCAAGTTAGGGTCACCATGGTCTCTTCGGCCTCTGCCCATCATTCTTGGAGGCATATTGACCACTTCCAATACCCAATCTCAACTTGTCTCTGATACCAATCTAATGGCACAAGCCTTGCCAGTCACCTCACAATACCAATCTCAGAAATCAATCTCACAGATCAATATATGAAAATGACAGGAGACTCAAACAAGAGTGACAGGAAGATTATAAAAGAGATTCTTATTATTGAATATAATTGTTCAATACAAAATCACTATCGGCCTTACACAGTCGGCCTCTCATATGCAGAAATTAAAACAAAATCAGAAATGCCAAAATTCTATTGTATTCTCCTATGTCAGCCTTTCTCAATATCAATCTTTCTCCCTTCAACCAGCCTGCACTTTGATCACAGATTAGCCTCTCTATCTCAGACCGTCAGCCTCATCCAAAATAATCTTCTTCCTATCTATCCCCCTATTCTCAAGCCATTGACCATCATATAGCCTGCTAATGGAGCTGTCCAAAATAGCACCCACGACGACCACAATCTCCATACTGGGGTTTGCAGAAATAATCACAATTGTTGTTGTCAGAAGAATACCACGATGTCCACCATTTCCATACCGATATCAGCCGCCCAAGAATTAAAACAATCACTGCCAAAAGGAACAACCCTCGGCCGGAAAGATGATAAACCAATGAACAAAAAAAATACAGAAACGACTAAACTCCATAAACGGCCAGCATAATAAAAGATATAAAAATACATTGCCCAAAATGACTTTGTTGTTGTTAAGTTGGTCGAGCCATCAAGAAGAATGAAATCTCATCGAATCTTTGTATTGCTTTATGCCAGCTGGTCTGCTTTTAATATGCACAATAAGGGCCTTTTAATTCTTACTAATTGCAGATAACCATCAGCCACGACTTAAAGATAAAAATAGAATTATAAAGTATCAGCAAAGGTTGATATAAAATAAAATATAACAGCCGAACAAGCTTGTCATAAGAGTGCCAGGAGGTCCAAGGGCTAGGAGATAGGAGCTTCAAACACACACCAAAATTTGCAAAGAGAGAGAAACCTGCTTTATTCACAAACCAAAAAAATGTTGAACTAAAATTGTGAGGAATAAGATGCTCCTGCATCACTCATCCCTCCCCCTAGCATAATCCACGAGGCTAGGATGCATACCCATGCAAGGCAATGCAATTCTAACTCTTAATTTCATCTTTGAATCTCAACCCTCCATGTCAAAATTGAAAAGTTTATTTAACGAGGCTTACCCAAATGACATTCATCATCTTTAAACATAATAAGTACATGATGCCCAATATGGCAACCACATTCATACAACAATCCATGAACTCAACCCTTGGAGCACATCCACAAGAACAATGGAGGTATAATGCACTTTTAATTTGTGTTTTACATTGTGTTTAGCTTCCATTTTAACTCTAACTAAAGGTGAATGGTAGTTTTGAATTGTGAGTTTCATTTCTTGTTATATACATATAACTCCATTTGTTTTGGTCCAAATTTAACATCCAGAATTTGCATTTTGGGCATATTGTCTATCCAACATTCTCGATGCACATTTGACCATATTTATTAATTAATTGAAATTCAAAATCATGTCCATATTTATTAATTAATTGAAATTCAAAATCATGACCATATTTATTAATTTATTGGATTTAATTTGTAGCTTAGGTACTATGTTGGACGGAAGGATACGATTTTAATGTCTTTCGCACCACTTTAGCACCAATTAAAGGAGGGTGTCTAAATTTAAGTTTCGTAAAGTTGTGTGGGTGTTATGATTTTATATAATACAATTCTATAGATAAATAGATAAAATAAAATATGAATAATGAAAAATTGTTTTTAAATTAATATATATTTACACCAATAAAAATTTCTTTATGAGCAACATAATGAATCATTGGTGCTCTAGAAGAGACTTTGTTCTTGTTTTGATTGCGATGAGCATTCTAGTACAAGCAACTAACAAGTATCACCATACAGTTCAACACCATCTCAAAGCATCCATAAGTTTCGTCCTTCATCTTGCTGAAATCTAAATACGGTTTAGTTTCATATTAAACCATCATCCTTGGGATATATCATTCCCAATCCTCACATTATTCTTGGGATATATTGTTCCCACATCAACAATGATATCATCATCTTATCAATCAATCTTTGGCTTTCAACTTGATCATGGGCATGATCCTAACTCACTCATCATTTGAATGGCTCCCTCGGTGCCTTCACATTTCCTCACCCACCACTCCCCTGAACTCCACATCCACCCCATCCCCTATCTAATCAGTCCCTCAATCATTCCATCCAATCCTCCCGTCATCCTTGTCTCTAAACTTAGTTTTCCCTTGTCCTTGGTTCCAAGCAATAAGTTATCCAAATGCAATCCAATGCAATAATCTTATTTATCCGAGCTCCTAGCAATCCAAACATTGCAACAAAATAGAAAAATTCAATCACATTTAGCCTAGCAATCTAACAAAATCATCCCAAAGAATCTATAGGTTTCGTTCCCCGCCTTGCTGCAAGCCTTGATCAACGCTAACCCAAACCATCATCCTTGAGATATATCATTCCCAATCCTCGCATTTTTCTCGGGATATATCGTTCCCTCATCAACAATGCTATCCTCATCATCATGACACTAATCAATCCTTGGCTTTCAACTCGATCAAGGAAAAAATCTTGTTTGACTTTGTATTGTTTGTGCTTGCTTGCTTGTGTGTGTGTTTTATCATTTTCTCTTGCATTTGTTACAGTCCTTGCATCATATCGCCACGACATCATGATCTTCTATATCATGGTGCTATATAGCATATGCTTGCTTGTGACCTTTTCTTTTGGCTTAGTCTTTCATGCACCTGGCACATCGTCGTCATGATCCCTTCTATCATGGTGCGTAATGCCATGTGCTACAACAAATTTGATCACTTTCTGCATGGAAATTGTCTTCTAAGCATGTACCTACCATCAACCATACCCAATCATCAAGCATCATTATCATTACCCTTATCCTCATCCATCCTTCTCTTCACACATTCCATCATTTCTTCAAACCCCATCCATGCATTCCAACTTTCATACATCTAAACATCTCTCGCCCCCCACCCTTTCCTTCTATCTATCTCCCTCCCATCCATCCCTCAAACCTTTGCATAGATGCCTTGGAGTGAGGTGTCTCTACCTTTATCCTTTGCACATATGCCTTTGACTGAGACGTCTATCTTTTCCCCCTAAAATGACCTAAAACCAAACATCCAAGTCATGTCCTTTAGCCTTGATGCTCCACTGTATCCTTGACACCTTGACCTTTACCCTTTAGTCCTCTTTCTTCCTTTCGGAAGACCACCCAGGTCCTCGTAAACCTACATGATCTCTTAGAGGGGCGTCACTAACCCATTTCCTAAGCCCTATTCTTCCAAATGTAGCATCCTACCACTAGTCCCATCTCACTGAGTGTTCATACTAATCTTCTTTTAAATGACATCACTTATCTTAGTTGCAACATCATTTCAAAGAGGCAAAATGTACACTTAATATTCACTTCCACATTTAAACCGAACATTAATCTTGCATCACATCTTCACTAATTAAATAAATAAATTATTTACTTAATTAGGTTGATTGTTATCCTTTTGCTATCATTGTAATGTGTAAATCATGATATAAATCATAGTAGAGGAGGTTGTATATGTATGTTTTCTTCTGCCATCAATTTTGCACATGTTAGTCTATATTTCAATCTTGGCGAAGTCAAATAGAGAGGTGCAAAAATAAAAATCAGAATTCAGTCCTAGGGTTTGAATTGAAAATTGAAAATTTAGAAATTTTGGTGTAAAACCCTACTTCGGCACGTCATAAAGTGTTGCTAAGACCGGGGTCCAAAAGTGATGGAGCTTTTTGGACACTTTTTAAATTAAATTGGAGGAAAAAGGGAAAATAGAAAATATTATTTTATTTCCTCAAAAGTGCCTATATGGAGAGTTGTGAACAGAAGAAAGATTCTGGTTGATTATCAATTTCTTATTTCCCAAGAATGAACAAGAGTTCTTTGTTTGCCCTAGGACAAAATCCCTTTGGAAAGATGGTTTTAAGGATGAAAACCTCCCATCCATTTGACTAATTCCATTCAAAGATTACCTATGTCGAATTCATTAAACTTCCACAGTCCATAGTTGTTGCATGAGTGCTTCTGGATTTGACTGTGATCGAGATTTTTCCCTCAACGTTTCGGATCACACTCCGTGATCCATCATCGAGAGAAAGAAAGCAAGAGAAGAGGATTTTTATGCCTCTTCTCTTGCTTTCTTTCTCTTGATGATGGATCACGGAGTGTGATTCGAAACGTTGAGGGAAAAATCTCAATCACAATCAAATCCAAAAGAACTCATGCAATGATTACCTATGTGATGCAAGGTTTGGATTTGGAGACAAAAACCCTCATCTCTGTTTGAGCAATTTCATGCAAGGATTGCCAGTGTGCTAAAAGTTCCAATTCCAATTGGTTGTGTGTTTGGTGTTTGGCATTTTGATGTGAAATTCCCAGTTTAAGATGGTTTGTGTGATTGTGTGGATTTTGGTTATAGTTGTTAGATTTTCACTTTGTGGGTGTGTAGAAGGATTAGTTGGTGTGATATTCCAATTTGGTGGTGTGGATTTTTAGGATAAATAATATTCAGTTTGTGTGTGTAATTATTATATGAGTTTCTAGATTTAAGTAAGATTTTAAATATGATATTGTCAACAAATTATATTATAACTATATCTAAGTGGTTTTGTGCCCATTTTGGAGGGGTCATACAAGACAAAGAAAGTGTCGTATCATACAAAAACTCTGCCATAAACCTTTTTCCATCATAACATTGTTGAGTTTTAACTTTTACCATGCTAAATTTCATAATTTTAGATGCAGCTTTGGGGGTAAAAGATCTGACAATATTTTGAATAAGACAAATGATATTATAAGTCTGTCATACACTTTAGATTGCCTTTTTGTAATGTCCCCTTTTAGAATATCCTTTATTTCTCAACCTGCACACAAGAATACTACTAGAAAGGGACATTAGTACTATTAAAGATCAATTTAGTAATGAAATTAATACACCGTAATCATAATCAGTGATAATGAACAAGTGCATATATCCAAATCTATTTATACTTTAACCATATTTAGGCCTCATGATATACTTCAGGACTAGTGATCGTCATGCCCAGTAGTTAATCTAACCTAGTTGTTAACCCTAGTGGAGGTCGGGTATATACTCGTTAAGGCGCTGGATAACAAGGCCCAAGGGCTTCATTGCACAACCAGCAATACTTCACCACTTGAGAGTTTGCTCCACTGCCATAGGCCCAAGGGTTTCATTGCACACCCGACATTACTTCACCGCTTGGCTCAGGGGGTTTCATTGCACACCCAGCAATACTTCACCCACTTGAGAGTCACCTATCGTGTAAGTCATTAATAACAAACTATCTCCACCGGTATAGGCCCAAGGGCTTCATTGCACACCCAGCAATACTTCACCACTTGGCTCAAGGGACTTCATTGCACACCCAACAATACTTCATCCACTTGAGAGTCACCTACCTTGCGAGAATCAATCATTAATAAATCCACCCTTCCTTAACTATTTAACCATCCTTGTATGACCCTAGATAAGATTAAGGACGTGGCAATGACGTACCCATCCCTAGTATATCATAAGTAAAGTTAGATAGATCATATCGATATTGAATTCGTCTTCTTGAATGATTGGTGATATTCTAGTGATCCTACGGATCACAAAGATAATACTTTCTTATGCATATTGTTCCGTCAATGGGAACTAGATATTACTTTCTTATGAATATTGTTCCTTCAATGGGAACTAGATAGCATACCATCACTATCACATGGGTAAGTATATATGGCAATACTATGCCTTGTAGTTTGATCTCAATATAAGCATATATATATTCACCTCTTGATTAGATTGCTGATAATAATGTTCTTATGATAAAATGAATAGAGCTGATAAGAATACCTTGTATAACTGTTGTGATGGCTGCTTCTTGAATAATATAATCTGCTGATAAGAATTCAGTATTGTCTTTTAAGTTATAATATAATGACAGATATAGCTCTAGGCTGAATTGTATGTTTGAGACTGTTGCTTCTGGATAATTGATGGCTAATGATAGATCTCTAAGATGATAATAGATTTGTTTGATCTGTATTTAACCCTTCTTCGTATATTTGACGAATGACTCCAATACAATAGTTGAGATATATAGAAGTCTGATATAGATAATATGAGGTAGAAATGTATCCACAACTTCTCTTTAATCCCGCAAACTTCTCCAAGTTGAAGCACTATCCTTGCCTAGGTTCAACTAACCCAATAGATGATTGAAATGGAATGTCGAGGTCTGATATGAAACTGTTGTGATCTGATCGGAGGTTTGATATGCAACAAAACACCACTCAAGTATGCCAAGAACCTTCCACAATGCAGTGATATGTATATAGTTGGATAAAATGATCGTTGATGAGATTATATTTGAATTCCTCCTAATTGATGATGATTAGATTCAAATGATATGCCTTACTGGATTGATTAATCTGAATCGATGAGATTGTTTGCTGAAGTGCTTTGATGAGAAGATGATATGAGATTATTGGTTGATCATTCGGTGATGAGGTATCTGATGATTCGTTGATTGCCTGAATGAATGTTGAATGAATGATCTTTCTTATTGTAAACCCTAATCGATGTATATGTCTTTTTATCTCTGTATAAAATCAGAAAGTCTTCTCTTATTCCATGATGGATGATCGATGATCTGCCTATGATCTAATATTAGAATGTATTGATAAAATCTGAGTTTTGTATTACTTGTTGGCTTGGCCTGTATTTGTTATGTTCTAGATGTTTGATCCATATGTATGTGTTTTCCTTTTCATAAGAATCCCAATATATCTATAATACTTCCTTTTCATATATCGAAATCAGATGATATGATATTCCTTATTATTCCCCAACTTCACTCCACCATAAATCCATTATATTTTCAGATGAGATATGACCCTTCAAGAGGATCGCACCCCATCCAAATCGCATCACTTCAGAAATTTAATTCTCTTGTCCTGGAATCGTTACTCCTTACTGACTACTTATGCAATGTTTTGTTTTGTATTTGACTTTAATCGATGTCATTGTAGTATTTTAAATAAGACAAAAGGTCTTATATGATAAATGACTGCTGACTTGTCCCTTTTTAAATTCTTATATTACCTTTAAGTTTAGCCTTATTCAATCGGTCCCCTCTTATAATACTTTAATATATAATATCATATTATAATATTTAATCTATATTAATTAATTTATAATAAAATAATATATATTATAATAATATTTAATTATTATTATTATTATTATATAATATCTTATTTTAATATTTATATTAATATTAATAATTATAATTGTTATTTATATTTAATAATATATTTTGAATAAATATATTATATATTATATTAATTTATAATATTGTTTTAAGGATTTATATTATTCAAATATATTTTATTTAATTGATTTGCAATATTTTAATGTCATAATCAGTTCAATTATAAGTATCCATATGGGGACATGACACTTTTTTTTTTTAATGAGTTGTACCACTTCATATATGCTAGCTGCCTAATCTGAAGATGTCATACAAGTTTTAAGGTGGGTGTTTGATTTGTGGAGGTAGTTGCATCATTTTGGATGAGTTTTGAAGTGCCATACATTTTCCAAACTCTCCATACTTTATTGTGGGGCCATTTAATACTTGTATGCAGCCAAACCAATTTGCATCGCAACCCTTTGGACGTTTTAAAAGGTGTCATACAGTTTTATCTTGCTGAGTGGTATGGAATGCAGCCTTTAACATTGTCGTACAACTTTAGGAGACTCTTCAGCTGCTACAGGCATAAAGGGAGTCACAAATATTGATCTGTAGCATCTTCCTAGCATTTTGTGAATGTGTTTCTGACCGTATCTCTCTAATTACCTTGGACGTACCATTCCAAAGGGCAATACCAGTCTAATTTATAGATGTTGCAAATTATTTCTGAATGTTGCACATGGTGCTAGGAGTTACTAGTAAATTCGGGCTGTCATATTCATATATTTCCTGTTATAGTATGTTGTACTCACATTTTAGGGAACTATACAGTGTTTCAAAGGGTCATACCATTGCTGTTGGTGATCATAGTTGCTCTGTTTCAGATCTCATTGGACTTTGGTTGTCATATATTGCTGAATCTTCCTCTAAATCAGCTGCTCATCATTTGGTATGATATTCTGCAAATTACTCTACTGATTATAATACTTTTCCAAAGGATAGATGCACTGATGAATCTAATTTATGTGCATAATTAGTATTAAGCCACGTTGTAAAAATCTGGAAAGTTATTCCGCCAAATTGTGGTTGTGTTTCATATTGTAAAAGATTTTGGAAGGTTTACCGCCAAATCCCATTAGCATCTGCGTATCACTATCTGTCAATTTGGCGTTGATCAGGTCTGCTTGTTATTCGCCAATTTGGAGTTGTTCAGACCTACTTTGTAATCAATCTGTTTGGCATTGATCAAATCTGCTTGTTATATGCCAATTTGGCATTGATCATATCTACATGTTTATCTACCTTTTTTCCATTAATTGTAAATTGGATGGCTTGCCATCAGTGAGTTGCATGCCATCAGTGAGTTGCATTAGTTGCTTATTGTCCACATCCCATCTTCCATATGCTCTCACCTTGCCCACATCAGGATCTTGGTGATTAGAAAGAACTTAGGTTGTGTTGATTTTGAAATTTTGGTGAAATTGAGCTAACAGTCCGATTAGGGACATTGCAGCCTCTGCCACCAAGCCCTTGGGACCACATGGACCTTCATGGCATAAACCATTTTTCATAATTTTATCACTATTTTCTCCAACACCAAGTCCTCACTATTTCTAACCAATTCTTCTTTCTTCAGAGATATAACAATGAAGCTAAAGAATCTAACCAATCTAAACGACGAGGTTTGCATGGTTGAAGACAAGAATATCATCATTCTTGATTCTTTTTATTTATTTTCTTCTTTTTTTTCTTCAATGTTACTGGGGGGCACATCCCCCCCCCCCTTTTCCCCCGCTCCCATCGCCCATAACGCCTCAAGGACGTGGGGACGGGGACAAGACACCCCCTCACAGACCCCTTTTTTATGTTTTTTTGGGGACGTCCCAGGACGCCTCCTCAACATGGGCAACGTCCCCGAACACCCTGTATATTATTATTTAGGAGGCCTTCAATCTGTAAGTCGAAGAGCCTAGTCGGGACTGAAGACTGAATAGAAAGCAATTCAGGGCAGAGAAAAGAAGGCATGTGCGGTCTCCGTAACGGTGCAACTATTCGCCTTGAGGTGCGTTGTATTGATTATCAGAAACCCTGTTGAAAGATTCAGAACCTAGTAATCGCCTGTAGGTGTGGATAAGAACGGGATCAGCCCCTCCCTGAATGTGGTGTTTTCTCTGCATAACAGGGAGAATTGGGACTCCCCACAATTTAAACCGTTGATCTGGAAGGGGTAAGTGATGTTGAGATATCCACATGTCTGGGGATAACACGCCCATAGTGCCCTCCTCGAATAGTCTGGTTCTCCCGGTCAGAGAGGAAGCGAGGGTGAGACCGGATCGGGTTTGTGGTGCGCTCTGGATAGCGAGGACAATGAAGAAAGACAATAGGAACAACCGACGAGTTTAGAAAATTTTCCAGCGTGAATGTTTTTTACGGCGTGAGACAATTTTCCGAGCACTATAATGCTCACATATAAAAGCCTATCGACTAATTAATAATATTATAATAATTATAAATATTAATACATAAATATTATTATATTTATTATTATTTATATTAAATTTTAATATATTATATTATTAATATTATAATATATATTATAATAATTATTAGTTCCTACCGTTGGAGGATTACTTATGCATCAGCTAGATGCAATTATTTCAACCCACTCAGCCAATTGTTAAGCAAAATTAAAAAAAAGAGCAAAGATACTATAGTTTGTAATTTATTTTTTTTATACTATAACTTGGAAAATGCTATTTATCCCAAATGTTATTTATCATGTTTTCTATTGGGCAAATCTTCAAACAGTAAGTGAAAAAAATATTTTTTTTAATAGTTAAAAGAAAAATAATTTAGTGGAGGACAATTACAATTGCCATTAATGAAATATTTATTCACTATAAATGTACAGAGTACATGATGTGACAAAAATGTATCGAGACATTGAATGTTTTTGTAAAAAATCTTTGCCAAATTAATATATGTCATGTTGAAAGCGCTGTTATAGATGTTTGGAATGAACTTGAGGAGGAGTCTGAGAACGGAACCAACTTGAGAAGCTAAGAACCAGTGGAGATAGTTGAACCAGTGGTTCCTAAATATCTATTTGTGGGCCTGCAAAATAAGGTTTGTAATCTGTTGACCTTTTGTATGTGATTTCAAATTTTAGAGATTACCAATGGAGCAATATTATCTAATCACCTCTTGTTTACTAGGTATATCTTTATTTTCATTAGCAACAATACCTTTTTTAATTAATGTCTAAAATGATAGATAAATAATGAGACTAAAAGAGAGAATTTCACAGTATTTTACCTGCAAGCAAAGATGGGAACCACATCTATCAGCTTCACCAGGTTCTTTACCAAGGTTTTTCTTGCTTCCAAGACATGATGTGCAACTGGTATCAAGTCAGGAACCAGTAATCTATTTTTTGGGGTTCCAAAACTCTTTCTTCCATTTTTGCTTCCTCTAGGTTACTCCTCTTTTTTAATCCACAACCACAACACACCCATTAACTCATATCAATTGTTCCTCAAAACGAAGTCTTCAAATGCAACACTGCAAAGCTTCATAGCCTAAGCTAGGATTTATAAAAATCCTTACATGTCACTCAGATGTGCTGTGACAGCCAGGGTCTTTTAGATTCCCTGCTCTTAGGAACACCATCATAACACTAACAACACGGAAAAAATGTTCCAAATTGTTGCCCTTTTTAAGTTGAGTCTCTTAGGAACACCATCATAACGCTAACAACACAGGGAAAAAATGTTCAAAATTGTTGCGCTTTTTAAGTTGAGTTCTATGGGAGAACAAAAAAACCCAAAATTTAAATAAAAATTATACAAGAATTTAACTCCAATTTTTTAATAAAAAATTTTCACAAAACTAAAAATTTGACACTGGTGAGAACCCAGAAAAAAAAATGTGTCTCGCACAAGTATTATACTTTAGAAATAAAATCCTAAAGAGTGATCCTAACTTTAAATACCTTGAAAAGTGACATTTATTTAAAATTCAATATTTCTCGAATGCCGCTGGAAAAAGCAATGGAGGTTTAGGGTTATCAGCCACTGCCATCCTGAAATAACAATACGAAATAAAAGAAAAATAAGAGTGAGTGGATTGATCTTTAAGGTTTAATTCAAGTAATAGAAAAAGGATAAAAATCTGCCAAACCCCTCAATGAAGTGTTCAAATATGCAAAATGGAAAACTATTGTCTAGGGTTTTGACAAAACTAAAAATTGTAGTTGGAACCCGAGACAAAAGACAGCTGCAAAAATGCTGCTATATACTCTTTCAGTCGGTTGTATATGCAAAATGCAAGTCTGAGATCTGCCTTTGAAAACACTGGATTTCATCAATGAACCTACACCAAATACCTTCAAACCCTAGACGACTAGATGACCATGAATTGTAGTCTTTAAATAAACAAAACGCTAGCAGCAAAAAGTAGTTCATATAATCTAAAATTTTTCATAAAATACTACAAGTCTGCACACAAAATTTTAGTTTGATTGTGTGGCGAATTTCAAATTCTCTCTTCCCTTTTACACTACAAACATACAAGATTCTGTTTCAAGAAACGCCAATATTCTTAGCTATAATAAATTGTTATGGTAGTTAGTGGAAACTACCCGAAAAACATTTGAAAACCATTGTTCTCTTTTGATACTAACACTTAGAAGAAGAAGTAAAATGCTCAATTTTACTATGATGCTCTTTTATTTAAGCAATTAAATTCCACTAAAGGGTTTTAAGCTCAAGAATTTGCAATATAAAATGGTATGTTTTACTTGTTTGTTATCAGTTAAACACTTGTTAGAGGACCATGTTGGAGCATACATTATTTGCAAGTCTTTTATAATAGCTAATTCATTATCAGTTAAACGCTTGTTACAGGACTATGTGTGAACACACACTATTTGTAAGTCTTTTATAAGGAAAAATTAGCTACAATTTGAAATTGAATTGTTATCTTGTGTTATGAATTAATGGAACCATGTTGTTCTTGTAGCTACTGATGTTTGTGAAGAAAATTACAATACTTGTAATTTTGATTTTAAATATGTATAGCATCCAGGTCTTACATGAATTAATGTAGAAATTCCTTTAAGTGTCTACAGATATATATCATCCCATGTTTCTAATAAAACCAACAGTACCATATTGATAAGAATTGTAAGTGAAGAAAGGTTCATAACACACCCCCAAATTCTAATTGATTACCTTTTCTCCTCTGTGACCTTCAACTGAGATAAATTGATTTTGCAGATTGATCCCCCTCCCCCATTTAACAATTGACTTCATTGCAACAATTTTTAGGTTATTATTAAATGTCCATTGTTTATTGTTAGCAGATGGACGCATTATTGAATGGTATTTTGTAATTTGCAAATGCCCAATCTATTGTCTATTTTTGTTCTCTTTCTTGATGCAAATTTTCGTTGCCACAAATCTAAAATTTGAGGCTAGCGGTATAGGCAAATCGTCTAAAGTTAATGAATTGTCAACTTGAGAAATTTCTATTGTTTGATATGAGGTCTGTTTGAAATTGTGAATTGACATTACAATCTACTACAGGCCATAGGCCATATTTTTGTAGTTGATTTGTTGTGTAATCTGGGCCATATACAACAGTATCCTTGATATTAATCTCAAATCGACTAACACAACTGGAAAATTGATTGCAATATGGGCAATTGTATGAAGATTATCATCATTCAGATTTGTAGAACTATCTGGCATTCATGATTGGTATTATGCCTGATTTTAACAATATGCAAATTTGTGACTATCTAAGCACAAATGAGAGTTGAATAGGTAACTAACCCTTAGGGATATCACAGTATTTGATTTAGTGGTTCTCAAGCTAAAATTTCTTTTCCGTTGTTATACTCTTAGAAGCTAGCTTGAGGTGCTAAATTTTCTATTTACAATCATAGTTAGCTCTGGTCCAAATTCTGAAAAAATTGTACACTACTTCTTCTTTTAATTTTTCCAAGAGGAGAGAAGCCAGATATTAGACATATGGCTTGGAGATAAAAACAACCTACTCCTATTGATCTGATAAATATAGGATATACCATTGGGAATCGGTATTCATTATTGGCCTTGCTTCAGATGCTCTGATACTCAATATACTAACAACAACTATATGTGCTGCTATTGATCTTAAATATTGGTTCAGACTCTGATTACACCCAGGTTGGATTTCCAACTCTCAAATGGTATGCTCGTTAAGTTGTGGTGCTATTATGGTGGCCACTAGGGTTCAAACACTCGCCAGGCGAGTGGGCTTGCAGGCTCCATGCCCGTGCTGTAATGTTGTACTCATGGGTTTGAACTGTGTCTACAAGAAATACATATGCAACTCAGTAATTCCAACAACATATTTCAACATTTCAATTGTTACTCGACATACAATATACATGGCATATCATTTTTAACTAGGAAAAACATTATCGTCTCTAAAACAATGCAACATACAACAACAAATGTGGAAGCCATGACAACAACAATATGTTTCATGAACAACGAGATTAACATATGTAATCTATATGCAAGACCAAATGCTCCATTGACATAAATCATAACCATCACCAACCAAGTATTTTCATGTGTAGATACACAAAAGATCATGTTCATTGTAGGAGATTTCAACATTGACATGTGTACACAGAGTAACAAAAGAAAACAACTTTTGCAACATATGCAAAACTGCAACATGCGATTTTTGTTACATGAATCCCAATCACTAGCCAAACCAATGATTGACCATGTATGGTCCAATGTATATCCAAAAACATTTTGTGTTTATAGATCAGAAGCATATTGGAGTGATCATTTTGCAACCTTCATAGAATTTGAACCCTTTAACAAGACCGAAGCCACTTCAATATGTCATCAGACATATCAAAAATAGATTCACATAAACATTTTAAAAATTAAATTAAAATCAAATGTAATAATAAAAAAAATTAATTGTCTACTACAAAGAATTTGTATTCCTTGTTAATGTCACTAGCATCTAATTCCATCTATTTTTTACAAATATCTATTACTCATTTGTTACAGGATTCTAAAATCGCCTAGCATCTACATTTTTAAATATTGATTCATAATCTATATTACTTTTCATTTTCAACTTCAACCATCATACCATTTGATAATTACCATAATATAATTGTACTTACAATCATCTTTGCAAATGATTTATGGATCCAAATATGCAGCAAACAATGGACAATACTAAAAGCGCAGAAAAACAAGTGTAAACCAACGATGAACAAACATCAAAGAGGTGAATAATATTCTTTATTTGTATCTAAGTTTTGCTAATTCAAATCTTTAAACTTAAACTAATTTTATCTTTTCTCTTGCAGATCAAATATTAGAAGTTCAAAACCAATTTCAATTGAAGATTTAAATGCTCATAAGGCAGGGAGCACCTTTGAAGGCGATGTCATTGTAACATACAAAGCTACATTAGACAAAGCTAACAAGACACGTGAAGTTTTCCACGTAGACCTAACAAATGCTAAAGCTGAAATGACCATCACCTTGAATATAACTAGTGATCTTGTCATGCAACATGAAAGCAAAATAATTCCTGGATCAGCAATATCCATATCTAGCTTTCAACTTGCTCCAAAAATAGACTATGATCGAGGTGACTGTGATTGCATCCTGGTGCTAAATAATACATCCATTGTTGAGATCATACCAAGGCTTTGTCAGGAGTATAATTTCATACCAAGCACCACTATTAAACAATTGCTTGCAAGTACAGATGCATATGCTACTGGCACCATAGTTGCATTAGTCACTGGCACAAAAAAAATAGCACTTCACTACGTTGTTGATATCAAGGATGGCGAGTCTGAATTTGACGAAGCAGAGGTAAAAAAATATTATCTGTTTATTGCAAATTATTAACAATTTTGATTTTACTACATATTTCTTTCAATAAATCAAAACTGCTAACAATCTTGACAACACAAAAATCAGTTGCAGCTACATACAAGTTTGGCTAGCGATTTCTTTTCAATCGAAGATGAAATGAGGCAAAATGAATTCCCGGCGATGCTATTCAAAAATATTGTTGAAAGAATGGATGTAAAGGACAAGATACTACGAACATGCCAAGCAACATATATTGGTAAATTAACTAATAGAAGAACCTTGGATCATCTAAACACTTTATTGCATTCAACATTTGAGGTAACTAAACCTGAACTCCTGAATTTATATAGTAAAAGATACATCCCAAAACCAATAAAATTTGAACATTTCTTGCAGGTCCACGGAACCTTAAAAATAGCTAATGCTTTTTCCACCCCTTTCCACGCATTCTGTCCACAATGCAACTATAAGTTTGATAACTATGGAGCCCTACATGACCAAACAACTCATTGTATCAAATGTAATGAAGATGTCACGTATATATACTCTCTTTACCTAAAAACTATTGTGACCACTGATAGCAATCAAACAATTCAGTGTTTCTGTTACAATTCTATCATCCAAGTTCTTCTTCCAGCCCTATAGAATGTCACATATGACAAGTTTATTGCAGATAAATCAGCAATTGTCTTCATGTTACGGGAATTCTCTAAGAAGGGCCAATTCACATTAAATTGAAACAAGCTCATCATCAATGCAACTTCCCTTCAAGAATAATCAACACATTCCATGCAAAAGTACAGTCATACTCCACTTCATCATTGTTATCTAAACTATAATTAGATCAAACAAAAATAATTTATTGCCCAGCAACGTGCTATCTCTTTATCAAATTATTTCTACATTATTTGCATATTAATGCTACTTAGACCTACTTACCTACTACAAAAACAATAAACTAACCACTACTATTCTATCCATATGGCAGGTACCAGATGAAGGATAAAATCACACAGCAGTTTTTTTGAATCAACGAGATGTTATCTACACTTCTTACATAAGACTTTCGATAATGATTTTGCCATATATCAAACTCTATACGGCTATAGTTTCTTGTTTCAATACACCACCTACTCTGAACAATTTAAAAACAATATTTGTCTTTCATATATATTATACACCTTAACATCAAACTGAATTAAAGCGAAATTTTTGTTTTCCCGTATCTCCTGCAATTACTAGTTCCATATTTCTTTTCTATTTCTCTGCTCCTTTTCATTTCTGTCAATCTAGGTAGTTGTTTGGTTAAATCTATCTCTATTGCATTTTCAGTAAATATTGGTGGCTTCTAGTTATGTCACACTTATTATTGCTTAGATGGCTGAACTGTAATAGTTTTTGCTTGGATATTTCAGGATGACTTTGCTCTAGTGAAATATAGATTTTCAAAGTTCTTGTTGTAGAGTTATTTTGTGATTGTATTTTACCTTGATTTTTACTATATTTGACTGGACTTCTGTGAAATTTAGTGCAATCATATTTGTTCCTGTTAAATTTAACATTGCTGCTGTTATCATCTTGAGTTCTAGTTTCGTTAAGGCGATTATGATATAACAACCTTTGCCATCATCCTCTCAGCCTGTGTCAAAATGGGTGCTTTCCAATAGCGTATGCACATCCATAAAACCATGAAGGCGAAAAAGATCATTACTAAATCATACTAAAATTTGGCAATCTCCAGCATCTATTGAACAAGCCTTCCATCTACTTCCAGTTATAGAGTATGAAATGTGTAGACTGTATAGCCCAGGTTATGTAGTACATTTTCTTCCTTGTATGGTAAACAATATACAATCCCACCACTGCCAGCTACCAATTATGAGAGATTTCACCTGTTCTGACTGGTGATGTTCCAGAATTGTCTCAGGGTCTTGCCATCTTACATCACTCCCTCTCTTTGTCACCTATTGATTGTGGATTATCTCGCCAACCATTTTTCTTTCACCAAATTTGGTATCTAAACATGATAGTTCAGAATTAAAAGCTATTTCTGTTTTCTTTAGACCTTCCCTTAAGTTTTCAAGTCCCCCCCATGGTGTGGATCTTACAGTCTTACATAACACACTACGCTTGCCTGTCATCTTATTAGCAAATATTGGATTGTGTTTGTCTGACAATGAAACATAACACTTCATTTGTTCCATCATTTATTTCTTCTGTAGAAGACAATACACTGCCACATTGTATTGGTCTATCGATGGTGGCAATTTGTGGAGTTGTTAATACATCTAGCCCTTCTGAAGTGTCCACCACAATTGTTCTTATGCATTTTGTATCGGATTGCCATCATCGTCTTTACCCTGATAGTGATACAGTTCAGGGCCATACCTTACTGGGAACAGCTAATACCTCCAACAACCACTTCAGTTGTGAAATAGTGGCTGGAATGTGGGTCAGGCTTTATAAGCGGATATAGTGGTATGTTGGTTTGACACTTTTGCTCATATAAGTTTGTTATTCTATTTTTGAGGAAGAACTTAATATATTTTGTTACCTTATATTTGCCAAAACCTACAGTGAAATTTGAAAACAATCTACATAGGAGAAAAAATAGCATGACCAATAACTCTCGAGAGTCAGAGACTTAAATTGTAGAACTAATTATATACGGGATGACAATGACTTCGTCTGACAGATAAAATGTAACAAGCCAACATAAACTCAATAGTAGCAAAGAAATTTTCTCGATCGCGCTCATATGGGTTCTCTTACTTTTAGAGAATTTAATTTTTTTCAGGATTAGTTATCATACATGAGTTTTCAATTAAAAAGTTTACCATGGAACTACAAATAGCTCCATAATTTAGAGTACTCTGAATACTTTAAAACTCTTGTCCATTGCTCTTGTTATCTCACTAGATTCCCTATTAGTCTTATTAGCTTTCAATTCAAAATGTTTGTTTCTAGTTTCTTTTGTCAGATGAACAGGGCAACAAATAACTTTGTGCTCCCAACTCTTCCAAAGAAAATAAAAACATCACCACCAGATTAGTTTAGGATGCAGTTCCATAGAGATACTGCTTTGATTTTCCCTGTGCCAGTGGTTCTATTCAACGTTTGAAATGGGAAAACAGGAAACAATGGTGACTTAGCCTATACATGTCGAGCAGCATTTTTGGCTTTGGCTGGGGACTTTGAATAGCCCTCAGGAAGAGGGGTTTGAAAGTTTACAGCACTTTCTCAAACATTTTTGGGGACTTTTTTTGCTAAGAGAGGCATAAAGTATAGTGAAGGATTTTTATAGAATTGCCACTTATAAATTTTAGAATCTTGATGCATAATTCTTAAAACTTCTACCAAACAGCCAAAAATTTCTTGTTGCGCAGGACCATATTACTGCAAATAGCTCTGAAAGTTCAGAAACTTACTGAACTCCCCTTCCATGGGGCCATTGCCTTCAAAGATGTCAGAAGTGAGACTCAGTTTCCTCTTGCTTTGGTTTTTCTTCTTTTCTTGGACTATTTGCTATAATTCACGATCATTGCAATCAGCCAGGTTTAGCCCCAAACCCCTCGAAAATAAAACAGATTTTAGCCAAGTCTTTGCATAATCATGGGCTGGAACTTGGGAATTAGATGATCCATAGACTTTGATAGCAGTAAAGGAAAATACTTTATTGTACAAAGAAAAAATCTGCGCCTTTAAGCTGTGCTGCAAAATCTAGAGTGTTTTCTGGCTGGATCACTAACAAATGCACTTCCCATATATTCTAAGTTCCAGAACTGGGGCGATTCCTGTTTTGACTAGGAGAAATCCCTAGGTTGCCAAGGTCACCTGCTGACCATAAACAGTGCGTATTCCTGTTCAAGAACTACAGCAGAAAAAAAACCTAACTTGGGTGGCCAATAACAATAACCATGTAACGTGTGTTTGATCTCTGAACCTCACCCAGCTCAAGACCAAACATTTGATTAGCCACCAACACTCGTGAATTGATATATCAGAGACATGATTTACTTGCCATCCTTCAACAAATAATACCTTCCATTGCAAAATAGTCCCACTAATAGGAAAACCAAATAAACTAGACTAGGGACATATGTCTTATTGATCTAATCGTGATTTTAATATTCTTCCCAATTCAAAGGCCCTCACAATAGAATCAAAATATTTATTTGTTATGCAAATTTGGAGCTTCCCATCTCATCCCCAATCAAGATATGATGACCAAAACAAACATTAAGATTGCTCCAGAGGCATACACAATGGGTGCATGATAGATCACCTCGCCGATCAGCAGAAAAGTAACAGGAAGAATCTCAACAGCCTCACGGCACACGTATTTGAAATATGGAGTGAACAGAAAACCACAGGCACCGAGAACCAGAAGCAGAATCACAATATCTACCATGGCCATTAAGGATTGCTCACAGAGGGCGTGGCTGAGATTCAACCCACTGTTACCCAAATTATTCTGTTGTTTCTTCATGCATTTTGTATTGGATTAGCATCATCGTCTTTACCCAGATAGTGATACAGTTCAGGGCCATACCTTACTGGGAACAGATAATAGCTCCAACAACCACCGCATTTATAATGGGTACATCCATGACTGTGGTAACCCAATCTCTGGTCGTAACAACTATAACCTGCTATAACAATCATTTTTGCCCAGATCTACTGTTGTCGAACGAACCTCATGGGAACAGTTATGACAGATTGCAATAATTTATTCTTTCCGGGTCTGCATGTGGCTTTATTGCTATTGTGTTATCCACTTTTCAACATGACCCTGCATTGTCTTCCATGGCCGGCCTTACATAACAGGTCTGACGAGGGCTTGAGCACCCCCACAGCCTCTTTAATCTTGTATTTTTTTAAATGAAGTGATTTCTCTTTAAATAAATACCAGACTTTGTCTTAAGAATCTAGGTACTTCGAATTTTATGCTATTGCGGAGAGAAATCATATCCACTCTTTTGTTCTTATTCCAAACAATTTCTAATCGACAGGAACCTGACGCAATGCATCTCTTGTTATATTTATTATTATCTATATTAATATATTATATTATTATTGATAATAAATATTAATAATATTATATTATTAATATTATAATATATTATATTTATTATTATCTATGTTAATATATTATATTATTACTTATAATAAATATTAATAATATTATAATATATTAATATATTATAAATATTATTATATTTATTATTATCTATATTAAATTATAATATATTATATTATTATTTATATTAATATATTATAACACCAAATTATATATATATAGCCGCCCCCTTGCCATCCCCTCACCGTCCCCAAATTTTTTGAAAAAATTTGTCGTCCCCGGAAACCTGTACCCCCGTCCCGGAAACCTAGAGAAACACTGGTTTTCTTATTTCTAGTAGATGAGTTTTTAGACTCCTACAACAATCAGCCAAAACTCATGTAGATTTATGAAAACTTAATAACAATGAACATCCACCATCATCCCACCCACACCGCTTCCTTCATTCTCTACTAAGCCCAAGTTGTCGGTGACGTATGAATTAAGAGATATTTGAACACCAACTTCATAAAGTTAAGATAAGAGAGTGTAATGTCCCCATTTTGAGCTAAGTCATGATTTCGGTTTGAACTTGGTTCTAGAGGATGGAAATCTATAATGTTGGCTCAACTAGTGATTTTTGTTGGATTTTTGGCTAAGTGTTGCTAAGTGATATTGTTTATCTAGCAAAAATATCATGTTCTTCTAGCTATGTTGGAGGAGAGAGAATGGGAAAATGGGAAATGCAATATTTAAATTGTATTTTCATTATTTCATTGGTTGATTCAAATTGATGCCAAGTGGACACAAGGGAAAATGTCAATCTTTAATTGCATTTTCAAATATATTTCATCTAGAACTTTCCAATGCCACTTGGAGGTTAACGCCACCCTTGGAAGAGATAAAATAATAATAAAAGTTTGTTTGTTGATTGGGTTTTGTGCCAACGCTCAAAGGAAAAGGTGATTTCAAATTGTTTCATTGGATCAAGTGTCTGACGCCTAGGAGAAGGATTTCAAATAGCAATAAAATATTGCTCTCATTGGATCAAGCACCCAACGCTCAAGGAAGAGTTTCAAATAATAATTAAATATTGTTATTGCTTTGGATCATGAGCCCAACATCTAGGTGGAAAATAAATAAAATAATGGATATTATTCGCCCAAGGAGAGGATCGACGCCACAAGGAGGTAATATTTAAAAATAATATTGTTTCATTTGCCAATGTGGATCGTCGTCCAAGACAAGGAAAAGGTTTTTAAATGATAAAATATCATTTCCTCATGGATCGACGCTCAAGGGAGAAAACCATTTAAAAAATACAAGAGTTTGTTATTGCTCAAGGCGTTGGAATCGAGAGGTGAAATCATTTGATAAAATCAAGGAATGATTTTAAATGTTATACTTCATTGATCAAAAACATTGAAAATTATTCAAGGAAAATTACATTTCATTGGTGGGCTTCAAAATTTGGTAAATTGGAGCTTATTGGGACACCTAGGCCAAGAGGAGGATAAATAGAGCCATTTGCCATCAATTCAGAACTATTGATCACTTGGTAAGTTTTTTCACATTCTTGTGTTTGGCTAGAAATTGCATTTTTCACTATTTTTCAAGAAAATGATCCCTTGATTTTGATATGAAGATGATCCCATATCTCTTTGTCAAATGATATCATATGGATTTCATCATGGTTATTGATTTGCAAGTTTTCGTTGTGATATTGAAGGATATATGATTTGCATTTGAAGTCATTGAAGCATTGGTTCATCATTGAAGGCTTCCAAGGTAGCCGATTTGCATGAAAAGGCTATTTTAATGTGTTTTTACTAGCATATGACATTCTGATTTTTGAATCAGCAATTTGAGAAATTGGTACAGGGTTGTTAGACATCATCATATTGCAAACTTTGGAGGTTTGAAGCATTAGGAACAATCTTAAGACAAATCGCTGCCCTCCTTTGCCCTATCACTAGCCTTTGGAGGCTTATTTTGGCATTTTAAACAAATATGGGTTGTGTTAATCAGTTGCAGCAGTCTGATCAGCAGGTACAACAATCACATCAGGGCATATAAGGTCAGCTACAGCCATCATACATTCCTAGTTGAAGTCTTTCATCATTGGTCTTCATTGCCGATCACTAGGCTAGGGTTTCGCTACACATTTGTTCACCTATTTCATTTGTATGAGGACTGATTTTAAAATCAGTCAAGGCTGATGTAATAACCCAGCACTTTGCAATTGTAACTAGTACCACCATCATTGAAATCAATAATAAGCATTGGAGGTTTCGGCATTCATTTTCTCATGTGTTCTTTGATATTGTTATGTGTTAATAATTGATCATTTGGTGATAGCTTTGAAAGATATTGGGAAAAAATTTAGTTATATCTAGTAGGGTATTTTACAGTGGTATCAGAGCATAGATAAAATAGGCAAATATCCTAAGCAAGATTTTACAGAGAGTGTGCATCTAAGTAAACAAAAATAGTAACATTTGTTTTAATAGTCTATTTTGCCTCCAATACCATGTAAGTATTTCTTCTTCCTTCCATGGTCAACCATTTGTACATGCCATCATGTTGTATGTCTATTCAAAGCTTTGACACAAATCAAAATCATTATCATGACAAAGAGAAATTGTGGGGATGTCCCAAAGTTTCCAATATGTTCAAGGGACTTCACAGAGTTTCCATGTTGTCCTGGGGACTTCCTACCTTCCCCTCAAAGTCTTGAACAGGGGGGACATATTGAAAATGTCCCCTTTATAAGGGGAACATACCAAGGACATTTCCTCTCTAATGGCGGTGTGGGGGGGGGGCATTGAGGGCACGTCTCGTCCCTATCTCGGCATCCCGAGGATGTCCCTATTTCAAAAAATGCCTTGTTTTGGGGGGTATTACGTCCCCATGGAACATTGTAATATGTAGAATGTAGAAATAGAAACCCTAGATGCAATCTAATATGTCACACAATCAAATGATCAAACCACTCAAAGATGCATGCAATTAACATTAAAGGAGCTGTGTAATATGCTAAATGTAAAGAATCTTGGAGTTTGAACGTTCTACAATGGAATAAAGTTGGAAGGTGCTAATGACCTACTGGAAGGATGATTAACAACTATTGAAGTGTCGAAAGCTCATTTTGCCATATCTATGAGTTGCCAATGCTTGTATTCCATTGTGTTATGGGTAGCTTAAGGGTATAACTTGTATACATAAATGTGTCTAGTGTATATAACTTGCACTAGTAATTATATTGGGGTTAGTGCATTAATGACTTTTGCATCAATTGATTCCATTTAGAGAGTGGTATTTTTGTACTAGTATCTTCACAAAAGCACATATTGGTGTTTTTTATTATGTTTTTAGAGTTTCTTCTTTGTTCTATTATGAACCTATATTTCTAAATTTTATTTTATGAGAGCTTAGGTTGAAACTCCCTAGGTCTTTTGTTGCTACGAGGGTGTGGGGAAAGGATGATATATCATAATGTGTTGGGTTACAATTTGATATATAAAAGGTCAAATTCTTGAAAAGAGAGATCCAATGAAATTAATGGGAAAAGGTCATTTTGATAGTAGATCTCCATTCCTTACATAGTTTGGAGGTAGAAGGAATGTGTTTGAAGAGGATTGGGTTCATGTGTTGCTCCATGTGCAATTATTTGTCTACATAAAAGAACTAAGGTTTCTAAAGGGAGTCCTATTCAAGTGCATTTTTTTCCAAATATAATTGCATATTTGGAATCCTTGTGAAAGAGAGGTCCATTTTTTGTTCATGAAAAAATTCATCCATTTGAGCCTCCAAATTAATCACAAAATTTTTCCCATGCCTAGTGACCAGCTAGCAAGTAATATTGGTGATGGATCACCAAATGGTAGGGGAGCTAGAGTGAGCATGAGGATGTCACGTGTGCGACGAAGGACAAGTGGTTGAGTGGCAACTTGTCTCCCTCGATTGTTCAAATAGAAGTGAGCCATCATTGGTTGCACCTACAAGCATAACTCACCTAATGAGCAAGGCAGCATGAAGGTGCCCAAGGTAGAGAGATCGAGGGTTCAAACCCTACTACTCCTATTCTTAAAATTTTGCTTGGTGACCATATGATGACATGCCAATGGCATGGTAAACTGAGAGTGCCATGCAGTAGTACCCAATTCAATCATACAACCACAGAGGAAAATTGGTAAATTTTCAAATATTCCTAAAATTTAGAGTTGAGAGTCAAACACATGTTAAGAGTGACAGAAAAAAAAAAATTCTTATTTATGCCAATTTCCCTAGTCAGCTTCACAAATGAATTACAACAGGATAAGTGTTAATCCCATTAGCAAGAACAGTAGAGTTCATTGCACTATTAGTGGGTCTGGTAGTGACAAGTGAAATGATCAAGTGATTTCACCATTTTCAAAAGATTAGATTTGTTGTTTTTAGATTTAAAGTTGGTGGAGGGTGAAGAGGGAATTGTCATTTGATACCCAGTTTTTAAAGGCCATAACTTTGTCATACAAAGTCTTTGTTTAAGCACCTTTTCAAATCGTCACAAAGCTCTTTCCAAGATCTTCATAGTGGTGCTATTATGATTAACATTTGTAGGGGTTTTCAATGTATTGTTTGTGCTTGCTTGCTTCTGTGTGTGTTTTATCGTTTTCTCTTGCATTTGTTACAGTCCTTGCATCATATCGCCATGACATCATGATCTTCCATATCGTGGTGCTATATAGCATATGCTTGCTTGTGACCTTTTCTTTTGGGTTAGTCTTTCATGCACCTGGCACATCGTCATCATGATCCCTTCTATCATGGTGCGTAATGCCATGTTCTACAACAAATTTGATCACTTTCTGCATGGAAATTGTCTTCTAAGCATGTACCTACCATCAACCATACCCAATCATCATGCATCATTATCATTACCCCTATCCTCATCCATCCTTCTCTTCACACATTCCATCATTTCTTCAAACCCCATGCATTCCAACTTTCATACATCTAAACATCTCTCGCCCCCCACCCTTTCCTTCTATCTATCTCCCTCCCATCCATCCCTCAAACTTCTGCATAGATGCCTTGGAGTGAGGTGTCTCTGCCTTTATCCTTTGCACATATGCCTTTGACTGAGACGTCTGTCTTTTCCCCCTAAAATGACCTAAAACCAAACATCCAAGTCATGTCCTTTAGCCTCGATGCTCCACTGTATCCTTGACACCTTGACCTTTAGCCTTTAGTCCTCTTTCTTCCTTTTGGAAGACCACCCAGGTCCTTGTAAACCTACATGCTCTCTCAGAGAGGCATCACTAACCCATTTGCTAAGCCCCATTCTTCCAAACGACTGGAGCATCCTACCACTAGTCCCATCTCACTGAGTGTTCATACTAATCTTCTTTGAAATGACATCACTTATCTTAGTTGCAACATCGTTTCAAAGAGGCAAAATGTACACTTAATATTCACTTCCACATTTAAATCAAACATTAATCTTGCATCACATCTTCACTAATTAATTAAATAAATTATTTACTTAATTAGGCCATCTTTTCTCTAATGATTAATTAAATAAATCATATTTATTTAACTAATCAAACTATCCCCCTTCATCAATTAATTAAATCATAGCATTCCTCCAACTAATTTATTAAATAACAAATGCTTATCTAATTAATTAGGCTAATTAAACAATGTCTCCCATTTCCTCCAATTAAAAATCCAACCCTCTCCACTAAAGTCTGAGTGACTTTGTCTTTAATCTCCACAATCCATTTCAAATCCTAGAAGCAATTTCGACCCTCCACCTTCATACATGCCTTCTCAAGCCACTTGTGAAGAGATCTTGACCCTCCATTTCAAACTCAATCTCCTCTGTTCACTTGCACCCTCCATCTCTTCCCACTTGCTTCTATCTCATTTTATCCTACATTTTAAGAAAACCCCATCCCTCCCCCTAGCATAATCCACGAGGCTAGGATGCATACCCATGCAAGGCAATGCAATTCTAGCCATTAATTTCATCTTTGAATCTTAACCCTCCATGTCCAAATTGAAAAATTCATTTAACAAGGCTTACCCAAAAGACATTCATCATCTCCAACCATAATAAGTATATGATGCCCAATTTGGTAATCATCAAGCAATTGGGCAACCACATTCATACAACAATCCATCCACTCAACCCTTGTTGCACATCCACAAGAACAATGGAGGTATAATGCACTTTTAATTTGTGTTTTCCATTGTGTTTAGCCTCCGTTTTCTCTCTAACTAAAGGTGAATGTTAGTTTTGAATTGTGAGTTTCATTGCTTGTTATATTCATCTAACTCCATTTGTTTTGGTCCAAATTTAACACCCACAATTTGCATTTTGGGCATATTGTCTATCCGACATTCTAAATGCACATTTGACCATATTTGTTAATTAATTAAAATTCAAAATCATATCCATATTTATTAATTAATTGAAATTCAAAATCATGTCCATATTTATTAATTAATTGGATTTAATTTGTAGCTTAAGCACTACGTTGGATGGGAGAATATGATTTTAAAGTCCTTTGCGCCACTTAAACACCAATTAAAGGAGGGTGCATAAATTTAAGTTTTGTAAAGTTGTATAGATGTTACGACTTTTTTCACTTAAACACCAATTAAAGGAGGGTGCCTAAATTTAAGTTTTGTAAAGTTGTATAGGTGTTATGATTTTATATTAATACAATTCTATAAATAGATAGATAAAATAAAATATGAATAATGAAATTTTGTTTTTAAATTATAATTATGCCGAAGGCGTTCCCTCTATGAGGTGAAATTCATCTTGCCCCTTCATTTTTGGTCGCTAGTTTTATACGACTTTGCCATCGATTTTTTGTTCGCAGTCGTTAAAGTTTTAATCACGCCAATAACTCATCATTTGTTCTCACGCGAGGGAAAAAAAAAATATGTCAAAAAAAGTCTCATGTCATTTAAATGTGCCCGCCCGATACTTTGGGACCTTTCGATTTTAAAACAACCTACATGTATAATATAAATGTCCCTGCTAATTACACTTTAACACACAACCATATTTAATATAATAGCTATGATAAATCGTATGTTTTAAATTAAATAACTCTTATATTAAATAATATAAGTATTAATAAATTGTTTTTGATAAGATAAGCGACATAAAAGGGTGCCGATCCCATTATAAAACAGCCACCAAGGGCACACCAAAACTTGAACAGTTCAAATTAAACCATTAAAGTTAAGCAACTTAGCAATAGGCAACAGAACTAGTATATAAAGCAAAAGAGAAACAGGACGCCACAGAGAAAGCAGACTGACCACAAACAAACAGTAGATGAACCCCCAGCCACCAACTTCTAATTGAACATCTTGTCCCAGTCATCACTAAGGAACTGGAGGACGTCGTCATACTTCTTCATCTTCATGTTTGTTTTCTCTTGGTCTTTTAGACCCTTCATCTAGAGAGCCACAAGAGTTGTGGCGGACCTATGCATGACCCTAGCAGAGAACTTTGACAAGGTGTTAAACTTGTGTTCCAGATGGGTCATCCTATCCTCCAGGGTCTCTTTAGCCTTACCCTTGTTCTTTTTTGTACCTTTCTTCTTCTTACTGGTCACTTTGATCTTCCCCTCGGTGTTGTCCGTATTAGAGCCTTGCACATTAAAATCAAGAAAGTTGCTGGGCCCTTCTTCACCAGCATCCATCACCTCAATCTTGTTGCCTTTGTTAACAGAAACATCACCACCCATTTGCTCTGTCTCCTCCACAACAATGTCCATGTTGATATTAACCCCTGACTCTGAGCCCTGGAGCTCCGCAGAGCCCTTCTTGGTGTCTTCCTCAGAGTTATCTTCTCCTTGCACTTCCTCCTCAATTTCAGCATTCTTCCCCTCCGACTGGTCCTTATCCTGCAAAATCACAACCTCCTTCTCAGACATTGTCGCCTTCCCCTTGGCCAAGGATGCCGGCTTAGCAGCCAACCTAGACGACCTCCTGGTTGTCGGGTAGCGCATTTTGCTTTTAGTGGGGGTATAAGTCTCCTCTTCAGTGTTGTCAGAGTCCTCATTATCTTCCTCACTGCTGACTTCTTCAACCACCAAGGTAGCTTTCGGGGTCCTAATCTCACTAGCAATTTCACATCCTTCTTCCATTGCTCTTCGTTTCTTCTTACTGGGCCGGGAAGGGTTATCATAGCTAATTTTTCTTTTTGCCAGGGTAGTATCAGAAGTGGGGGTGAGGTCCTCGATGGTGGGTTTAGGACTAAAAATCATCTTGGGATTTTTCTTACCGGGTTTCAAAGACTTGGCATAAGAATCAGGGGTAACTTTCGTAATGATGACTAGGCCTTCCCTAACCAGAGGAGGGTTATGGGGTTCAATCCTGATAGGAGTAGGAGCTTTTGGCAAGCACAGAGCAAGGTGAAACTTGTATAGTCTCATGATGAGACCTTGGTGCAGCAGAATTTCAAGTTTACTGGGGTCAAGGGCGTAATGTTCTTTGGTCGTCGCAATGGAGGACTCCAAGGAGGAAAGCAGATAGAAGGGGAAGCTGATATGTTTACTCCTCTTAAAGTGATTAAGCAGAGCAAAATGGTAGTGAAAGAACCTCCTAAACCTACCCTCTAGGGTAAAATATTTCATAATCAAGTAACATACCTCGTCCCATGGCGGAGGAAGAAGCTGGTGGTCAAAACCCCCTTGCAGACTGTTCAGAACCTCATTTTTGTTAAGAAAAAGCTTCATGCCATCAGGGTCAGAAACCTTACTCTTCCTAGGGTGCTTCGTCCCATCCGTAGGCAAGCCAGTAGCCATACCAATCACCTCTTCGAAGACCTCAAACTCCACATTGCCAACCTTAGCCCTTCTGCCATTGTAAGACTGCAGAAACTGAACAAAGAGACTCTCATCATAGCCCTGAAGGCATTCCAAGTAGGATGTGACCCCGCCCTCCTAACAAATATGTTGTATCGTCTCATTGTTTTTGAATTCCTTGCACGTCTCTGGTTCAGTCCGTGACCTATCTCCCCCCATAATTCTATCAAACTAGTAAACAATACAGTCAATAATCAGGTCAATCACAGCGCACAGAGCCGTCTTAGTGTAGTTCTGGGCAAGTTTGTTGTTAAAGACAACAGGGCTAATAGAAATTAATCTGGGGGTAATCATGATACTATCTTTTCCCACGCCTACGGTGGCATACTTGCTAAATAAATCCAGACGGGCGTATTTACTCCCTTTCAGATCATCATTATTAATCTTCATAAGATCATCAATAAATCTTAAGATGGGCTTTCCCAAGCTGTAAAGCTGATTTTTCACGTGGCTCAGCATGTGAAAGGTTTCCTTAAGCTACCAACTCACCTTATTATCAATGTTGCTACTGTTGAAATGACTAGGCCCCTCAATGTCGAGTTGGCAGTTGCACTTCATATAATCCTCTATCTTGTGTTCACTATCCAGCTGTCCGAAGATCCTAGAACTCCGGCGGTCTCTTTAGCCTTACCCTTGTTCTTTTTTGTACCTTTCTTCTTCTTACTGGTCACTTTGATCTTCCCCTCGGTGTTGTCCGTATTAGAGCCTTGCACATTAAAATCAGGAAAGTTGCTTGGCCCTTCTTCACCAACATCCATCACCTCAATCTTGTTGCCTTTGTTAACAGAAACATCACCACCCATTTGCTCTGTCTCCTCCACAACAATGTCCATGTTGATATTAACCCCTAACTCTGAGCCCTGGAGCTCCGCAGAGCCCTTCTTGGTGTCTTCCTCAGAGTTATCTTCTCCTTGCACTTCCTCCTCAATTTCAGCATTCTTCCCCTCTGGCTGGTCCTTATCCTGCAAAATCACAACCTCCTTCTCAGACATTCTCGCCTTCCCCTTGGCCAAGGATGCCGGCTTAGCAGCCAACCTAGACGACCTCCTGGTTGTCAGGTAGCGCATTTTGCTTTTAGTGGGGGTATAAGTCTCCTCTTCAGTGTTGTCAGAGTCCTCATTATCTTCCTCACTGCTGACTTCTTCAACCACCAAGGTAGCTTTCAGGGTCCTAATCTCACTAGCAATTTCACATCCTTCTTCCACTGCTCTTCGTTTCTTCTTACTGGGCCGGGAAGGGTTATCATAGCTGATTTTTCTTTTTGCCAGGGTAGTATCAGAAGTGGGGGTGAGGTCCTCGATGGTGGGTTCAAGACTAAAAATCATCTTGGGATTTTTCTTACCAGGTTTCAAAGACTTGGCATAAGAATTAGGGGTAACTTTCGTAATGATGACCGGGCCTTCCCTAACCAGAGGAGGGTTATGGGGTTCAATCCTGATAGGAGTAGGAGCTTTTGGCAGGCACAGAGCAAGGTGAAACTTGTATAGTCTCATGATGAGACCTTGGTGCAGCAGAATTTCAGGTTTATTGGGGTCAAGGGCGTAATGTTCTTTGGTCGTCGCAATGGAGGACTCCAAGGAGGAAAGCAGATAGAAGGGGAAGCTGATATGTTTACTCCTAAAGTGATTAAGCAGAGCAAAATGGTAGTGAAAGAACCTCCTAAACCTACCCTCTAGGGTAAAATATTTCATAATCAAGTAACATACCTCGTCCCATGGCGGAGGAAGAAGCTGGTTGTCAAAACGCCCTTGCAGACTGTTTAGAACCTCGTTTTTGTTAAGAAAAAGCTTCATGCCATCAGGGTCAGAAACCTTACTCTTCCTAGGGTGCTTCGTCCCATTCGTAGGCAAGCCAGTAGCCATACCAATCACCTCTTCGGAGACCTCAAACTCCACATTGCCAACCTTAGCCCTTCTGCCATTGTAAGACTGCAAAAACTGAACGAAGAGACTCTCATCATAGCCCTGAAGGCATTCCAAGTAGGATGTGACCCCGCCCTCCTAACAAATATGTTGTATCGTCTCATTGTTTTTGAATTCCTCACACGTCTCTGGTTCAGTCTGTGACCTATCTCCCCCCATAATTCTATCAAACTAGTAAACAATACAGTCAATAATCAGGTCAATCACAGCGCACAGAGCCGTCTTAGTGTAGTTCTGGGCAGGTTTGTTGTTAAAGACAACAGGGCTAATAGAAATTAATCTGGGGGTAATCATGATACTATCTTTTCCCACACCTATGGTGGCGTACTTGCTAAAGAAATCCAGACAGGCGTATTTACTCCCTTTCAGATCATCATTATTAATCTTCATAAGATCATCAATAAATCTTAAGATGGGCTTTCCCAAGCCGTAAAGCTGATTTTTCACGTGGCTTAGCATGTGAAAGGTTTCCTAAAGCTACCAACTCACCTTATTATCAATGCTGCTACTGTTGAAATGACTAGGCCCCTCAATGTTGAGTTGGCACTTGCACTTCATATAATCCTCTATCTTGTGTTCACTATCCAGCTGTCCGAAGATCCTAGAGCTCCGGCGGTCCCACCCTCTCTCCCTGACATTAGATCTCATGAGGAACTGAGAACCAGGCTTAACTCCTCTTTAATGAGGTTTTGAATCGGGCGTGGGAGAATCTTTTCATTTCTCCAACAACGCCACGTGTCCATTCCCTACCCTAAATTTGCCATCGCGTCCGCCACTTTGTTTCCCTCCTGATACACATGGCCAATAGACATCTGATTGAAGCCGGATAGTAAGCCGATGATGTCTTCAACTAAGCTCTTCAACTTCCAACCACTGTTAGACCTTCTCATAGTCACATCAATAATTAACTTAGAATCTCCTTCCACTTGGAGATTGTCTATACCCAAAGCGTGGGCTATTTTTAGACCTTTAAGGAGAGCCAAACCTTCAGCCATATTATTAAACTGTTGCCCATTCCCCCAGCATAAGCAGCAATGGGGGTTCCAAGGAAGACCCTGAAAATTCCCCCCCACCACTGGCAGACCCAGATAACTTCTTTTCCGCGCCATTGAAATTAAGTTTGCTCCACCCACTAGGGGGTTGTCTCCATCGAGTGTTAAGCCTGTCCATCTTGTTAGTGGTGTCCACTTTAGTAATATCCTCCTTCAGCCGCCAGTTCTTTGCAATTTGAATTTACAAAGTAGTAGGGGAACGCTCAGCCACACAAATCAAACTGGAAGAAGTGTTTTCTGTAACCGCCCTGCAAAAAGACAAGAAAACCCCATCAGAATTACGAGCACTTTCTCTGAAAATACGGTTGTTTCTCTCTTTCCACACACTCCAAGCCAGGTGCGGGGGAATTTGTCTCCATAGCTCATTAATTATGGGATGAGAGTAAGGAGAGGACCAACTCATAGCAAAGTCCTTCAAGTTGTTCTGAAAGATCCACTCCAGATTGAGCTTCTGTAGCATTTTTCCCCATATTTGTTTAGAGAATTCACAGTGAAGGAAAAAATGTTGTAAGGATTCTTGCTCTTGGAAGCATAGCACACATCTGTTAACCATCTGAAAACCTCTTTTATTAAGGTTATCAATGGAAAGGACTCTGTTGTGGGTCACTACCCACTACAAGAAGTTAACTTTGGGTAATAGCTTCCTGTTCCAGACTTTTTTCCAGTACAGATTCTGTTGACCCCCGTTCCACAGCATATGGTAAGCTGACTTGACTGTGAACTTACCTTTTTGGTCTTGCCCCCACAGCATCTCATCCTCTCTTTGGAACACCAGAATTCTGTAATTTTCCTACTCCTGATGAAGAGACTGATAATCCTGCAACTCATTTTGGTTAGTGCAGCACTCCGATAAGTTCTTCCATTTTCTTTGTCTATGGGGATGGTTGGTCAAATAGTTGCTCACCTTGGGGCCAAAATAGTTCACAGCTCTAGCCCTCAAAGGATTGCTTCCTTTCCCCAGGGGTTCCTTCCTCACCCAGATGTCCTCCCAGAACCTAATTTTATCCCCTTTACCTAGGTTCCATCTGATGCCTTGAGAGAGGGAGCTCCTAGTTTTAGACACTTTATTCCATATGGTAGAACCTTTGGGAAGGGAGTCCCTTAGCAGAAGCTGAGAATTGGAGGCACCCTGCAGGTATTTGGCCTTCATGATACGGGCCCATTCCTTCTCTTCCTTTAGGAAGATCCACCCTATTTTGGTCAGCAAGGCTTTGTTCATGCTTTGGATTTTTCTTATCCCCAAACCACCATTAGCTTTGGGCTGACAGACAGTATCCCAACCAACCAGCAAGATCCTTTTTCTTTTCCTCCACCCCAGTCCAGAGGAAGGTTCTTTGGATTCTTTCAAGTTTCTCCGCCATATATTTGGGAATTTTGAACCAAGAGAGAAAATAAGTAGGGATGCTTTCAGCAGTTGAAGTTTCCCAGCTTGACTAAGAAGCTTTCCTTTCCAACCTTCCATTTTCTTATTTATACGTTCCAAGACAGTGTTCCAGTAGGACTAAGTCACTTCTTTGACCGTGAGAGGCATGCTGAGGTAGGTAGTCGAGAGGGTAGCCTGATTGCATTGAAGGATGTTTCTAACCTTGACTTGCAGACCCCCATTAGTGTTAAAGAAAAACACGTTGCTCTTATCATAGTTAATGCATTGTCCCAAAACCTCTGCATACGTGTTTAGAAGATTTTTCCATCTCTTAGCCTCCACAACCGAAGCCGCCCCGAACAACATGGTGTCATCCACGAACTGTTGGATACATAAATAAATTGTTAAATACATAAATATATTTAATATAATATAATATTTATATATTTATTTATTTTATATATGTTCTATTTTATACAATATTAATATATTTAATATTTATATATATTTATTAATCAATTATATTTATTTAACCATATAATTATTATATCTTATATACTCTATAATATGCATTAATAAATATAGAAAAATATTTTTTTCATATCAATACATATATCTCTATTACACACCAAAAAAAATATAGAAAAGTAGAATATAAAGTTAAATATAGAAATATAATATGATATATAATATAAATAAAATAAATATTTTTTTTATATAATTTTTTTGGAAAAAATTACACTATCCTAAAATATAATATATTATAAATTAAAATAATTTATTATATGGAATTTTTTGAAAAATATAATATATTATAAATTAAAATTAGGGAGAGTAATTTAAAATAGAAGAGAGGGTAAAAAGATATAAAGAAAAAAAGAGAGAGATAGAGCAAAATAGAGATGTAGAGAGATGAACAAAAAGAGAAGAGAGAGAAACATACAATGAGAGTCATAAACAATGGATGAAGATGAATGGGACAAGTTGGATAGAAGAGATAGATCTACTATTAGGTTGTATTTTTAATTCAAGCTTAAATAATGTTTTAGTTCAAAACACTGCTACGAGTCTATAAGAAAATATATTGCATTATATCAAACTAAATGTCTTGTAAATAAGTTATTTAAAAAAAATGTATTATTTAAAGATTCATGAAGGAGACTTTCTAACAAAACATTTTAAACCTGGCTTCCATAGATGTAAAATTGTTCATCATAGGATACCACTTAAATATATCGTATCTTTAAAAAATGGAGATGGGAAGAGCTAGAACATTCACCAATTTATAAAGTTATTGTAAGTGGATGAACAACCAATACATGCAATATGGACATGGATCTAGATTCATGATCTAGAGAGAGTGTGTGTGGTAGAGGAACAGAGAATAATAGAGGGAGATTGATACAAATTAATCAAAAATCAAGAGAGTGGGAGAGAGAAAGAGTGAGACATAGATAAAGAAATAAAAAATTGAATAGAGAGATAAAGATATGGACATTCATTCCTTCTAATCCCGGTTTCATTTTGCAAGCATTGAATAGAGAGAGTAAATTTAATATATTATATATTATATTAGAAATATGTTTACTTTTAATTTATGTGACATGCATAATCCCAAATTATATATAGATATATAAATATAATTTAAATACCCAAGAGACATAAACATAAATAAACAGAGAGGAATATAGTGGTAGAGACATAAACAAAAAGAGAGAAATAGATAGGGAAACAAAGAGATATAGAGATATAGAGGGAGGTAGAAAGCTAAACAGAGACAGACAGAGAGAGAGAGAGAGGGGGGGTGGAAATAGAGAAAAGAGAGTGTGTTTCAAGAAAACATTTTTCCATGGAGAGCTATGCTCAAAGTGACACATCACTTGCTAAAGGACCTGATATTTCACCTTTAAGACCTCTCCAGCATACCCATTGCACATTGAAAAGACAAAGAGGAAGACAAAGAAACATATAGAGAGAGAGAGGGAGAGAGAATTAGAGAAAGGGAGAAAGATAGAGGGGGGTAGAGGAGAAGAAAGAGATAAAGATATATATACAGAGAGTCAAATTTTGTACATCTTCAACCTTAATCAATTTACCCTTGAGATGTTATGTGGAGAGAAAGAGAGAGGAACAAAGAAGAGAAGAGAGAGAAGGGGGAAGGAGACAGATGAAGAGAGATAAAGAGAAATATAAAAGGAGAGAGGTGGAGAGAGATATATATATGTAGAGATATTGTTGTTTCTTATTAAATTATTATAGGGACTTGCACCTATTATCAAATCAAAACCTCCAATTGAATTAATCATTTCATCAAGTTCCACCTTAATCAATTTACCCTGAAGATGTTATGTGGAGAGAGAGAGAGAGAGAGAGAGAGAGAGAGAGGAACAAAGAAGGGGGGAGAGAGAGATAGAGAAACAGAGAGAGATCTCATAGAGAGGAAGTGTGTGAGGTAAGGGGGAAGGAGACAGATGAAGAGAGATGAAGAGAAATAAAAAAGGAGATAGGTGGATAGACAGAGAAACATATATAGAGATATTGTTGTTTCCTATTAAATTATTATAGGGGCTTCCACCTATTATCAGATCAAAACCTTCAATTGAATCAATCATTTCATCAAGTCTTTCTTTTGTCAAATTATGCAAATCTTCCACCTTAATCAATTCTGCACATCTTCCACCTTAATCAATTTACCCTTAAGACGTTATGTGAAGAGAGAGAGAGAGAGTACCTTTCAATTTCAACTAGAGAACGTGGCTACATGCATAACCTTCCTATGAATAATTATTTCCAAATTTTACCTTTACCACCCATCACAATTGAAGAGACATTTCCTAAAACACAAAATCATTACCCATCGTGAGATTAAAAAACTAATATTAACTGCATAAACATAGTGATAAATATTTAACTAAAAGTATTCAAATCTAATATATTCTATATTATTTTCCAAATATATTTATTCTTACATATAAACAAGGATATATAAAACATAGTGACAATAAGTATTCCATTGTGTGATAGACTTGAGGTTATAGTCAACCATTCCAATACTCTTTCAATTTTGGTATTATATCCTTCAATACCCTTATCCTTTTTCCCCTTATCTCCATCTAAACTCTCTATCTCTATCTCTATTTATCTCTCTTCTCTATCTCTCTTCCTTTCTTCCTCTCTTCTCTCTATATATCAATCTCTCTATTATTCTCTCTTCCTCTATCACACTATCTCTCTTCTCTAGGTTTTTTTCCCTCCCTCTCTTTGTACCCCCTCTCTCTCTACCTCTCTATCCCTATACCCATCTATTTCTCTCTTATTTTCTCTATCTTTCCCTCTATATATATTATCTATATCTTTCTTTCCTACTCCATATCTCTTTCTCTGTGATGGCCATTTAATGTTAAAATTTTTAGGGCCTAAATTTGAAAGTTGACACTACCTATAAAGAAATGTTTTGTGATAGTTATCAAGTTTTTCTCCCTCCCTCTCTTTGTCTCTCTCTCTCTCTCTCACCATTTCTCTCTATCCCTCCCTATCTCTATACCTCTCTCTCCCTCTCTATCTCTATACCCATCTCTATATCAATCTTGCTAGAAGATCTGGCCCAACCCATACCAAGCTCCATTTTTAACATTATAAAAGTATCGTACCCTGATCTTTAATGTAGGATTTTCCATTAGAATGCTTGACCATAGCCCTAAGTGTATCACACAATGAAAGTCTATCTCTTCCTCTCCTTATTTCTCCTCTCTCTATCTCTTCCTATCTCCATCCATCCCTTAATGTTAAGAATTTCATGAAAGGGATTCAAATTTTTAGGGCCTAAACTTTAAAGTTAACTCTACTTGTGAATTTTATTTTATTTTGTGATAGTTATCAAGTTTTTCTCCCTCCCTCTCTTTGTCCCTCTCTCTCTCACCATCTCTCTATCCCTCTCTCTCTTTGTTTGTCTATCTCTATACCCATCTCTATATCAATCTCTCTAGATGATCTAGACCAACCCATACCAAGCTCTATTTTTTTACATTATAAAAGTATCGTAGCCTAATCTTTAATGTAGGATTTTCCATTAGAATGCTTGACCATAGGCCTAAGTCTATCTCTTCCTCTCCCTCTCCTTATCTCTCCTCTCTCTATCTCTTCTTATCTCTATCCATCCCGTGTGTTCTTGTTTCCTATCAAATTATTATAGAGGCTTCCACTTATTATCAAATCAAAACCTCCAATTTAATTAATCATTTTATCAAGTCTTCCTTTAGTCAAATTTTGCACATCTTGGGAGGAAGAAGAGGAGAGAGAGAGAGAGAGAGAGAGAGGACAAATGAGGCTTGTGCTAAACAAACATACATGCTTCAAATAATATACGTATGTGGTCTGATTAATGGAATGCAACTAAACAAGAATATAAAAAGGAGATACATGCAAATAAAGACTAGATACCAAACATAGAAGCTCACAAATTTGAAGTACCTACTAAGCAAAACATACAAACCTTGAAATCCGTTAAGATTATGAAAATTACTTCACGACACTCGAGAAAACAAAAATTAATATGGTCCATACAGATAAAACACAATTTTCATTCACTTAAAGAAATGGCAATTGAACTTCCACAACTATTTGGCGTACCCATTGCACACCGAGGTGCGATTGCTAGTATATTTACGCCGATAGAAATTTCTTTTAGTATATTTACGCCGATAAAAATTTCTTTATGAGCAACAAAATGAATCATCGGTGCGCTGAAAGAGACTGTGTTCCTGTTTTGATTGCAATGAGCATTCTAGTACAAGCAGCTAACAAGTATCACCATTTGGGTAATGCTGACATGAAGTACTGGTTAAACATAAGTGATAAAAATATTGCACACAATCCTCATATTGCACCCCTCAGGTGGAATTTTCTAACCTAAATGCCCCGATGTAGAAACAGATCGAATATTTATTAAAATCTGATTTTAGAATTCATTTGGATCTAATTTCTAGGTGACCCACAATAAAGTCATTAGCATCCGAGTGTCCCTGTGAGATTAACATAACCCAATTTTTAACCTGAGTCTGCAATTTTAAGCCAAAACAAGATTTGAGATTCAATAAGCTTTCCCTACCGCCAAAGGTAATAACTGCCGAGCCTTTTGAATTCAAATTGTCATCCACCACAACAACGGACAAAGGGAAGCCAGTGAATCAAAGAAACAAGAAGAAAAAATAATTCAGATTCTCAGGGTAAGATGCTTAGTTCTTTGTTATGGGCACAATCACTATTTGATTTCACTGGATCTGATGACTGGTGCAGAAAGGATCCCATCTTTTTCCTTCCACTTCTCAGTCGGACACCCCGCTCATCCCAGCTCTCACAGAGACGAGCTGGAAAACCTCCTCATCCTCACATAAAGTTCACAGGGAACGCAATACTTGAACCATCAATAATATTTTGCCAAAATTTTCAATACATAGCCTCGATACCCCTTTTGCTTTAGCCAAGCTTCTTTTTATGCCAAATATTCCAAGCATTATTTTCAGGTTTATAATGCCCCTTGTCACTTGGAAAAAAGCACATGTTATTTAATAAGCTAGTTATAGCTGCAATCCAAAGTAGCGTGTAAAAAAAATGGTACAAAAATACCGGATTTGAGATCCCTACAGCCTAAGCTAATAACTGCCAAGACTTCTAAATTCAGACTGGTCATTCTCTGCTATAACAGATAAAATCGTAAACCAGAGAAATTCAAAGAAAAAAGGAAAAAGATTAATTCAGATTTTTGGGGTAACGTGCTTGGTTCTTTGTTAAGCTCATTTCAAGTTCTTTGACCTAGCATTAAGCCATAATATGAGTGCAATCACTATCGAATTCCACTGGAACCGGTATCCGGTGGTGTGGCAAGGATCCCATATTTTTTTCTTACATTTCTTAGTCAGACACCCCTCCACACTCCGCTCATCCCCTGCTCTCATGGGCACAAGCCTGAAAACCTCCCTTGTTCTCTCGCCTAAAGTCCACAGAGAGTGCGACACTTGAAGCTGTTCAGAAATATCTTAGTCAAATATTTCAATGTATAGCCTCAATACCCCCTTTTGCATTAGCCAAGCATCTTTTTACACCAAATATTCCAAGCATTATTTTCAGGTTTACATGGAAAAAAGCACGTGTTATTTACTAAGTGAGTTATAGCTGCAAATCCAAAGTAGCCTGTAAAAAAAATGGTACAAGTTATCAAATAAAACACAAATGAGAGTTGAACCGGGGTTGAAAAGAATAGAAGAAGAAAATATTGTAGTACTCCATTCAATTGACATCTGAATTTTACTAAATGAAGCTCTTAAGCCATTTGAGGTCTTAACCTCAAAATCCTCAAATACTCTCATCTTAAAAGATTCAATTGGGAATTCAGTCCTTAAAATTAAGTCTTTTAACTTTCTCTATCTAAATAACTTTTCTATCCATTGAAGTTAAAGTTCTTGCTTATTTTTCCATTTAATGGCACATTTAAAGAACAACCTGCCAAATAAGCTAATACACCAAACCGTGGTCAAACTAGACTGTATAAATGGACTATATATATGATGTATTTAATCTGCCAAATAAGCTAAATACATCAAACCATTGTTACACTCGACTGTATAGATGTGTTATTTCAGCATGTGAAGGCATACCTGAATAGCAAAATGAGAGAAGCTTTCATCATTCATTAGCTGCTCAAACCCCATTACTGAAAGAAAGGAATCATTACGGTAGCTACCAGAGATTACTATATAGATTAAGCCCTTGACATCAGACGGTCCTGAAGAAAGCCTCATCCAAATAGATGAAACCATTAGTGAAGAAATCAGAACAAATGCAAATGAACTAAAGATATGATGTATTTTCACCAAGACAACATACATAAGGAACAAACTCAGACTTAAAATTATTCATAGCAAAGGTCCATCTAAATCAAGCTTCACTCATATCTCAAACAGCACCCCATTGTCAAAAAAAAAAACAAACAGCTATGAATGTTTTACTAAAAAGCTATTACGTTAGAGCTCCCACTGAATAGTCTGTGGATTAAGACCTTAATGACAGGCGACCATTGACAATGACACATCAAAATAGATCAGACTTCTAAAAAATGCAACCAACCAACAATATGGATTTCTTGACGACAACGGATCTCATGGTGAGATCCAAAAAAGTTATTCAAAAACTATAACCCAGCTGTTTCCAAAGGCTTTTTTTTTTCCCAAATAAGGATTTTGAATAAACAGAGTTTGCATGTAGACCCTTTTATAAAACCAGAGTTCCAACTAGGCACATTTAAGTCTATAATAGTAGTTCAGGGAATGAGGCAAAGGAGATAGCTAACAGAGATGGCAATATCAAAATAAACTATTTTTAGCATAAAGAAAATATAAAATGTTTAAATAGATACACCGCTTTATTACTAAAAACATCTATCCAGATTGTTCACTGCAACTAGAGACAAACAATTCCACTTAAGCAGTCACAGTAAAACACTTCCAGTTGAATAAGCTATGCATTCTTCTTGAAATATCCTGCTTATCAACCATACATGTTCTGCTGGAAAGAAAACTTTAAACCCAGTAAACAAAGCCAAGCAAATCCTCTCATAATGTGAACCATACATGAAATGTACCACTTATAAACTATACATGTTCAGCTGGAAAGTAACTTTAAACCCAGGAAACAAAGCCATGCAAATCCTCTCATCTTGGCAGTTTATGCATTCTATAATACTCTGCATGCTTATCTTGTATACGTTTTGAGTTCATAAATGGAATAAACACAAATACATCAACCATTACCATAAAAAACAAGTACACACAGAATGGCAACATAACTGAAAAAGATGAGCAAACGAAATAAAATTTGCACACTTGTACATAAACTGAAATTCTAAACAAAAGTGTAACAGTCGACTATTTGGCAAAAGTCAATATGTTGACAACTCCCTGTATATTTGATATGTCAACTGGAATGACAACATAAATGGAATAAACACATATACATCAACCATTACCTTAAAATAAAAATACACACAGAATGGCAACATAAATGAAAAACATAAGCAAATGAAATAAAATTTGAACTTGTGCATAAACTGAACTTCCAAACAAAAGTATGTTGACAACTCCGTATATTTGATGTGTCAACTGAACCTGAACCTTCATTCCACAGACAGCCTTGCAGATAAGTCCCATGGTATTCATAAAATAACCTATAATTTTCACTACTTTGAGGATCACATAAACCATCCAATGCTTTATATCATTTTAAACATTAGAACCCAAGCTTTCCTTGTATCCTTAGCAAGCTGACTGGCAGTAATACAGCAACTGGTAAAGCTCGAACAAAATTAAAAATGACACAACCCAAAGTAAAGTTATAAATGAGAATTCTGGTCCCACAACTACAAACCATGCCAGTGAACAAAACCAGGCATAGTTTCCCGTCAATATTGTCCTTCCAATAAAATATAGCCTTGTCGTGCCAGAGTTCAACCTCCTTGGGCAACTCATGATGATGTTCCACTTTGAAGCTGTTGAGCTTTCCTTGATTTCCTCGGAGCAATTTGAGTCTCAGGCTGGACAAGTAAAGAAAAAGTCAGAACAGAAATCATAAAAAACATTATTTAAAAAGCACAAACCATAACAACCAAAATTTCTTTGGAACTACTCTAAGAGGTATTGATGTCATGGTATAATATTGCCATGTGACAAGTTCAAATCCCCACATCACAATAAAGCAACCCACAATTATGCAGACATGCACATGTCCAGGACTACTGCCTGTTCAACCCTACAAAACATCTGGGATGGGTGATGTTCTCAGTTACTCTTATCTCCACTCAACCCATCTTACTTTCTCATACAAAAAAGGTTCATACATAACTTCAAATCGTAAAAATCTTCAGAACATTTTAAAAGGCAAGAGCAAGTAACATGAAATTTGCATGGCAGGCCATAGGCCCTATGCCACAAGACATGCTGCATAGTACTCAACATACGACAGAACTTTGATCAGTGACTTCTATCAAAAATTACAAAATGATTCCTAATTGATAAAACCTGGCCCTGTAAAATTTACTTCATCAATGTTCAAGGTACAAAAATTCAGTATAATTTGAGAAAGTTAATTAAGTAGACAAAGTGACCAAATTATTTTTCGGTGACTCAAAATCTAGCAGCAGTTTTTCAGACTTGATTAGATTATACATTAATTTGGTATCTTGAGCAGGCCCTATCAAGTTACCCAGAAAATCGTTCAGATAACTAGAACATTCTTAATTACCTAATGAACTCATGGGGAACAAAAATTTAGAGTTTTACTTATAAGGGATACATGCATCAATCACCTCAAATATCACCTTGCATGTATCCCTTACTGAGATGTTGTGCCATGTCCAAAAGTTACTCTAGAGGTTGAGAAGAAGATGAAAGCTCTCCTGGCAACATTTGAGCATAGAAAGCAGAGAAAAGAAGACGATAGAGGTAGTGGTAGCCTCAGTCCTAGTTTTCAGTTCTATAGGGTCAGAGCAAGATGTAGAGGGCTCTTCTTCTTCCATTGAGCCACGGATACGAAAATTAAGCAATGTGGGCAGTTGTAGTTTTAGCTTTTTGTTCCCCGTAACTCTCTTGGTGTGCAACCTTCATTAGAAGATCCTGCATGGAATAGGGATAGGCAAAGTTGGCATGTGCAAAATTTTGGTACTACAACAATATTTTGTTCAATGTTGTTTTGGATGCTTATTGGGAGCAATCGGTCAAATGCATTGACCATGGCAAATAAGGGGTTCAAGGCCTCAAGCCATCATGAGATGAGTGGCCCATTATTGCAGGATGACGTCTAATACACATATCAACTAGTAGAGAAACAAAAACAAATTTGGAAAAAAAAGGATACACCATTTTATCTAACAGGTAGACAAATGGCAAGAATAGGACACTGATTAACTTTTTAGTTGACTTCAAAAGGACAATTAGTCTTTTTGAAGTCAATCGATGCCTCCAATGAAATAAAAAATGTGGAGTCCTTGTGTATCTTGTTGGATGAGATGATGATGGAGGTGGGAGTGGAAAATGTCATCTAGATAGTGACTAACAATGCAGCTAAGTATGCGGCAGCCGATAGACTTCTAGAGGCAAGGCACCCTACGTTGTTTTGAAGCCCTTATGCTGCCTATTGCCTTGACCTACTCCTTGATTAACTAAGTTGGGTGAAGAATGTGATTAAAGATGCAAGAAATATCACAAAGTACAACTACAACCACAGATGGGTCCTAAATCTCATGAGAGAGCACATTGATTGCAAGGAGCTTGTGCAGTCAGAATTCACATGCTCTGCCACTAATTTCCTCACCTTATAAAGTAGAGAAACTGTATTGCCCAACCAAACAAAAGGTGGTTAGGGAGTCCTTACTATAGGAATGCCGAAGCATAGAGGGTCGTGAAGACCATTTTTAATGATTCATTTGCCAAATTCATGGAGAAGATCATCAAGGTAAGTTTTCGATCAAAAATTTCCATTTATTTTTTTTATTTTATTATGTTACAATTTGTTGATTTTATAAAATTTTGATTTAATTTTTTTTTTAATAGTTTAGTATAATTTCTAATTTCATTTTCATCCAGTCTATTGATTTAAGTGTCAAAATTGTTTGTTAGGGTTCTATGGTTAGTGGATGGAGATAAAAAAATCCCACGGGTTATCTATATAAGGCCATGGATAGGGCCAAAGAAACAATTCAACAATTGTATGGTTCAAATAGAACCAAATATGAACCCATATGACACATTATTGATTGAAGGTGGAACCAACAACTCCACCAATATATTCATGTTGCTACATACTATTTGAACCCCAAATTTTTCTTCTTCCTTTCAATCAAAGCAGATGCAGAGGTAATGGTTGGCCTAAAAACATGTATTGGGTGGTTGGTCCCCAATGACAACCTTCAAGACCTCATACATGATGAGACACATAGATATACTTATAAAAGGGTGAAGAGGGCATTATTTTACTCAACTTTATGCATTCATAGGAGAGCCACTCTACAACCAAGTAAAAAAACATAAATGTTTAATTTTAGTTTAATATTTATTTTAACTTTTAAGTTTACTAAAATCCTTACAAAGTTATAAATGTTGTCCTTGCAAATTTGTGGTGAGAAGATTTTAGTGCCCCAATGCCTAATCTTTAAAAGCTTGCCATCCACATTCTAGCCCAGCCCTATGGTGCTTCCAATTGTAAACACAATTGGAGTTTTTTGAAGCCATTCACACAAAGAAACACAAAAAAGTTGACTCAAAAGTGTTTGAATGACCTTGTCTTTGTGTGGTACAGCCTTCAATTGCATAAAAAGAAAGTATAGGGGCAGAAAACACATCATGCGCTTGAACTTGATGACATTGATCGAATTGTTGAAAATGTCAATGTAGTTCCCTTATTTACTACTAATGAGAGCTGATTTGGAGAGGGATGCAGCTGAAATGGCAAGCAAATGTGGCAGCATGAGTATTATGGTAAAATAATTGAATGATATATTATTTACATGAGAGCAAAGCTCTTTAAATAGAGTTACAAACAGATGTTTCTAAATATACAGAGTACAGATGTTTCTAAATTAGATTAAAGCTAATCTAAAGAACAGAATAGAAACAATCTAATATATTACAATATCTGCAGGTCGCTTGACAATAAGACAAAGGTAGATTGAGGGCACAGAACCCGAGATAGAGTCAAAAACCCTGGCACAAATCCCGAGACAGGAAAACCCGAGCACAAATTTTAAGGCACAAATCCTGAGGAATCCGGAAAAACAAAATGGGCCCCTGCCAAAAACAAATGTGGTGAGCACTGGTCCTTGGTCTTCACGTGACCAAAGGCCGAAAACTGGAAAAGGTTGAGCGCTAGACAAGCTGGGAGGAGACTGTCGGGTGTGACCACAGACTGAGGCTTGAAGCGCTTTGTCGCTAGAGACAAAAATTGAGCGCTAAGCACTTATGTTGGAGTCCCCTTGCTACTGACGGAAGACCGTCGATCAAAGACAACACACAGGCGTCGGACATACAAGCCATCGATGCAAACCGCGAAAAACAAAGAACCCACGACCATAGAATAAACAAACGACCAAACAGAGTTACAAACCGTCGATGATGAGGAGAGCACCAAAACCGGAAATCACCAACGATCAAGAAGCATCGACCCACGACCAAGAAGCCGACGTCACAACACAAACTTTGTCGACGAAAATTGGGTGATGAGCGCTAGGGTTAGGCACTAGTGTGAAAGGCGTTGTAAGCACTAGTAGTTTATAGACCACCTCCGATTCACACCAATAGACACCACTTAGATCAAAGCCAACGACGCCGCCGATTCCCGCTCTGAAACTGCCGACCTTCAGATACAAAATGCCAAACTGCGACTAAAGGATTAAAAAACCCTAAGTGACCGAAGTCGTGAAAAGATTGTTGTCAATCTTTAAACAGGAAAATCGCCAGAAATAGTTACCAGGCACTGCGATTCAAAGGAAAAAACGGCACCCAGCAGACAGCCCGTCAAGAATCGCGTGTTGAACACAGAAACGAGACCAGAAATGAAGACTCCCGCAAAAAACAGAAGGTGCAACCGGGAATCCGCAACCAAATGCCTAGAAACAGAATCGCGAGTTTTAAAGGTGCCAAAACCACGACCAAACAGGAAAGCGCGTCCCTAAAAGTGCGATCAAAAGCTTGAAAGTCGACGCCAAAGGAAACCCACGATTTCAAAAGACAAAAGTCGCGATTTGCAAAGAAAGATGCCGACCAAAAAACACAAAAACGACAATACAGATCGCGATTTAGAGGAAATGCCTACCCCTGAACCAAAAATCGCGACTTCAAAAACAAAACATGTATGGCCGTCCATACAGGCACCGTACAATCCATACGTTGTACAGAATAAGAAGAGCCCTCGAACCTGGAGCTCTGATACCATATTATGGTAAAATAATTGAATGATATATTATTTACATGAGCAAAGCTCTTTAAATAGAGTTACAAACAGATGTTGCTAAATATACAGAGTACAGATGTTTCTAAATTAGATTAAAGTTAATCTAAATAACATAATAGAAACAATCTAATATATTACAATAGATGACCATTAATAAACTATCTAAATTTATTTTAATGAGGTGGATAGCGAGGTTGGTGAGACATCAGGGGCGAGTTCATTACATACACAACTTGATCCTATCCTGAGGCTCCTATTGAGGATACTACAGCTATACCATCCATTTCCAAGACACCTAAACAGCAGCAATAGACTTTTCTAAGTTTTAGTTGTAGAAGAAATTTATAATTTCAATTTGTAATTTTTATTCATATTAAAACATGAAGTTCATATGTATTGAAGATTTGAACTCGTCTTTTGGTCTATGAAGTGCATTGAACTCTAATTTTGATCTATCTATAAAGGAAATCAGTAATATGTTCCATAAATTCAATAACATGCATGTTTTTGAAGAATATTTTTTTAAATTTATGTATTTTTTATGTTCGATAAATTTGTCGAGTTATTGTGAGGGCCCAAGTTTCTAAAAATTTTGGGTCAATCAATAATTGCCAAGCCCAAGTTTTTAAACTGTGGTTACCATCACATCCAAACATTTGGGAGATAACTTCAAGACAAAGTAATGTTTATAGTTTATACAAATGGTTGGTACCACATTTTAATTTGGGCAATGCCCAAGGTACATTTATAAGGGAAATTAAAAGATGTGTCATGTCCATTCAATCATTCTTCTACCATTATCAACTTGATTGCATTCTCGTCTTTAGTAGCACATAGGAATAACATATGGAGCATATATAGCAAGTTTTTTGATGCATTGGAGAGAATCAACTTTAACTGAATTTTTAAAAAATGTGATTAAGTTCAATTATCCTTTGCATGCTTGCAACTTCACTTGAAAGCTACAAGGACTCCACATTTTTTATGCCCACCTTCATGCTCTCAGATCCAAATCTGTTTGGATTATTGAACATAGCACAAATATGAATTGTAGTTGCAATATATTCCAGATATTGGCTTTCAGCAGAAGGCTGCACTAAAATGGTAAAATGGAATTTTCATCCCATTAATTTGAAATGCCTTTTGAAATATTTAATGCATGCAAATTATAGATGTTTTGAAATGGAAATAAGTGCAGAAGAAAGAATTGCTAGCTCAAAGAATATGAATTGCAAGGCTGATACAGATATAAATATTATAAGGAACAGAAGTAAAGAAGTGTCAACTGCAGCTGGCCAACCTTAAAAGCAAGCAGCATCTTTATCTTGTTGGCAGAGATGCGATTAAGTTCAATTATCCTTTGCATGCTTGCAACTCACTTGAAATTTCCATGAGGCTGTAGGTAGTTATTGAATATGAATCAAAATAGGGGCAACCCATGCAAAGTTTTAACTTGCATTTGCAACTTGCACTGGCCAAAAAAATGCTAACAATAGCATAGAATGATGTAAAACACCAGGTTGACAAGCAATACTTAATACATCACTTAAGAGGGCATATTGAGAATTAATGTCATAAATAAAAAAGGAAACAAACAAAAAGAAAATGCAGGAATATATAGTTTTAGTTTCAAATCATAAGAGATGCCATTGAGGTGGTTGGTCCTCAAAATGTGATGGAAATGATTACTAATTACAGCATATGTGGGCAAGGCAGCAAGCAAACTAAGTCCACCTACAAACACATCTACTAGACTCCCTTGTGTGCATGCAATGCCATGAACAATGCACTCAAAGACGTCAAAATTGAGTAGTTCAAAAAAGTTGTGGATGATGCAAGGGAAATATGGATGTTCATTTGCAACCCATCACATGCCATTGACATCATTTTGGTCCTTTTCAAGAAATAAATTCATCATGACTACATTCGGCCTGTGCATGTCTCATATGTACCTGGGCTGAATGCACAGGTCCAGGACGTGCCCTGGGCGTACCCAACACAAACTCAAGCAAACCAGGGTATAGGGTTAAAAATGCATTTCTTTTTAAATAAAATTAAAAAACAAATTTCAGGACCCAAAAAAAGTCATTTCTTTCAATCACAGTCAGCTCTGTAAATTTTCTTCTCATAAACGTTTGCAAGTTTCTGAATCCTCATTATTATTTCCTGGTACACAGGCTTCAAAATGTTTGAGTTTGTGAATCGTCATTACTATTTCCTGGGAAACAGGCAAAGCAAAAACAGAGAAGAAAATGAATTAAAAAAAATGAAGATATTCAACTTCTTCAATTGCACAGCCTTCACCTTCAGCCCCGTGCCACTACTACTCAATCACTCCTCTGTAACCTTAAAAGTTACTCTATCCTTTTCATTCATTCTTAATTTCAAAAATAAAATAAAATAAATATCAATTTAATAAAATTATTATAATTTATATTTATCTAATATGTTTATCATATATTGATTAATTTAGAGAATAAACATTTATAAACTTATATATATTATTGCTCTATCCAAAGCAGTCTAAAATCTTTTTCTTTAACACTCAACCTAAGGTTCATACCTGTATTAGGGGAATTCTTGGCTTCCAGGCTGAGTGTCTGCTGTGTACTTACCTGGGGATCCCTCTTTTCACAAAAGGGGCTTTATCGCATATTTGGAATGATATGTTTGAGAAAATGCAAAGGAATCATGTGGTGTCAAAAGGTAGATGGCTCAGTATAGCTAGAAGAATTATTTTGATTAATGCAGTGATCCAACCCATTCCTATTTTCATGTTTTTGGTTCTTTAAGTCCCTAAATTGATCGCTTCTAAAATCAATGGCTTATGTCAGAATTTTCCTTGGCAAAGGAATGCAGCAGAAAGGAAATTTCCCCTTCTCAAATGGGAGGTCTGTAGTCGTCAGTCACAGGGGTCAGGGATTAAAATTTTGCGATACAGAACAAAGCCTGAAGGGCTAAGCTTGTTTGGCGTATGTTTTTTTATCAGATCCAGCCACAAAGCAAGCTTCTTTGTGGCAAATACCTAGCTTCTCAAGATTCTATCCATCTCTTTAAGTCTTCCATCCTTCTTAAAGGTTCGGTGATTTGGAATTTCATTTCCTCTTCACATTAATTCTGCTTTGTTTTGGGAAGACTCTTGGAGCTGGTGACCACCCCTTAAGGATATCCGGCTATTAAAGGATGCTCGCACTTGTTTAATGAATCTTTAGGGACCTCTTGTTAAAGATTACTGGTTAACTGTTGAAAGAGAAGGTAGGTGTATGGTTGCCGGTTTGGAAGCTCTTCTGATCCTGAATGATCCGAAATCCCTTTTGAGATATCTGTTGAAGGAAATGAAAATTCGTGTTCTAAACATAGAGGACTCTTTGATTTGGATTGGTGATCCAACAGACAAGTATCTAGTGAATATGGGCTACAGAATTTTACAGAATAAGGACCTCCATCCTCTGAAGAAATGGCCAAACATGTTGATCTAGAGCAAAGACACCCCTCCAAAGTGTAACTCTTTTGTTTGGATTGTTGGGGTTTAACAGGATTCTCACTCGAGAGATAATCTTTTCAAGAGAGGTTTCTTTGGTCCCTTCCAAAGTGTGTTGTGTTACTCTGCAGAAGAATCGATTGACCGTTTGTTGTTACATTGCTCCTTCTCAGCACAAATTTGGTACTCAATTCTAATGCATCTTGTTGGCACAGCCTTCAGTTCATTGCTATGTTACCGGATCCAGATTCTGATTCGGTCCGATTTCTGATCCTGGCAAGGTTCGAAAATATGACTGTGGGTTCATCCTGGACAAACTCGGGCAGTTCTGGCAGCACCACCATGAAACCCGCGTTCTTTTAATTTCACTGAAATTTGTTTTTGTTTTTTTTCCATTTTAATAATTTCTGACATTCTGCCAGGGTTTCCGCTCCCTACGGCCCTACCATAGTTTAGCTGTACGTGGGCAGATACAGGGTACTCCAAAGTGACTTTGCTGTGAGGTAGGGGTAGGATACAGTGCCCTCTCTGTATCCTTACTGAGCTTCAAAACACAAAGTGACAGACCCACGTCAATACATAAAATTAAAGTTAATTATTAATTTATTAAACTAAGTTGTATCTTTACTCTGCTCAAATATTTAGGTGGCAAACTATGTTTTATTAAAGCTATTATAATTATTAATGTTAATTTTTAAAATTAATAATATATCAATATTGACTTTATTTATAATTTTTAAATTTTATTATATTAAATACTAATAATTAATATTATATATTAACTTTATTAATATTCTATAAGGCTTATAAATATTTATGTATATTAGAAAATATGCATATTGACTCTAATATTCTTGTTTTTAGACTATATATATATATATATATATGATTTTTATACTTTTTTGTACGGACAAACCCAAAATGAACCCAACCCCAAAAAAAATTTGCCAGATCCACAAACCTGAACCAGGATTTTAACCAAAACCGGCAACTTAGGTTCATTGTTACGTACAGGTGTGCTCTAATGATATATATATATATATATATATATATATATGATTTTTATACGTTTTTTGTACGGACAGACCCAAAATGAACCCAACCCCAAAAAAAAATTGCCAGATCCACAAACCTGAACCAGGATTTGAACCAGAACCAGCAACTTAGGTTCATTGTTATGTACAGGTGTGCTCTAATGCTCTGCGTCAACCCTAATGTGATGTAATTTTCAAATCATGTCCACTTGTTTATTTTCTGCCATTAGGGTTTGCATCTTGGTTTTAGGGTTGTCTTGTGTGCACGTGCCCATGTTATGAAGACCTGTAGGATTTGCTTCTGTAGGTTCTTCTCTAATCTGAGTATGTCTTGATATGCCCTAGCACTATATATGTTTCAGTGGTAGCTGGGTGGTCAGTATATGGGCCCTATTGCTTTTGGCATTGTTTCTTATGAATGCAAATGTTTATATTACATGCTCTTAAGGGTGTGTCTTATTTGTTCTTTTGGTCCTTGTGATGCTTCTGTGTGTCAGTCTGCATATTGTTGTCTCTAGGCCGAGCTTCTACTATATTTTCACAGTGGGCTACATATGTACACTCAACCCTCAACTCCCATGCCTTGCAATGCATTTTTAAATGATGTGTACCACTCAATTTTCAAATGTCTTTCCCATGCTTTAAGCCTTCCTTATGTGCTTTGATTTTATTTTTGTGTTGACTTGGATAGCCAGTTGGAGTGGTCACTTAATACACATGGTTAATTGTTTGTGCGACTTGCCTTACCACCCCCCCCCCCAATCAAAGCATATGTCTTAGCCTAGTGGCTAATTGTCGGGCCAGTTGCTTCTAGATTGCTCACGAGTCACCAGCGCAGTTTGGCTACTAAGCCGCTTGGTCTTCACCCTCGGTCCCACTAGCCCTTTCTACCTAGCTCATGGTCCTTGCACATGGTCTTATCCCTCCCACTTACTGCATCCCTCCGCCCATGCCAAGTGTCGCTACCCCATTGGTAGCACATGGCCATAACGCAATGACTAATCCTCGAGCCTGCATCTCCTATCGCCCGCTATGTGCTAGCCATGGGATCTCCCTTCCCTTCACGCACAACATCTGATCATTCCTAATATGATCGACATTTAGTCATCCCCACGGTGCTACTCTACCTTGAATACATGGCATTCTTCTATCCTACATGGCAATTCTTGGACCAACAAATATGTGCCACATGTCTGAGGTGGTTACATCATTGGTGGGCCCAACTTTTTTGCCTCTAATGCTTTATTATATGGCGCGGCTTACATGGCGCACACACTCCAATGGGTGCCCACCACACGTCGCCTCATGGCAATGGGGAGCCCAACTCATATATGTGTGTGGTATCTGCTCTCCTAGGGTCACAAATCTCTTTGTGCCATGTGGCTACTTTGTGGTGGGCCCGGTTGTCTTCTCAATGAACTTTGCCTTGACTATTGGCGATAACCACGTCGTGATTGTTGGTTTACATGCAATTGGCTAGCAATGGCAACACGACCTCTCTTGAGTGGTGGCACATAATGGCTAATTTTTAGCTCACAAGCTCTTTTTGTGTGTCATGCACACCCCATTGGATCTTGACTTTGCCAATGCTTTCTATGTGATTCTTCCAAAGGTGCTCGATGGTTAATCTCCTTTACGCAGCCAACTTAACTTATATGCACAGGTGGCTCCTCTCAGTGTGGTAGCTTATCATTGGCGCCGCATGTCTTTTGTGGTGGTGCTCAATCCCTACATGGTTCCTTTTTTATTATTCAATGCATTTCTTCCATGCTTCTCCTACTCTTGTATCATCGTACAAGCCATTGATCTAAAGGCTATACACCAACATATTATTGACCATGAATTCAAGTGCCAATTTCAAGATGGTTCCTTTATAACTATTCAATGCTTTTCTTCCATGTGTATAAATTAGCAGAAAGAGTTCCAACAAGGTTGTAAAGGAGTTGATTTTGGGTTGTTTGATCTCTAATGACAATTTGATCATGCTCGGGTATAGTAGATTTGATAGTGCTTGGATATAGTATGGAGGAAGATTGTAAAATGGATGCTGCTGTGAGTTCTCTTCATTTAGTAGATTTGGCACATCTTAAGGTTTTTACATAAGCCTTGGCTAAAAAACAAGAAGACAACAATATTGCCAAGATTTGGCACTTTACGTGGAAATTTTGAAAGCAATCACAAGGGAGGGGTGCTTGGAGATATGTTGTGTATCACCTCCCTACAATTGCTAAGAGTGGAGCGTAAAGGGGTGTTTAGAAGATGGAAGAAGAACTAGGTGTCTTGGTTTTACATTGAAGAGGATACAACGCTGGGTCTTCTTGATTTATGGTTTGTTTGAATGGGCTAGGTGGTAGTTGTTTTGGGGTTTTTTTGTTAGATGTTTTTGCTAGTTTGCTTGATTTTGTAACCCCCATGCTTTTGTCAGTGTATACTAAGTCTTATGTGTATCGGTTTTACTTTTTCCATCCCTGAAACCCCATCCTTATGTTCCCCGTCCCCAAAACTCAGAGCAACACTACTAACCATCCCCAAAACTTTAAGAAACACTACTTATTGATGAAATCCTCAACTTACTATCTAAAATATTGCAAGGAACAGATTTAAAATATAAATAGTAAATACCTCTTTTTTGACAGGTGCCTCTTTCTCGGACAATATCAGCTCAATGTGACATGGTGATGACATATAAGCTGTGATCAAACAGATAAACAAGAGAAAGAAACATTAAGATGCAAGTGCCAAAAAAAATCTGTTCAACATATAGAAATTTGCAAATAATGAAGGTTTAATAGAAATGTGTTTACGATTAATTCTTCCGTGGGCACGATACGTTCGTCTTCGCTGCTTTGGAGCCTGATTAACTTGAATGTGAGTAACATAAAGTGTGTCCACATCAAGACCCTTCACCTGCAAATTGCAAAATACATTTTTAAGCACACTACTTAAAGACAAAGATCCAAAGGACTCTTAAGGCAATAAAAAGCAAACACAAAAATATATTTCATGTACTACACTTCCAGAAATAAGGATCATAGAAGAAAATTTACTTTTGGAAGCTATAGAGGACCACATTTATAAAATAGTGATAAAAAAGCACGCTCCGTGAGAAAATAGCTAATACCTCAGCATTACTCTCTGCATTTTTTAGTAGACCTAACAAGAATTCAGCAGACTTAACAGGCCAACGACCCTGGCCATTTGAGTTGCGTGACTTCGCTTGGGCAGTTCTACCCACACCCCCACAAAAACGGCGAAAGGGTATTGCTTGCTTGTGGGCAAGCACGTCCTCAAGATACCTCTTGGCCTTGCCTAAAGGAAGCTTCTTGATGGCCTGTGCAGTTTCCCTTGTGTTCTGGAAAAAGAATATAATTAAGTGACGGATTTCATCTAATACTATTTCTGTTAAAGACAATCATTTACAATAGGCAAGCTACTGTATTATCCTAAATAATTTGTACCTTGAAATGAACTCGTAGGTCAGATCCCCTGGCCTTGCAAGCTGCAATAAAAAAGATTACGGCATAACAATTAATAATTCGAAATGGAATTTCGCATTCAAGATTCTACCAACTGATAGAAAAATATATTCTTAGAATCTAGTGGAACAGACTTGCCTTCGGCTCAAAACAGGTGACATACAGAGTTCTACAGTAATGAAAGGTTTATCGGCCATTTATGCTCTGCTCTGTGCAGCCTCGTAACTAAAGGCAAATACTCCAAATTAGATGCATCTCCTTTCAGACAATTATTCCCTTCATAGAGGGCAACAGCTTTGATCTGGGGAGTTATTTCCTCATTGGAATTTTAATTTAATTAATTCGAATACAGTCATCACAAGGCGGGAAGTTCAAAATTATTGAGAGCTGAAACCCAGACAGAAAATTGCAGAAACCAAACTCATTCACATCACGACAGGGACTGAAACTAAATCTTGCATAATTTCAATCTACGGGAAAAACAAAAACACTGCGCTAAACAAACTAGAAGAAACAGATGCAATGTGGAAGAATCTGCATATTGAATTTAAGCTCTAGAAAGTAATGAGTCTAGTTAACAGAGTTTTAAAGAGATATAAGTTAAAATACAAAACTTACATTTGGTGGAATTGTCGGGCTCTCTCGAGTATTTCACCTACACCCAAATCCAGTATTAGACTCTGCTTCACAACAACGAATGTACAAACACAATGGAAACGGAGGAAGACGAGATGCTTACCATAGCTGCTGCGACCTCCACACCACACTACGTCACTCTCACTCTCACTCTTCTATCCTCTCCCTTCCCTCAAAAGGGCAAGATTAGTCATACACAGTTCGATGTATACCATAAACCCTAGTATCGATCAAACCCTAACTAAACTCGATCGAATGCCAAAACTCTGGTCAGTCTGTGGTGAACCCCGGGTTAAAGGAGGTTGATGTAAAACTACGCCTAATTAAAGTTTGATATATGAATGAATGAATGAATAGCTTTTAAATGTCACGAGGTTGAAAATAGCTTATGGGACCACCGGCCTTGCTGTTTTAGTCTTCTGCACTTCAATCCTTTTCCCGTTCAAAGTGAGGATGAGCCCTTCAAACTTCGCAACATTCTCTTCGCTAAAAAAACTATGCCAAGAAAGATTTGTCAAACTATTGGTATACTTGTCCCTAATGTCCTTGAGTATATAGGGAAATAAACTCTCTTAAGCTCAATCCAAGGTAATCCAATATGATGCATACACATAAGCACAAATTAATTTTTGAGAGCCTTCATAATATTAAAATTAAGTATGAAATTAGGAAAATAAATGTAAAGAAGGTCATTGGCATTTGGTTTAAAGTTTTTTACTATTCTATGTATTATTAGTAGTTGGACTCATAGGTTTAATGAGCACACTAATAATTTTCTAATTAGAGTGAAATTTTGTTAGACTGAGATAAATTCGACATAGTGTTTTTTTGTGTTGAACGGTTGTAGTCAATGAATGTAACAACATTATCCATGAAGAAGGGGTCAATTGTAGTGGCAGCCTAATTGTGGTTTGTGTCAAAGTCTCTACATCTAAGAATGTCTAATTCATCAATAGCAACATCATACCTTGGGTGGAGGGAGGATATAAGTTGCCACTCCTTTGCATTAGGGTGTTCTCTATCTTCTGGTCCATTATAAGTTTGTCACCGTGTTGTTGTTTGATTTTGGTGGTGTGTGATCAACGTGCCATGCATGGTAGGTACTTTACATTCTTGAGTTAAAGGTACACAACACAAGGTTTTCCTATTGACATTCAAAGAAACAAAGGAATCACTGTATATTTTTAGTGGTAATTTTAATAGCAAGTGGCAGGACTCTTGTGCACTAATATCACAATCAACAATAGTCTCAAATACAAACTTGTGAAATGTAGTAGAAGAAGGCTTTTTCTGGGTCAATATTTATAGATATGTGTTTCAAAAGTTGGTTATAACTTTCAAACCAACACTCTATTTTTTGTGTACTTGGCAATGTATTTGAGCATTGCATGGCGAGAAAGAATAGGTTGTCAATCAACATTTGCACTCCAAATTGATTAAATTGTTGGGTTGTGGTTGTTCGCCCTATCCTCATTTCGAGCAGCTAAGAATGATGTGTGGCCACTATCATTTGCAATGAAAGTAGATGATGCCTACAAATCCCAAGGAACTTTGTAATGGCATACCAAAGATGACTCATTTCTCTGCAAGCATGTTTTAACCGAATTTACTAACTTTATGTAATTTGTAAAGGGGTTGCATGCAAGGATTGTTGGTGTGCCTAATAAGCAAGGGTCATCAAGGATGGAGCAATGCACCATTTGCTCCCTTTGGCTATTTTCTCATGGGTTCCATGTTGAAACATACCTACTTATGTATTGCACAACATTGTCAACTACTTCTAGACTATTCAAATCCATGCTTTCAATGGTAGGTGCTCCTTGCAACCAAAGGAAGCCACGAATATGGTCAAACCTTTGTGTTGCCACTCATATTTGTGAGATAGCATAAGAGTTAGAATCATTATATCCAAGTAAGTATTTGGTATATTATGAAATTTAAATGAGATCAATCTCACTCACCTATACCAATACTCTTGGGCAAGTAAAAGCTTCTCCAAAATCTCTTCACGATAACTAAACCTATTATGAATGTAGAGTGTAATTAGATGTGGATTGTTAATTATGTTTTGGACAACCAACTTGTATGACCATATATGAGCAAACAAGAGATATGATATATGTTATTTATTCATAATTAACCACAATCACACCTTAATTATAATAGTAGAAAGAAATTGAGTGGTACATAGATCAATTGTAATTTAGAATTGAAGCTTAATCTTTAGTCGTTTGGATGTTGAATTTGCTCTTATTATTTACAACTCCTCGGAGAAAGCTCATATAATGCATGATGATTAGCTTGAGAGGAAGCAACTAAGAATGATGTGTGGCCACTATCATTTGCAATGAAAGTAGATGATGCCTGCAAATCCCAAGGAACTTTGTGATGGCATACCAAAGGAGCAATCTTGGAAATGAACATCTATTTCTAAATAGAGGGCTTACATTTCCTGTTATGACCTCTAAATCATTATTTGTCTCATTATATGCTTTACTAGATACTTAATACAACATTCAATGCATAATTTTCACAAAGGACGATGACATTGGAAGAGAACAATATTCTTAAAATCATGATCTTTATCAACCAGCTTTGATCTTAAAGTACTAAAAAGCGAATTTATAAAAAAACATATTAAAGACATGGGAAACACAATTTGTTCAATTTTGGCTATAGTTCATTCTCAAATATTCTTCCCTATTTGTTCCAAATTTCATAAAAAATTCTATGATTGTTATAACATTTCTTTTGAACTTCTAACACCATTGCTTCATATTTATTCATCAAATTTGTCAATGTAGCCTTTGAACAAGACCTATGGTAAGATGGCAACTTGTCCCAACAACTCAATTTAGTTGCTTGATAAAGCAAGAAAGAGAATTTTAGAAGTGTTGTAATTGACTACAATATCTCTATAGGCTTCATATATAGGAGCAATTAAATTATAATTGTTAATGATTTCAATTGACATGAAGAGGTGCAACCCCAAGTAGTTGGATTTTTTACCTCTATCAGAGCTTTCATTAATTGTGAGTAATAACAAAATTTCATAAGTTTACGTCTGTTTTTTTCTTAAGTCTTAAAAGCTAATCATTGTTGCATTTAAGTTTAGTTATGATGATGTAGCAACAAAGCATTATATTATTTGGCAACCACATAGATAAGATGAACACAATAGTGGGTTGTAACACAATGTTTTTGGAAATTAACTAAGCATGATGGGAATGTGGTATTGATGTATCTAAAAGATATTTCTATGTGGAACTTGAACGAAGATGAAGGGTATAGCTACTCAGAATTGCAGGCGTTCCCACAAATACTATGTAGAGATAATATTATTGCACATTGTTGTATTAGATCATTAAGGTTCAGACATCCAAAACTAATTGTAAATAGACGTGGTTGGGTTTGGGTTTAATATTGAACATTGAATAAATATCGTGACATTTGAGTTTGACAAATTGACATCAACTATTCTTTAATATTTTATAGTTGTTTTGTTTATTCTATGTATCTTCTTTGATTATCTCAACTCAATTGAAAATCATATATATATATATAATGGTAATAGTAATATTACGTTAATTGAATCTCACTAGCCCACAAAGTAATAAGCACTTACCTACTGGTACGGGATAGTTATGAAGCATGTAATGCCCTCGTGCTCTCTACAGCTTGTTTCCCTATATTTGTTCCTTGTTATACTCCATGAAACCAAAACTTTTGGAAGGGAAAGAAAAAACACTACCCACAAAGCAATATTTGAAGATGACATTTTTCCTAGAAGACGAGTTATAAAAAGTAGTTATACTAAACTAGTAGTATACTATATAGAAAATGAGGCTAAATATGAACACTCTACTATATAAAAACTTTACTTATCTTGCAAATATAACAGGGAAGAAGGAAATGAACATCTTATATCTTGTATATATTGAAAATTGTATTCAATATATATCTAACTATTTGTTCATAGATAAAGCCCATGCACTCTCCTTCCACCCACTGTAATGTCGTGTCAACTGTTTTCAAAATTTTCAACCTCGATTCATTCGACTCTTCATCTGACTTGTTGAATGCAGCTCCCTCAACTATGTTGACCATACTAATTGTCAAAAAATCGAACCAAATCCAATTTTGACCGGCCGACTGTTTTACAACATACCAATTGGTTAAAGTTTACCCTCTCCTTCATACCAAGGGGCAGAGGGAGGGCTGGCTCAAAATTAATAACAAAAACATTCTTCATTTCAGTCGTTACATGCAATACAGTCGCATGGTTTGTAGGTGTTATTTTGGTGTCTGCAATCCACTTGACAAATCACTCCAAGCGCATCATTGGTGGTGCTTTTTTAATGACAAGGCCATCCCCATGAAAAGAAATGGCTCGACAATCTCATTCAGCACAAGCTTCATATTCGCCATTGTTCCTCAACCACGCTTCGGCACCTTGGCCTCGTCAACACCTCCAAAAGATGGCAACCATATTTTTGCTGTAGAGTTCGACATGGTTAAGAGCATAAGCGTGGAGGAAAGAGACAAGAAACATGTGAGAATCGATCGCAAAAGTGTCAAGTGAGTGGTGGCGTAACTTGATGGTTATCGACGAGGGAACACATTGATGCGCATTATTCTCAAGAGTGGGCATAATGAAAGAGCTTGGATCGACTACCATAGTGACTTGAAGCAGCTGGACATAAGCATTGCAATGGTCGAAAAGACAAGGCCACACAAAGAGTCCTCTTGTCTAAGAAAGATTTGGGGCCAAAGTTAAGATAGAACATCCATTTCAACAGTTAAAGGTCAATTTCGATCAATAAAAACAGGACAAATATTAGACATCAGATTTCTACGGTCTATAATAATGTAAATGAGTGCTTTAGGATTAAACTGTGTAGGTTTTTTCTCTCAACGTTTTGGATCACACTCCATGATCCATCAGGAGAAAAGAGAAGAGAGCAAGAGAATGTCCATGAGATTTGGTTCGATTTTTTCTACTTCTCCTCTCTTGCTCTCTTCTCTTTTCTCTTGATGATGGATCATGGAGTGTGATCCGAAACATTGAGAGAAAAAACTTACACACAGTTTAATCCTGAAGTACTCGTTTACAGGACAAATATTTACCACTTTTTGTTGTGAATGAGGTGTAAAATTGCTATTGACTATTTGACCATTGAAATGGATGATATTTAAGTAGAGTGACCAGAACATCCACCTTCAAAAGCAAAAGAATGTTTGCCTCTTTCTTTGTGCATGCACAATACAGTCTAATGCCTACAAAAATACTGAAAAAATAGAACAAATTTCATTATAGGGAATTTTCATAATGCACCTTAAAAATATGCTACAAAATAATTTGATTTGAATTGTATTTTTTTAGGGCAGTGAGACAATCCACAAAAGTGAGGGTAGTAAGAGAAGCAATTTCAAATTAATGGCAACTACAATTGTTTGGTGGCAAATCAATAGGTCTAGCATCTAACAAAATCAAATCCTCATAAGAAAATCAAATCCAAGCAATGCATTTAGCTTTTATTCTTGCTAGCACCATGTACCTCCTTTGACCTGTGCCTACATATGAGGTCATTATCTATGTGATGTGGCATGGATTCCTAGCCGTGTGAGGTGTAGATTCATGCCAACGATCTCTAGATGGTGTCTAAATCAAATTTGGTTCATTATTTTGTGTCATTTCCTTGTCTCAAATCATATTGATTTGTAACACTAATAAATATAATAATTTTTTTCTTATAAAAATAGAATTCATTTTCTATTATTAAAATCAGAATAAAACATAAAAAATTAAAATTCAATTTAATAATACAATTAACTCCAAAAATTTATAAAACAAATAAATATTATCTAATTAAATTCCACCCTATTGTCTATTAATTTCAACAACAAATCTAAAAATATAAAAAAAGTAATTAAAAAAAATCAAAGTGAAAATCCATTACCAAAATTATATTTAAAATAAAATAAATGGAACTCGTAATTTATTACCAAAATCAAAATAAAATGAAAAGCATAGAAATTTAATTTAAAAATAAAAGGTAAGTAAAAAACATTAAAATTTAATTAGTCAATAGGCTTTATATGTGGCCATTTATGTCCGAAATTAAGTATTTCTCATGTGGAATTATTTAATTTTGTCAAAATTTGTTGGAACTTGGCTTGTCTATCTAAACCTTTTAATTCATCAAGCTTGTGTCTGTAAAAACCGTAATCAAGTTGTGAGATATCTACCGCCCTCAATTCATTTCCACCGCTTGATATTGATTATCTGATTTTTGGAAGATGTCCAAGCTTAGTATCAATATCTTAGACTTCAAGATCTTGTGTTCAAATATGCATTCATGAAGTCTCTTTCACCATGAGGTATGATCATGTGTTGTTAAGAAAGTATGGCAAGGGCAACATACAGTGTCCATGAGATCCTCTTTGAAAGCACCCTTTGATGGAGGATATGAGCTCTATAACGCATTGAAGGCCAGAGGACTAGAAATCTTAACATCTACCAAGCCATATGTGAGATGGAGGTTGGTCATGGTAGGGATAAAGTTGGTGTCATAGGCCCGAGCGTTGTTGTTGATGAGGTCGGCAAGATGGTCGGCCAAATTCTTGAGGGGACCTTTACTAGTGACGATGTCTTGCATGAAGAAGTTGATCATGAAGAACATGGTGAGGGGACCATTCTAGAGCTCCTTCACTTTCAACTCAACAAAGGCATCGAAGTCATCAAAGCAGATAGTTACACTATAACTGATTCTTTACACAATTTTTTTTTATATTACCTTGGCTTTTAACATATGGTTTTAGTTTTTGTATAAAAATTTCACCCCAAAATTTTAGGCCATGTTTTAATTCATTAAATTGTCTTAATTGGAAGAGTCCAAGTAAAGTCCTCGGTGAATATTGATTATACAGATGTCTATGTAGTGCCTTAGAGTCAAATGCTTGTTCTCAATTTGACAATAAAACAGGTCTAGAGCCAACTGGATGTGATTGAAATTTTTTGGTTGAATAGATATCTCTATTGAACTTTGATTAAATAGATATCCTACAATGCCTCTTAAGTTTTAAGACAAATGGTTATCCATTGATCAAAAACCAAACACCGTTCAATAAATTATTTGCATTTTGAGCAACTATAAGATTTCAACACACAACGTAACATCTGTCATTTCAATGCCCTATGTGTTAGGGTTAGCCGGCAGAAGATATCAATTAAATGCAAATAAAGATTAAACAGAGAAATGGAAATACACAGAATTAATAACAGCGAGAGACAAGTTTTAACATGGTTCACCCAAACTCGAGCTACATCCACCAAACAGAGAGTCCAATATTATTATCCAGTAAATCAAACCGATTACAACCAGCAATCCCTGCAACTCAATACCATTGCAAATGCTACAATACAATCTATCCAAAACCCTAACCCTTAGCTGCTTTTTATCAAGCCTTTTTTTGTCAGTTACAAAAAATAGGGTTTTCTTATGTCGGTCACAAAAAAAAATTCTCAGGGGCTGCACCCCCAAACCCCCACTTAGGGCCCGGCCCGGCCCCGAACCCTAGCGAGGATACATGGCTAGTGTACAGTACTTTCCTGATCAGTCGCCACCTACCAACAATCTCCCACTTGGAGACTGATCCTAGACGACACCATTGCGCGTGCAGCTCCCACTGGAAATAAGCACCTTGGACTCTACTGTTCTATTTTTATGGTTTTCAGTCTAGAAGACCAATCGAAGCTGAAGAGGAGCTCAGCTTCTTTCTTGTCACTGCCTTTGTAAACATATCCACTGGATTTTCATCTGTATGTATCTTTTCCAGCCTTAACTATCCATTATCCAACACCGACCGAATAAAGTGATACCTCAACTGTATGTGTTTGGTCTTTGAATGCAAGGTAGAATTCTTTGCAAGATGTATGGCACTTTGACTATCTATATACAAAGAACTGTGAGCTTGTTGCTTGCCCAATTCTTCCATGAAAGATTGCAGCCATATCATCTCCTTGCTTGCCTCTGTTGCAGCTACATATTCTGCCTCGGTAGCGGATAAAGCAACCACCTTTTGCAACCTGGAAATCCAACTCACCATTGTTCCACCTATAGTAAAGACATAACTTGTAGTACTTCACCTGGTATCAATATCCCCTGCCAAATATGAGTCTACATAACCTACTAAATCAGTATTAGAGCCCCCAAAACATAAGTGTTTATTGGATGTACCTCTCAAATATCTGAGAATCCATTTTACCGCATTCTAATGCTCTAATCCAGGATGACTCATATACCTGCTAACGACTCCTACAGCATGGGCAATATCCGGTCTTGTGCATACCATGGCATACATTAAACTGCCTACAGCTGAAGCATATGGTATCTTGGACATTTTTTCTTTCTCCTCTTGTGTCTTAGGACACATCTCCTTAGTCAATTTCAAATGACTAGGCAAAGGTGTGCTGACAGCTTTTGCATTCTCCATGTGGAATCTTTGCAACACCTTTTCAACATAAGCAGCCTGAGATAGAGTCAATTTTCTGTTCATCTTATCTCTGTAAATTTTCATACCGAGGATTTGTTTTGCTGCCCCTAAATCCTTCATATCAAATGACTGTGCTAACTGTTGTTTTAACTCTCTTATGTGATCCATGTTAGACCCAGCTACAAGCATGTCATCAACATATAAACATAAAATAATGTAGCTGCCATTATCCAACCTCTTAAAATAAACACAATGGTCAAAATTACACCTGTTGTAGCCTTGCTCAGCCATGAAACTATCAAACTTTAAATACCATTGCCGAGGTGCTTGTTTCAGGCCATACAAACTCTTCTTCAATTTGCACACCTGGTTCTCCTTACCTTTGACCTCAAATCCTTGGGGTTGTTCCATATATATCTCCTCCTCCAAATCACCATGGAGAAAAGCAGTTTTTATATCTAGCTGTTCCAAATGCAAATCTTCAGCAGCCACAATACTTAAAATAGTACGAATAGAAGTCATCTTGACAACCGGAGAAAATATCTCATCAAAATCAATGCCCTGTTTCTGTGCAAATCCTTTTACAACTAACCTGGCCTTAAATCTTTTCTTACCTCCATCTTCCTCTTTCAGCCGGTAAACCCATTTGTTTGGTAAAGCCTTTTTACCTGCAGGTAACTTACATAATTCCCAAGTCTGATTTTTCAACAAGGAGTCCATTTCTTCTTTCATAGCAAGCTCCCACTGAACCTGTGTATCCACTTGCATAGCTTCATCATACCCTTCTGGTTCACCAGCATCTATTAACAAAATAGAATACAAAGAGGGAGAAAACCTTTCAGGAGGTCTACTTAGCCTTGTTGACCATCTAACATTTGCTGGAGTTTGTGGTATTTCTGGTTGCTGTTGCGGAGCATGAAGAACCACTGGAACATCACTATTTGGAGTATCATCTAGCACCACATAATCTTTTGCTTTCTTCTCATGCTATTGTAACTGATCTTTGTACAACACCTTCTCATTGAATATGACATCCCTGCTTCTCACAATTTTCTGATTTTCAAAATCCCAAAGCCTATAACCAAATTCATCAATGCCATATCCAACAAAGGTACATTTTTTTGATTTTGCATCCAGCTTGGTTCTATTTTCAGAATCTACATGTGCAAATGCTTCACATCCGAAGGTTTTCAGAAAAGAATAACTCACCTTCTTACCTGTCCATGTTTCCTCTGGAATACCACAACCCAAAGGAACTGAAGGACCTCTATTAATTAAATATACAGCAGTGTTGATAGCCTCTGCCCACATGTTTAAAGGCAGCCCATCATGCAATCTCATGGTCCTTGCACGCTCCATTATTGTCCTATTCATGCGTTCAGCCACTGCATTTTCCTGTGGAGTCCCTGGAACCGTTTTCTGCCTACGAATTCCATTAAAGGAACAATAATCCTCAAATTCTTTGCTGCAATACTCACCACCGTTATCAAATCTGAGACATTTTAATCTTTTACCTGTCTCATTCTCAACCAAGCTTCTCCATTTCTTAAACGTTTCAAATACATTAGATTTCTGCCTAAGGAAATAAATCCATACCTTCCTAGTTGCATCATCTATGAATGTAACATAATATCGAGAGACACTGAGAGAAGATACCTGAGCTGGTCCCCATACATCTGTATGCACAAGCTCCAACTTTTTATTTTTCTTTTGCTTCCCATCTCTGAGAAAACTGACTCTCTTTTGTTTTCCATACACACAACTTTCACATAAATCCATATTAATACATTTCAGACCTAGTAAAACTTTCTTAAAATGAAGTACCTTCATACCTTTTTCACTCATATGCCCAAGTCTGTTATGCCATAGTGTTGTCTCAGAACCTGCAGCAACTTTTCCAGTCTCTTCCTGCAAACCTGCAGCAACTGTTCCTGAACCTGTTTGTTTTTTCTCTGTAACAGCTAAAGTAGAAGGAATAGTATGACCTGTACAAAGATATAAGGTGCCTACTTTCACACCTTTTGCTACTTCTAAGGCACCTTTTGAAACCTTCCAATTTTTATCAGTAAATGTAACAGTGCAACCTTGTTCAGTTAGCTGCCTTGCTGAAATTAAATTCCTACCGAGCCTTGGAACATGCCTTACCTCTTGTAGTAGCCAATGATTCCCATTCTGTAACTTAATCTTGATTCTTCCCTTTCCAACAATCTGACAGGGTTTGTTATCTCCCAAATAAACCAGCCAAAATCCCCTTGGACATAATCAAGAAAATAACTTCTATGGGGTGTAGCATGAAATGAGGCCCCTGAATCTAAAACCCATGAATTATCAACATTATCTAGGGAAAGAATCAAAGCATCATCTTCAGATTTATTGCTTACCACATTTGCCTCCTTATTGCCTTCTTGTTTGTCTCCTTTATTTTTCTGAGACCAGCAATCTTTCTTCAGATGACCTAGTTTCCCACAGTACCAGCAATCCTTTTGTCCTCTGGTTTGGGATCTTTTGTCCTTTGATTTTCCTCGTGACTTCCCACGGCCTCCAAAACCTTTTCCTCTCTCCTTTGATCTGCCCCTACTTTCTGCATTCAAAACACTGCCTGATGTGGATCCACCTGAACTTTTCTTACGAATTTCCTCGCTCATAATAACACCAATAACATCATCAAATTTTAGGGTATTTGAACCAGAAACAGAGTTACTAACCGCCATTACCAAACTATCCCAGCTTTCAGGCAATGAACATAACATCAAGAGAGCTCTAACTTCATCAAATTTTACATTTACAGAATTCAATTGACTGACAATCGTATTAAATTCATTTAAATGACCTGTCACAGATCCACCTTCAACCATTTTCAAATTAAACAAACGCTTCATGAGAAATACCTTATTTGAGGCTGAGGGTTTTTCATACAATTTAGCCAAAGCTTTCATCAGATCATCTGTTGTCTTTGCTTCTGTTACATTGAATGCCATCGATGGTGCCAGGCACAACCAAATGGTTCCCAGTGCCTTTCTGTCAAGAAGATTCCAATCCTCATCACTCATTGTTGCCAGTTTCTTGGCTACTCCTTCCAACGGCATCCATAAATCCTTTTGATAGAGGTAATCCTCCAACTGCATCTTCCATAACTAATAGTTCTGCCCATTGAATTTATCAACCTTCAATTTACCCTCATCTGCCATTGCTCCCACTCAATCGTGAGGCCTTCCTGCAGATGATAATCGAACACAACCCTCTCTGATACCACTTGTTAGGGTTAGCCAGCAGAAGATATCAATTAAATGCAAATAAAGATTAAACAGAGAAATGGAAATACACAAAATTAATAACAGCGAGAGACAAGTTTTAATGTGATTCACCCAAACTCGGGCTACATCCACCAAACAAAGAGTCCAATATTATTATCCAGTAAATCAAACCGATTACAACCAGCAATCCCTGCAACTTAATACCGTTGCAAATGCTACAATACAATCTATCCAAAACCCTAACCCTTAGCCTCTTTTTATTAAGCCTTTTTTTGTCGGTTACAAAAAATAGGGTTTTCTTATGTCGGTCACAAAAAAAAAATTCTCAGGGGCTGCACCCCCGAACCCTGGCAAGGATACATGGCTAATGTATAGTACTTTCCTGATCAGTCGCCACCTACCAACACTATGTGTTACTATTTTTTGGATGAGGTAATCAAGATCTATTATGGGTCAATTGCAAAAAGAGAAAGTTCAATTTTTGAATGCAAATTCAATGGTGTTAAACTTCACCAATCCAAGAGAATTAGGGGCAATGAATGGTTTGACTCTCCAAACACCAAACCAAAATAGAGGAGTTAAAGCATATTTCTAATATTGCAATCCCTTCTACGGTAAAACCACAACTACAATAGGCAATTGATTGTTGTAGAAATGTCTATACATGGCATCATAAGTAACTTTCACATAGATTTAAGGCTTAATTCAAAATGAATACAATTAAAATAACTAAGTTGCATGTATTAGTAGAAAATATAGTAACAAGAATAATATTAATGTCACAAGGAAAAGATAAAATCCAAAGACACATAGCTCCTCTTGGAAAAGTCTCGAAGATGCCACCAACATAAGTACTTCCATTGATCCCCAACTCCTCAATCAACATGGATCCCCAACTCCTCAGTCAACAACTCCAATGCCGTTAGAAAGATGGCATATATGTTTTTATAAAAAATACGTGTTGAATTGTTTATTTTTGTAATTTTATTTTATTTTTGGAAGGGGGAAATTTTAGTTCTTTCTTTCTTCTCTCCTCTCAATCACTAACTCAAAATATTATGTCTATTGTGATGTTAATGACCGCCATTTGTTAAAAGGTGTTGGAAATATCTATCATTTTTTGTCATTTTGATGTTAAACTCTTTGTTCAGTACAGTTGATCTGCCTCTATTCAAAGCAACAAAATAGCTTCAAATTTATTCTTCTAATAGAAAGAGGACATATTTCAAATTTTCTCTCATTTTAAATTACATATACAAAAATAAATGAATGGGCTCTTATATAGGGAAAGCATAACAATTAATGTAAAAATTATTGAAGAGATAAAAAAATTCAATACTTATTCATATGTTAGCCTTTCCAATTTCGACAAATACTGCACAGAGCTCAATATGTTACACACATGATCCCAACATTTAACATAATTTAAGTTTGAATCATAGTTTAATCAACTACCTGCCTTCTACAACAAAAGTGGGAGATAAAGTCTATTCTTAAGAGATTTAAATAATAGTATGAAAGGAATTTTGTAGGCCATGTGTACTTGAATTAAAGAATTGTTAAGATTATGTAGCTCCCCTATGCATAGGATTAATTTGGGACTAGTCAACCTGATAAATTGTTAAATGACAATTCTTAGGACATGACATGGAATAATGTATTAAGGATGATGGGGACAATAATAATAGGAAGAATAATGGCTTTATATAATTTTTGATGAACATTATCAAAGCCCCTAATAGAAATGTTTGTCTTATTCAAAGAAGTAGAGCCAATATGGATTTTGCATAAGAATTGAGTGGTACAAATGTTGACACTTGATCCATTGTCAACAAAGGTGTGTTTGATGCAGTGATAACTTTAAGGAAACCCCCCTAAAAGAACCTAAAAAAAACCTATAAAATCCTAGCCAAAGGCAATAATTTTTGCAACGAATGTATGCCTGTTTTTAGAAAATCAAAGTTGTCCACATTGGTGATTTTAGTTGGCGAATTATAGATAGATTTGAAAAAAAAAAATGTTGGCCAATTAGAGTTGTATTAAAAAAAATAAAATAAGTTAGGTGGTGAATTATATAAATATTCAAAAAAATATAAAATTAATTATTTGGCGAATGTGCTGGCGAGTTTTTGAAAAATCATAATGTGGTTGGCGAAAATATCAAATGCTAAGCGATAATGATTAAGTTACTTAGCAAATTTATAGCTTTAAAAAGATTTACAAATTACATTTACATCCTCAGATGATCGCAAATCAATGACATAATTTTTATTCCAGGCTGAAGTTCTAACACACTCAAATTTGTACATAAATTCTTTGAAATAGAGACAAGTGTCAATGAGTAAACAATTCAGATTAACAAAAATAATAGATAATAAAAGAAAAATTAAAAGGATGACTTCAATTATAATTTACATCAATGTACTTATAATATTATAATAAATTTCAATCGTCAGATGATCACAGATCAACAACATAAGTTTTATTCCAGGTCGAAGTTCTGACGCACCCAATGTTTTACATAAAGTCTCTAGAATAAAGACAAGTGTCAATGAGTGAATGATTCAGATTAATGAAAAATAATTGATAATAAAACAAAAATTTAAAAGGATGACTATAGTTACAATTTATATCGATGTACTTATAATATTATAATAAATTTAGATCGTTAGATGATAGCAGATCAACAACATAAGTTCTATTTCGGGCCAAAGTTCTACCACACCCAACTTTTTACATAAAGTCTTCAGAATAAAGACACGTGTCAATGAGTGAATGATTCAAATTAACGAAAATAATTGATAATAAAACAAAAATTTAAAAGGATGACTACAATTACAATTTACATTGATGTACTTATAATATTATAATAAATTTCGATGATCAACGACATAAGTTCTATTCCAAGATGAAGTTCTGACACACCCAACTTTTTACATGAAGTCTCTAGAACAGAGACAAGTGTCAATGAGTGAACAATTCAGATTAACCTTATTACATATATTCTGAATTATAATACTTCCTTGAAATTAACCAATGGCAATAATCATAAATAATAAAAGTTCCAAAATTATGTTATTAACAAAAAATAATAGATAATAAAACAAAAATTTAAAAGGATGACAATAATTACAATTTACATCAATAACCCATATTAGAATATTATATTAAACAAAAGTGTTTACAGACGATTTTTAGATAGCCCTAAGCCAAGGTGCCCTAACACGAACCTTGGATAAAGGCGTTCACAGAAAAGGGAAAATTCAAAAGATGATTTTTTTTTGAAAACTCAAAACAAAGTTGTTAATGGCCACCATTAATGTGTCCCCTAACCACTGCCACCTAAAGAAGAAAATTTGTAGCATAAACAACAGACCTTGCATTTCTTAATAAACATGCACATAAATAATTATGTATAATAATGGCCCTGTCAAAGGATTCCAACGAGCCTCTAACAAGTGTCCTCCTTGCCTCCTTAAGAATGCAATTAGCTATAGCCAAGCGCTCTAACACGTGTAAGGGGAAAATTCTAGCCTTATCCCATGGTCTCGCATCACAGTCATAACCATTGAAAGCTAAATTAGACTTAACCCCAGGGATAAGTGATCCTTGAATCATTGCCTTCCCGATCATCTTCACTAGACTTGGGTCATTGAGCAGGTTCATTAAATTTGACAAAAATGCAGAGACTAAGTCGTTGAATAATTTTTTTTGAGGATATTGGCCAATAATTTCTTAGACAACATCGTCAACCATGGGGGAGTCATCAAGAAACACCTTCCTCAGTTTTTGTTGCTCAAATCTAGCCAAATCGACCATTTCCTACTTGCAGGGCAAGAGAGAAACACTGCAAGAGATCAACTAACTCATCTTGATCAATGATCATTAGGAATGCAAATAGAAACAACCAACATAGAAGGAAGATGCCAATAAATTTATAGAAGATGCCATATTTATTATGTGAGAATGTACAACTTCCACGCCACCTAGCAACATTTATTGCATTTGCAATAAAATAGAAGATCAAATGGTGGGTGAATCATGATCTTGATTTGGATCGATTGGTAATAATGTTGCACGATTGATAGGACAAACAATAGTACATTAATAGATTTAATTAGTTATCCTCTACAATCAAATCCATCGTATCAAATTGTGATACTTTGAAATCCAAGGGACAAGCCACATAGATTAGCCAATGCCCATTCAATATCTTAATGATTACATTACAGGTGATGTCAAAGTCAATTTAATGCAATTGACAGGTTGCTTGGCATTAGTCATTTTCTCGATACTACATGTACAAATCTTTATTACTATTTATTGTTTCAACCTTGGATGAATCAGTTGTACACATGTTTCACAAATATAAGTTTACTCGACACTCCGTACTTGTCTTAGTCCTTGGAAATATTAGAAAAACGATAAAGTTAGGTTAAAAGGTTAACTTGTTGAAGTGCAAATTTGAAATTCGACTAAGACTGGTAACTTGCATTACTAAGCATTAGATAGTAAAAAAACTCGATAAACTATAAAAGTTAAAAGTAATGAAATTCATTATGGCAGTTATGCAAAGAAAGTAAGTTACCCAATTACTTTTTTTGTGTTCATTTGTGCTTCTAGATTTAACTATGTGATATTGATGATTTTTGGCATCATCTACTTTTTTCATTTTCTCTTATCGTTATGAGCTTCAACTCTCTACCTTTTTCGAATTAGGAATTTAAATAAATATTAAAAAAAGAGTTCAAATATGTAGAATAATATGATAGACAATTTTATTTGTGTGTGGCTATGCAGGATGTCATTGCTTTGCAGTTCTCAGAATGAAGAAATACAAGCCTTCGTCAAGTCAAATGTATCATGCCAAGAATTGACACTTTTCACATTTGTAAATGATGCATACTACTCTGGATGATGGGTTGAATTTCCTAGAGATACATGCATGGATGAGAAACTAGAAATTCAAATGGACGCATGGAATTGGTACTATAACGCAATTGATACTGACTTGGAGAAAATTGATTTAATTCTCCTTTACTGGCTTTATTGTTACTCATACCTAGTGGTTTCTTATACATATAATGCAAGGTTCTATGGAAAAGCATTTATTGACATTATGGATGACTACATAATTGAATTTGTAATGTAGGCATTACCTGTTAATAGGATGGTCATGAACTACAGTGAAATATTCATTCAACATCATCAAAAAGAGGAACCAAAAATATTTTGGAGGACAAAATCAAGGTCTAAGGATAAAAGTTATAAGGTATGATGTTAATTGAATGTCTTGGTGTCTTCTCCGTGTTGTTTGATTAGATGTTCATGTAATTTGGATTCCCCAAGATTTTTGACGGTGATATTAATAAAAAATAGAGAAGTAATTATGGTTTGACATGAGTTCAATGGCAATGTATACAGATGGTTCAATAACAATATCTATTATGTGATTATGTATAATGTTATGTTCTCTCAACTGTGTCGTAAGGCCATTTCATTTGTAAACTTTTTACATTAATCCAATTAAAGTATATTGTTCATATTAACAATTTTACCCTTATTCACTTAATTGTTTATAAAAGAGATAGGCACCCATGATATATTTCAGCTCATGTACTTTGGCCAATGGCACAACATTTTAAAGTTGTCAGATTCACAATGTTTAAATGTTGCAAGATTTTTCCACGTCAAACTCTCTCTCTCCAGGACATAAATGGCTTCGATAAGAACTGTTATCACATAGAATTGCACCCTGCTTGGAGAGAGTCCAAGCATTCTAATGACACAATTGGAATGATATTGAAGTGTCGGACCTTGCGAACAGAGATCAGGCCTCCAGAGAAGGTTGGTTCCTCATTCTAAGCCTAATGCTTAGAGAAAACCATCTAAACCTAGTGCTAATGCTTGCAGGGAAAAGGGGTAGAAGGAAACTGAAATGAAAGGGATGATACACCATATTTAAATGTGTTTGGCTGCAACTGAATTGACACAGTAATAATCTCACATCTGGAAAGACTTACACAGACTCATATTGATTCTAACAGAGGTCAAGAAAGAATAATGGAGGAATGAAAGAGACCATTTTGTCCACAATACACAACCTACACTAATCCAAAGAGTAGACACAGTGCTAAAATAATAAAAGAGAGGCAAAATACTAGTTTATATCAATTATAGAGGCCAAGTAGCCATTACAAAAGAGAGAATAATGCAAAGAGATAGACACAGAATAACCAATTACATTCATTTGTGAACAGATCTAGAGACATGAGAGGATCAACAAAAGAGCACAGTCCATCATATCTAGTTGTTCCTGTAATTGTATTATAGAGGTCTGGTTACAAAATTCCTCTATCTTAGAGTAGCCCAAAAGAACTGCCAACGACAATACATCCTTTTCACATGTATATATAGCATTTTTATTTTGTTGTAGCGACAATGGAAGAAGGAAGAGTGGTCAACAAGCAAGAACCGCCACCCATGCTTCATTAACTTGCTCTGGCATCCCTGGGTTTCACCCACATGGCTCTGTTAGAAAGTATCTAAGCTAGAAGGGACGTCCACCTGCAAGAAGTTATGGTAGGAAATATCTGGAACAAGGGAGGTGGAAGATATTTTGGGCCTTCAACATGAGCAGCTCAATCATCTATCTGCAATAATGAATACAAAAAATATCTGAAGCATGGCAGTTGAGAGATCAGATTTGTATTGATGGCGGATGGGACAGATCGCCCCTTGACAAAGCTTTCACAACACTTTAAATCCCCTACTCATCTGAATTTCTACATTTTTATCACTTGAGACCTTTGAATAGTCGGGCTCTGCAACACTTAATTCAGCCCCTGAGACGTCCTATCGGCCAGAGCCAGCACATTCATCTCAAGAGTCGGTGACCATCTTGCACACCGTCAACACTCAAAAGGACTGTCATTTGTATACATATAGACATACAAAAATGGATACATTGTGAAAAAATATGATGACGTCACCATCCTAAAAAACCTGGTCGAAGAGGAGATCTGGATTACGTCACTTGCATATCGTGTCCTTCAAACTGTTCAATTTTGCACTTATGCGATTTCTTCATTCGCTTGTTTTTTGCATTTTGCATATCAAATCACTTTGCATGTCTTTGTATCTCCCTTTGTATATGCTTTTGTATATGCAAATGTATATACAATACAATTGCCAACATACAAAAGCAGGCCTTGACTTTTGTATCACCTTTTACACCTGCCTTTGAATCAGACTTGAATGTCCCTTACACGTGTCATCATTCCATTCGATCTCCATCTGTGGCTCCATCGCTGCAAAATAGACCGCTAAGTTACTGGGACCCACTGCTGCACTATTTCTGCTCTTCATTTTGCATATATCAGGCTATCAGGGAGACTATGAGTTGAGTCTCTGATATGCAAAGTCTCGCCAAAACCCCTTGCATCCTCCTTTTGAATCGACCTTTGAATCTGTAGTTGCATATGCAATTGTATATGCTTTTGTATGTTCTTTTGTATATGCATCGGCCTATCGATGGGACCACAAACCAAGTCCTGCCGATAGGCATATTTCCCATCGAGATGCATTTGCATGTCCCTTTTTGCATATGCTTTTGTATATGCAATACAATCGCATGTGCATAGAAAAGCGGATCTCAACATTTTATGAAGCAAAATGGAATTGGGTTCAGGTCCGGGACTGCATCCTGCTCCTTTGTATATCACTTTGTATCTGATCATGTATATGTGATATACAACCACGAACCCCATCTTGAAGTCCGCCATAATCAATTATCTAGTCGCTTAAGGATTGTATCTTTGCCCTTTGTATCTGCCTTTGTATATTGCATATACAATGTAATATACAAAGAAAACCGCATACATATGCCTTTGCATCTAAAACCAACTGCATTTTTTCCTCAGGTCCACCCTTGTACATTCACTTTTGTATCGCACCTTGCATCTGACTTTGCATATACAATTGTATATGTGATTGTATATGCGATACAACAGATATACATACAAAGATGCATACAAAAATGACTAAGTATAAAACTAAGAATTATCTGCAATGGAAGGCACTTGAAGACAAAGGGTTTCTGGGTTTTCTGCAAGGATACCCCAGGCAAGATTTTGGGAAATTTTGCAAGGCACAACATGGGGAAATGCAAGATTTAAGGATTTCCTTCTTCTATTTATGCTTTCTCTGGTCGAATTTCTTTGATAGGAGGGAAACAAGAATATTTTGGGGCCAGGCAAAATATGACAACATTTTTGGCAACCTCTCAGGGATGTTTGCCTGCTAAACAAATTGATCAGTGGCCTTAAGCATCCATTGGGCGTGGAGTCAAGTCTAAAAATATGCTGAAAAATTGGAACTTGCCTCCAAAACATAAAAAGGGGAAAGGGCCTGCATTCTCCTAATGACAATGCGGCCTGTGCAGAAGCACTTAGGAAAAGGGAAACCTAAAGCAGAAATGAAACCTACTCTAATCCTAAACTAACCAGTCAGAGATGACCTCAAACAAAGCCATTAACTGGTTCTTGAAAGTAACTGCCCTTCCTTAAAAATTTACAATGTTTCTCATGCATGTGGGCAGTTAAAAAGAGGCGAGGGAGGGATGGGCATATGACAAATTGATAAAACACCCCCCACAAAATGGAGATAAACTCACCTATCCACCTGGACTGATTGTTGTTGCTGCTAAAAGATGGATAAATGGGTAGATCCCACTCATTTTGAAGCTCAACTTCATGCTTAGAGGTAAGCATGACAAGAGGTGACTCCTCTTGATGTGTCTACAGCTGGGCTAGATGCCTGATTGGGCATCCCCTTGAAGTGACATGCAAATCATCATGGTTGATCTCATGTCTCTGTTCTCATTCTTTCTCTTCTTGCTGGTCTGAATACTCTGGCTCTTGTATCTTAATTAGAGATATGGTTGTCTCCATCTCATGAACAAGATGCTCATGATTTTCTAACTTAGGCTTAGAAAATGAGCCATGCACATGCTCAAAAGAGAAGATTTCCCCACTAAGAAGCTGATATCCCTGTTGGATAATAAAGAACAAATCTTCAATTTGCTCTTGCCCATGTTCAGTCTCCTCATTATTTTCCATAAAGCATGGAAGCTCCTCAAGCATATCAACATCATCAGCCTCTACATTTTTCATTGTAGGAACGCCAACCTGCATCTCCTCACATGCTAGCAGCTCACAATCATGTTCACTGCCTCCAAGTTGTTCTAGGTTTGTTGGCAGCTTGCCTTCATCATCATTATTTTCAATGTGACTGGGGAGTTCATGAAACAAGGCGGCATCATCCACCTTCGGAGTAACCTTAGCAACCTTTTCCCTTATGCCACCATCCTTTGACTGCAGCTCTTCTAGATTTTGCTTAAGTTGCCTCTGCAGCTGAAGGTTTTCCCCATGCACTCTCTCTATGAGTGTAGGAACAAACTGCTCATCATTAGTTTTATCTTCTTCCACCTCCTCCTTTGGCTTATCTTTCCAACCAACTTGGCAGACAACAGGTCCTCCCTTGGAGATTGTCATATCATCAAGGGAAGAGGACTGAATATCTTCATGAATTTTTTGGAGGGGAGAGGGTTCTAGACAAATTTGTTCTTGGGGAATGACAACTTGAGTTTGCACAGGAATAGGGATTCGCTTGAAGCTTGAGGTTGTAAACACATGCTCCTCTAGCTTAGAAATTTCATCATAACTGTCCACACAAAGGGGAAAAAAATGGGCTGTTAACAGGAGATAGGGGGCTGAGTTTGTGCCAGAACAGGCTCCTGTGAAGGCTAAGGGCCTCTAAAACTTGGGATTTTAAAACTGGGAAGTGGTTTTGGAGGCGCGGATGGATTATCGTGCCTGAAGCTTGGAATTTTATGTTTGGGGGCTGCCTCTGGAATAGGTCGAACATGTGCAGAGAATAGGGGTTGCTCGAAGCTAGGAATGGACGGAAATGTTTGAGCTACTTGCCTCATCTGATGCTCATGAGTTGCCATCCTTATAGCAATGTTTTCTTGAAAAACCCTCTCTTGTGCCTCTCGCTACAGGTCTTGCTTCTTCATTTCTTCATACTTTGCAGCCTCCCTCATTAGATCTAGGAGCACCTCCTTGAGATCATACACATTTATGATGCTAAGATCATAAAACCACTGAGGTCGGCTATACCCTCTTGCTCCTTTTACATCATTCAAAAGTCCATCAAGCTTTAGGAAACTACTCATGAGCTCATTGAATGCATCAGCATTCACAGGATCAACATCTTGGAACTGATTAGGAGGATAGCTTAATTGACTAGGATCAAAATAGTCTTCTTGGGGTTGATAATAAGCATTATTAGGTTGCCAAGGAGACATATCCTGGGCGGGTGGGAGGTGAGCATTATTAGAATACTAATATTCTTGCAGCAATAGGGGTGTATGGCATAAAACTAGGGGTGTTTTGGGCCTAAAAAGGCTGATATGGAAGCATAAAATTTTGATTCTGGTTGGGTGGAGGGGAATAGCCATAGTTTCCATAAAAAGTTGACATCTTAAAGCATTAAGGATCAAGAAACATTCAAACAATCAACAAAAGGTAAGAGCAAACAGGTCTGCCCTTCAGAGAAATATGTTCATACCAGGGAGTCGTCAGGCGATTGAAATGCTTCAACAAGCTAAATAGACCAAGAAAACCACCGAAATCTTGATCCGTGAAGAAATTTTAGGCACTTAGGTTGCCTTCACCAGTAGGTTTGTTCAGTAGAGTCGCCATGGTGTTGGAGAGATTGCCCTGAATGACAAGATACACTAAAGAGTGCACTAGAACTCTTCAATGGCTGATAAGGGTCATCAAATTGTCCCACCAGGCATGCCAGAAACTATTATCACATAGAATTGCACCCTGCTTGGAGAGAGTCCAAGCATTCTAATGACACAATGGGAATGATCTCGAAGTGTGGGACCTTGCAAACTGAGATCAGGCCTCCAGAGAACGCTGATTCCTCATTCTAAGCCTAATGCTTAGAGAAAACCATCTAAACCTAGTGCTAATGCTTGTAGGGAAAAGGGGTACAAGGAAACTAAAATGAAAGGGGTGATACACCAGATTTAAATGTGTTTAGCTGCAACTGAATTGACACAGTAATAATCTCACAGCTGGAAAGACTTACATAGACTCATATTGATTCTAACAGAGATCAAGAAAGAATAATGGAGGAATGAAAGGGACCATTTTGTCCACAATACACAACCTACACTAATCCAAAGAGTAGACACAGTGCTAAAATAATAAAAGAGAGGCAAAATACCAGTTTATATCGATTATAGAGGCCAAGTAGCCATTACAAAAGAGAGAAAAATGCAAATAGATAGACATAGAACAACCAATTACATTCATTTGTGAACAAATCTAGAGACATGAGAGGCTTAACAGAAGAGCACAGTCCATCAAATCTAGTTGTTCCTGCAATTGCATTATAGAGGTTTGGTTACAAAATTCCTCTATCTTATAGTAGCCCAGAAGAACTGCCAACGACAATACATCCTTTTCACATGTATATATAGCATTTTTTATTTTGTTGTAGCAGCAATGGAAGAAGGAAGAGTGGTCAACAAGCAAGAACCGCCACCCATGCTTCATTAACTTGCTCTAGCATCCCTGGGTTTCGCCCACATGGCTTTGTTAGAAAGTATCTCAGCTAGAAGGGATGTCCACCTGCAAGAAGTTATGGCAGGAAATATCTGGAACAGGGGAGGTGGAAGATATTTTGGGCCTTCAATTCGAGCAGCTCAATCATCTATCTGCAATAATGAATACAGAAAATATCTAAAGCATGGCAGTTGAGAGATCGGATTTGTATTGATGGCGGATGGGACAGATCACCCCTTGATAAAGCTTTCACAACACTTTAAATCCCCTACTCATTTGAATTTCTGCATTTTTATCACTTGATACCTTTGAATAATTGGGCTCTGCAACACTTAATTCAGCTGCTGAGACATCCTATCGGCCAGAGCCAGCACATTCATCTCCAGAGTTGGCGACCATCTTACACACCATCAATTATATCTTCACTGCAAAAGGACTGTCATTTGTATGCATATAGACATACAAAAATGGATACACTGTGAAAAAAATATGATGATGTCACCATCCTAAAAAACCTGGTCGAAGAGGAGATCTGGATGACATCACCTGCATATCGGGTCCTTCAAACTGTTTAATTTTGCACTTATGCGATTTCTTCATTTGCATTTGTTTTGCATTTTGCATATCAAATCGCTTTGCATATGCCTTTGTATCTCCCTTTGTATATGATTTTGTATATGCAAATGTATATACAATACAATTGCCAACATACAAAAGCGGGCCTTGACTTTTGTATCACCTTTTGCACCTGCCTTTGAATCAGACTTGAATGTCCCTTACACATGTCATCATTCCATTCAATCTCCATCTGTGGCTCCATTGCTGCAAAATAGACCGTTGAGTTACTGGGACCCACCGTTGCACTATTTCTACTCTTCATTTTGCATATATCGGGCTATTGGGGAGACTATGAGTTGAGTCTCCGATATGCAAAGTCTCGCCGAAAACCCTTTGCATCCTCCTTTTGAATCGGCTTTTGAATCTGTAGTTGTATATGCAATTGTATATGCTTTTGTATGTTCTTTTGTATATGCATCGACCTATCGGTGGGACCACAAACCAAGTCCTGCCGATAGTCATATTTCCCATCGAGATGCATTTGCATGTCCCTTTTTGCATATGCTTTTGTATATGCGATACAATCACATGTGCATAGAAAAGCAGATCTCAACATTTTATGAAGTAAATTGGAATTGGGTTCAGGTCCGGGACTGCATCCTGCTCCTTTGTATATCACTTTGTATCTGATCATGTATATGTGATATACAACCACGAACCCCATCTTGAAGTCTGCCAGAATCAATTATCCAATCGCGTAAGGATTGTATCTTTGCCCTTTGTATATGCCTTTGTATATTGCATATACAATGCAATATACAAACAAAACCGCATACATATGCCTTTGCATCTAAAATCAACTGCATTTTTTCCTCGGGTCTGCCCTTGTACATTCACTTTTGTATCGCGCCCTGCATCTGACTTTGCATATACAATTGTATATGTGATTGTATATGCGATACAACAGATATACATACAACGATACATACAAAGATGCATAAAAAGATGACTAAGTATACAACTGAGAATTATCTGTAATGGAAGGCACTTGAAGACAAAGGGTTTCTGGGTTTTCTGCAAGGATACCCCAGGCAAGATTTTGGAAAATTTTGCAAGGCACAATATGGGGAAATGCAAGATTTAAGGCTTTCCTCCTTTTATTTAGGCTTTCTCTGATCGGATTTCTTTGATAGGAGGGAAACAAGAATATTTTGGGGCCAGGAAAAATATGACAAGAAGAACATTTGAACATTGTGGCCCATTGACTCCAACTTGGTATAATTTGACCAACAACACAATGTTTAGAATTTGTTGTTCCTGCCATCCCAAAATGTTGCAGGATGCCACCATGTGGCACTTAAAATCTCATATTAACAATTTAACCCTTATTCATTTGATCGTTAGAAAAATAGATAGGGACCCACAATGTATGCCAGCTCATGGAGTCATGTACTTTGGCCAATGGTGCAACATTTTAAAGTTGTCACTTGTCAAATTCACAATGTTTAAATGTTGCGAGATTGTGCCATGTCAAACTCTCTCGCTAGGACATCAATGGCTCCGATAAGAACTTTTGAACAATGGGCCCCCCAATTCCATCTTGGCAATATTTAACCAATAGTGCAACATTTTGAACCTATCACTCCTACCATCCCAAAATGTTGCGGGATGTCGCCATGTGGCACTTGAATCTCATATTAATAGTTTAACACTTCTTCAAATTTCACTTAATCCTTTAGAAAAGAGATAGGGACCCATGATATATGCCAACTCATCTACTTTAGCCAATGGTGCAACATTTTAATGTTGTTAGTCTAACAACGTTTAAATGTTGCAAGATTGTGCCATGTCAAAATATGTTGTGAGGTCATCAACAACTCTGATAAGAACTTTTCATTTAACCCCAAGCCTTTGAGAATAGTGGGTCCCACTAAACACTGACTTAAGGATGAAACATCCAATAGTGCAACGTTTAGAACATGTCATATTGACAACCTTCAAATGTTGCGAGATCTCTCCATGTAGCTCTGTGCCACTGCAGATAATTTCAAATCCATGATATTCTTAGACGTGGCTTGTGTGGCTTGTATTGGGGAATTGAATGTTGCAGGTCAGGGTATTGAATGCAATAAAGCACGAATTCAAAGCAATGATTTGGAAAATTAGAGATTGATGTTCCACCTCATTTTTAAGCAAACTTGCTTCATCATTTTATTTTAGAAACTGCTAATTAGAAAGAGAAATTAATATGTTGATGTGAAGTTATGCTAGCTTAGAAAATGAGTTTATTTTACATTATTGAATATGCAATGAAATGTTATATGAGATGCTATTATTGCACTTAATTGATTTATGAGATGGAATAACTACTTGTCGTGTCAATGAGGTGAATGCAGGGACAATGTTTTCCCCCTCCCAAACAAGGAGGGAGAGCATCACTGGGGAGAGGGAAATAGATCGCGAGAGATAAGCGATCGACGTGTCATTAGGGAACTCACACACTCACTTATAGGTTATGTCGATTGTGGTGTGCTTCTTGGCCTTCATATTTTCCCTGGTTGCATTAATGATGCTTTAATATCGTGATAATCTTTTGCTTGCATGAGGTTTTCACCCATCACGTTGACGACTTTATTTTCCATGTTAGTATTCAAGAAGATTTTATGCATTTGCTTATCTAGTCAACTTGAGTAGTCAACCTATCAAGTCTATTCTTGTAGTGAAATCTAAGTTGTGTAAGTCAATATTAAAGGGTACCATCGTTGATGCTTTATTCGTTGGATGCATATTTAAACATTTAAAATGCATATCAACACCTTTTGTTTTGTGTGACCCATTGCATTTATTAAGAGCATAGTATAAACAAAGTTTATTAAAATCTCTTGTTCCACTAAGTGAAGGTTTTTAAAAAAAAAAAACAAAACTTAGTGGATAATATGTTGTGTGCCTCCCTTGATTCTAGGAGGAGTGGAGATGTATGGGCGGTAAGCCCATATTGCCAAAATATAGGTATGTCCACAAGGGGTCGCAGACATTTATAGATGAAAATCTTAAAAAAAAAAGGAATTTGCAAGCTCTCTCTCATGGAAGAGAACAACGAACAAGATTGGTGAAGGGCATTGGTGACTAAATAGATTTATAGCTAGAGGTATGTGTACAGTTTTACCCTAAACTATATGGTTTAATTTCTCTGTGTTTGGAGCACCCACCTTGTGTGGTCAGTATGATAGCTGCTTGAGTTGTAAGTTATGCAGATAAATGCATTCATATACCTGGCGTAAGCATTGAACTGATAATGTATTCTTTGTATTCATATACTTGGCGCAAGCTTGAATTGATAATGTATTCTTCGCATTTGTATACCTAGCGCAAGCATTTAACTGTTAATGTATACCTTGCATTCATATGCCTGGCATCAGCATTGAACTGAAATGTTTGCTTTGCATTCATATACATGTTGCAAGTATTGAACTATACTTTGTATTGGTTGTGATACATGCATAGAACTGTTATTGTATATTGGTAATGACTATGATACCATCTTGAATTGTTAGTGTATACTTTGAATTGGCTATGATATGGCCTATATATATATATAACCTTTGAAATGGCTGGGATATGGCCGATAGATATATACTCATATCTTTGTATTGTCTGTAATATGGTCGATAGATATATACTCATAGCTTTGTATTGGCTATAATATGGTTGATAGATATATACATTTACCTTTGTGTTGTTCTAATATAGCCAATAGGTATACACAGTTACCTCTGTGTTGGCTGTAATATAGCAGGTAAATATTATCTTTATCCCTGTACGACTACAGGAGCACAGAATAGACTATACAAAGTTTTCATTAATTGCTGGACAACTAAGAAGTCTAATGTAGGCCTATTCATGAGTATATAAAAGTTATACAGGTAGATATATGTATTATATACTTGTAAATACGCTTACCTTAAGATGAGAATCCTTATTATCTTGGAGAATCTCCTTGAAAACAAAACTCTAGTTTAGAGTAAACTTCAAGTGAAATACAAGTATAATTTTTCAGTTGAAATATGTTTTGTGATTCCATATAAGTTCTTAAGTTTGGCATAAACTTCAAGTAAAGGTAGTTTGCTCTTTGGTTGAAAAGACAATGAGACCTTGGTTGATATGGTAGCATGTCTTATATGTGAGACTTCCATAGTTGCCGATGTAGACATATTATAAAAGAACTACGAAATTATGCATCCTAACTTCAGGGAGAAGTTACAAATACTCAAGGGGAGACTAAACCAATTCTTTATTATGTAAATATTACCTTATTTCAAGTCAACTTGACTAATCCTTGAGCATGAAAATAAGGTTGACAATTTACATTGAGTAGTTGATGGTTGTCAAAGACTCGATATTGTGAGAACACAAAGAGGGGCTCAATGCATGATTTTAAGTCAACCAAATTTATATCCTATAACTATCTAGTTGACCTTTAGTAGAAAGAATACTAGTGATGTCAATTAGATAGTTATAGGGTGATAATCATTAATTTATCATTAATCTGTGTATAATTGATAAGAATAGAAGAATGTTTGTCTCCAAGTTGAGAAAGAGGTGTGTGAATAGTCGACTCATTTATTTTGAAACTTTGGCCAAAGTAATGCAAAATCATTGCTTGCATTGTCAGTTCACCATGTCCTTGTTTGCATGAACAGTCAGATTGGTTGTACATAGCTAGGGGTAGACTAGAAGTTGTATAACCAATTATTTTTGCTAGGACACCACACTAGTTCTCAGATGGCATGTTGAATCTTGTTGATTCCCACTATCTATACCCTCGTGAAGGGTAGGGCCACTTCTAGTAGTAAGGTGAGCAGGGGACCACTTGTCTGTGGCTGGAGGTAAAGCGCCCGAGTGATGCTCTCCCTCCTGTAGTTGAATTTCTAGAGACTTGTGATACAAAAAATATTACTTCATTTATACATGTAATTGTTATAAAGTTGTAAGTCACAAGTAATGCAACCTCCAAATATTGTACTACACAATCATTATGTAATCATAAATGTACTTGCTTTACTCCATATGATTCAAAAAAATATATAGTGAATTTGTCAAATATTTGCATTTAATTTTCAAATGTTTTCATTACATCTAGATTGGGATGTTACAATTGTGATTGAAGAGATTGCCCAAACATGTGAAGTGACACTCAAGTGAAGCTGTATTTACTATAATTAATGAGTGTTTCTGCAAGTTATGATTATAAATTGAGCCCTAAGCATAAAATAAAATGTTATGCTACACCTTTGAAGATTCGAAGAAGCCATTCTTGCCCTACAATTTGCAAATATTTGAGTGGTTCACTGAGTTTTTCTGCAAAAGGGATTATATTTGCAGAAGGAGGTATCAAACATCAAGATGTCAAAGAGGAAGAGGAGTTCGCCTTCCAAGCCTCTCCAGGACCTTCCCCAAGAGTTGACACATAATAAATCCTATGTTGCAACATCTACATAGCCAATGCCATACATTTCAAATGTAAGAATGGTTAGGAAGGGGAAGTGTTCAAACTCTTCTCTTATATTCGACATTGCCAATAATGTTTTTGATACAATTCTATCAAAGGCAGTGAAGAATTTGAGAGAAGGAGCACATGCACAAATTTTGACTCATGGAGAATGGGAGAAAAAGGGAGCTTTAGAATAAGGGTCTGGACCTCTACATTAGCACAATATATGGTCTCGATTGTTCACCCATGCTCAAAAATCATTGAAGCTTGTGTCAACTATTTTGACACAAAAACATGGACAATTCAAGGAAAGAACATTCAAGTGACAATCAATGTCAATGCTATCAGGGAGATGATGCGGTTGAGATATGATGAAGAAACCTTTGTTTGCTCTTACCAAATATTGCAAAAAACATGGGACACAAGAAATAATTAGCTCAACTTCTTGAATAAGGAGCTTCGCTGACCAAGGGATAACATCATGCTTCCCACTCTCCTAATTGCTCTACCAGAGTTTACACAAGATGTCCAAGATGCGTGCTCCATGATGGCCTTTATTTTTTGTTTAGATAATGACAATAACATATATGATTTTTAGCTAGTCACTCTCTTCAACCTCAAGAATATCACTTGAGATCAAGCTTTGAAGCTTGATTTTGCAGAAGTGATAGCGGACATGATATGTTACCAACTTGTCCAATTTGGTACAAAACATTTATTTAGGTATTCTTCTTTTCTACTCCACTTGATTTTATATCAAAACTCCCAATGTTTCCAACCCCATATGCATATTCCCATTGTTGATGAGTCCATTAATGCTCATAAGATCATTCTAGTGTCCACTTGGACACATACCCTTTCAAAAACCTCAGACTACTATGAGTTTGTGGAAAATTTTCTTAACCTAGTCCTTATAGATCTCAATTATGATGAGAATGTCTCTAGAGTGAGTGATAGCCAGAGAGGATGAATGGAAAATGGTCAAATCCCTTGTGACTGGTATTTTAGAGCACACTATATAATGATTAGGGTGCATGGTTTCAAAGATGAGCCTTTTAGGCTCCCTAAATTTCTTACAAACAAGGTTCTGGGAATTGAATATGCCCGACAGCTGGATGTAATTGACTATGAATTTGGAGCCGATTGGAAGAAAAAGGCATTTAATGATATTCTTTTCTCTTTTGGGAGCATAACAAACAAGAAGAGAGGAGTGGAGCATCTTCTGATGTTGAAATTGGCAGATCTGGGCTTAGAGCTTATAATCGACTGTTGGTCATACGACCCAAATGGATTCATGGACAAGTGGGTTAAAGGGATAAAAATAAAGGATGTGTTTGTTCACCAAAGCTGACCAGCCATTGAGGCTAAAAACTCACATGTTAAGGACTCACCAGATATGTATGTTGAAACCCATGACCTCCCTAACATATCGCTTCCACCATGGGAAACCTATAAAGTTGTTTGTGTGTATGATCCTTCTAAAATCATGACGTATGGTCTCTAGAAAGCCCTCATAAATGAGGATTGGAGTGAAAATAAGATCAAGGCCTACTAGAAATATAGACAAGAGATAGCGAAGCCGGAGAAATCGTATTGGCTAGTTCCAACAGACGACACTTGGGAGATTCTATGGGATGCAGAACACTCCTTGCCTACTTCAAACTATGATATAAGTGAAATTCAAGCAAGCGAGGGCTCTAAGCCTGAGGTTCAAGAACAAGTAGAAGAAGGTAGTAGGTCTTTCGTAGAAGAAATCCAAGAACTAGATCCTAGTCATAGCTAATGACCACTTTCAGTATGGTAGGTTGAAGAACAATCATCACAAGACCCTACTCGTTTGGCCCAAATAGCTTTGGTATCCAAGGACCTTAGAGCAGAACTCGTGTAGGCTCATCAAGATGTACAAATCACTTACCATCAAAGTGTAGAAAAAATTAAGGAAATGATGAAATAATTTTGTCAGTTTGGTTTTCAAGTTGCATCATAGCCAGTAACTACTATGGTTAAGCCAATTGTGGAAATGACACTGCCAGTAAGTAGTGTGGAAGAACAAGTTTTTGTAGCACAATTAGCTCCAGAACAAGGTTCTGCTGCTATAACAGAGAGAGATAGAGCCTCAAAGGAAGAAAAATAACTTAATGTTACAAATAGAGTCTGATGACGAGAGAGCGGAGACTGCCATACCAATGGCCAGACCAACCACAACACCCACGACCCTAGTGGTCACACAGGTAAGTATCTATCTTCCGTCTTCTTCTGCTTAGTCCATTCCAACCTCTCCTATGCCATCACCCACTTCCACCATACAATTAGTTCCTTTGGCCTCCTCCATCTCGATAACTTTAGTGGAACCACCAATTCCATTGGTGCCAACCTTTCCCATGCCTACAATGACTCCAATGGTTGCACCAACCTCCCCTTTTTTAATTCAACCATTTGATATGGTCATGACTCCATTACCAACATTATTTTCACCTCTCGCTTCCTAACAAACCCCTATGCTAGCTCTTCCGCATACCCTCAGTCTACCTCCTTTCTCCCCTTCCACTCATGGTGCATTCTCCATTGCCTCCTGGAGCTGTCAACGTTAGTGCTCCCTCCCAAAAAGAAGTCACTTATTCGTATGGACTTCCTTAGGGTTTTCCATTTTTTGATGGTTTCATTTAGTCACCAGCCAATCTCCATCAACAAATGTTGACTGCCAAACATGCCTATGAGGCCAAAATGCAAAATTAAAGGCAAAGAGAGAATAAAACTTCAACATGCACATGCATAAGATTGCATTATGATCTTGTGCATTGGGCTCTAATGATTACACATATGACTCCAAATGTAGACAAGTCGTAGCAACTAATGTGACATGAAGATTACTCTATCCACACTATAGGAATGAGTTTGGTGCAAGCACGCCCTCAAGATAGAGTAGAGTTAATGCAAGAAACAAAGAAATCTGTCACAACAAATTTCCTAAAGCTAAGCAGGAAGCTAAAAAAAAGAGAGTTGGAGTTGAAATGAACCAAAGAGAGTCAATCAACTCCGAGCTCAAACAAAGGCCCAAGAGTAAGAGTTACAAAAGCTAACTTCAGAGATTCAAGCCTGAGTCTCTCTTGATAAATTTCAAGCCAAGCAACCCAAACAAACTGCCTTGCAATCTGAATTAGATAGAATGAATCTTACAATAAAGAGCTATAGACAAAAGCTTCTAAAGGTAGACAAGTAGGAAAAAATAGAGTGGTCAAAACAACTCTACTTCACACTAGATTATAGAAATAATGAACTCAAATGAGTCATTAAAAGCTTAGCTCAACACTAAAGATCAAGAAATCCAGTAGTTACAAATGGAGATCCAAATTGCGAGTCATGCACCTAGAGTTGTCCAGTTGATCAAAGACTTATACGCTTCCTATTGGGTCAAAATAGTAGCATGTGTAACTGAGCTCAAATCATCCCTCAAATTCATTGCATTTGCTCAAATGTTAACAGTACAAGTCAAGGCGAAAGTAGATCAAAGTCGCATGTCACTAGCGCCTAAAATCACCCAGACTCAAGACTTGGTTGAGAAACTATATAGTGTGATAGATGAGGTTCTTCTATCTATGAGGATTGACAATAGGAGAGTTGCAGCAACTAAAGTCAATAAGGTGCAGAGCAGGAATAAAGCCGCTCTAAAGTGTAAAACTTAATTGACAACTTTAAAGCAAGCTGTGAAGGAAATGAGAGAGTGCATTGTTTATTTGGTACAACAAATATTACCCTCTCCATTTTAGAATGATGACTGTATTGTGGGAGAAGAAGAATTCAAATCAATGCTCACAGACAAACAAGTACCAAACATCATTTTGGGGCTGGGAATAATCACTAAGTATTGCAGAAGTTGAGGCAGTCCTTTGTCCACTAGCACAACTAGAATATGAAGTAAAGGCTATAATTGGGAAGCTTCAAAACATTTCCCACAAGGAAATAATAGAACTGGATAAGGCTTTCAAAGCCTTTAAAAGAAAGGGGCAACCTTCAAATGATGAATAGGCATTGTTAGAGACTGCCCTTGAGAAGCTGTAACTATCTTTGTATTCAGATGGTTCAATAGCAATGTTTTGATGTTATGTAACTATGTTTTGTATTTGCCATTTCATTTGTAAACTTGTTTTATTAGTATGATATAGTGGTCCTATACCACTTTGATCAATCAAAATATATGTATATGTGTGTGTACCCCATTGGTAGAAACTTACCTTTTAATATTTTATTAATGGTCATTGGCGACGGTGGGATAAATATAATGTTGTTGACAGATTATAATTTGACGTGTCCCGCTATCCACTTAAAAATTATAAAATAAAATTAATTAGTAGTTGTATATTGTTTTTTATTAGTTCAGCAGGAAAAAGGGTCTTGAACCCTATACAAAACATCCCCTAGGGTAAAAAGGCCTCAAACGTGCTAGAAACATACCATTAACAGCATAGTAACAACAGACAAAAAATGAAGCTAATCAAAAACATAAAACCAACAAAAAACTAAGGACTATCAGTTGTTCCATACTTGGCCAAGAAATTGACCATGTCCTTATAATCACCAAGGCTATCTGCCCCAACATCTCTGACCTTGTCATCGAAGTCTTTAACAACAACAAACATAGAGGCAACGCTATGAAGAGCCTTGGCCACAAACTCGGTCATGGTATGCCACTTATTCTGCATCTTGTCCATCCTATCCTTGAGCACCACCAGGTCATCAGCCGTCCTGACAAATAATGAGCAACTTCCTTTCTTCTTCCAGCCTCAAGTTTCCTCAGCATCCTCCTCCATCTCTTCCTCACTGGGCTTGTTCAACTCGGCAAACTGGCTTGCTCCTTCCTCTTCATGAATGGACTCAGTGGACGTTTCATCTTCACCTTCCCCCATGGTGTCTTCAAAAAATTTAGAAACATCAGAGATTTGCATGCCCTAGGGGTTAGGCGACGGGATTCCAGCTATAGGGCTAGATCTGCGCACACCAATAGCACCCTGTTTACGAGTACCTCCCCCACCATCACTCCCCGCCTGCTTAGCACCTGAGTCCAAGTCAATAATTTTCATAGTCTCCTCCATCATATCGAGGTTCTCCTTCCCAGTTTTAGCTTTCTTAGACTGTAGATTTCCCTCATCCTCCACAGCCTTCCATTCCCTTTTAGCTGACACCTTAGCCTCCTTTTCAATCTCCTGACTAGGGGCCTCAAGTTTGCCTTTCATAAGAGACTTAGTTTTGGATTTAGGAGTAGGGAACCCTATAGGGGTGCTACATTCTTCAATTTTGGGGCCCCCTGTTGGGACCTAAAATAATTGTAACCCCAAACCCTAAAACATTCCTAAAACACCTAGGCCAGGGATGGTCATTCTGGGTGAGAAGAAAAGGTTCATCAACAAGTTCAGGGCAATTTTGGCCAACTAATAGGAGTGGATTTACTCCTCTGCACTTCAGGCTCAACTTAAACCTAGGAGGGATATTCCAAGGGGTACACCTGAATAGGTGTTGGTTTCTACACTAGATGAACAACTAAAAATAACAAGACAACCAAACCCAAACTGCCTTCTAGGTCCCAAAGACTGTCACTAGACTTAAAATAGCTGGTTGTCATTAATAACCCCTATATAGCTGACTACCACACTATGTATTTGCATCCAATCATGGCAATACTATATTCCTTGAAATGAATCCACTTAACTTCTCATACACAAGATACATAGTACAGACATACATGTTCATGCTTCACAAATGATTAAAACACTTTTGCTTCACTTCAGATATATCCCTGGTTATAAAACAAAACCATGAACAACATGAGAAAGCCCTAAACTAAACCTACTCCTACTCCTACAGCTAACAGGATGAGAGTTTGATTAAAATGATCATTTATCCATCCCCAATATGAACTGGTGCCTATTCCATTGGGCAACTGAGTCATAAACAATAAAGATGAAAGAATAGGGTTGAACCAGCATCAACAGAAAACTAAAATATACTCACATACATTTCTCAAATTACACTTCATGCACTAGACATACTCATTTATCCAAATCCAAACTATAATAACCCACTTGCAATAGAGAAATGACCCAACATAAAACTTGCATTGATTTAAATGTTGTCATACATTATCAAATCTCATTAAAATCGCACCAGTAAATGTGGTGAAGGTAAAATACAAAGCTGTGACAAAGCATTCCCCTGAATTATTACAAACAACCATAGAGACATACCAATGCTTGAGAATGCACATTACAATCCTTCCTACATTGTATCAGACACATTCTTTCTTTCACTGCCCCAACATTTTTCTCTGCTTGATGCCCTAAATCTTCCTTAGGCGTTTTCCAAACCAGACAATTGGTTCAACGACCAACCCTTGTTACATCTTACATTCATGCATGTATAGCAGATGATTCCACTTGACCTAATCCAAGTTACAATAAATTGCCCCATGGTCTCTGTCAGAAAATATCTCCGCCAAAAGGAATGTTAGCCTGCAAGAATTCATTGCAGAAAATATCTAGAACCCGGGCAGATGGGAGATATTTTCAACCTTTAATGCGAGCTGCTGAATCACTCATCTAAAACCATAAATGCAAAAAATATCTACATTTGAAAAGCTTTAGCAACATTTTAAATCAGTCGTTGAGATGTCTTGTCGGTCGAGTCTGCATATCCTTTCTCAGTCAGTGACCATCCTGATATTTAGATGCACAAATCCAAATCATGAAATTCAGATCATATTTTGAAATGAGAATATTCCCCCCAAAAGCCTGCTGAATGCAAGAGGAGGAAATTCTAAGCACTTTTGCCTTTTGGATCATGTAGAAATTCCTTAGGACGAGGGAGATATTCGCGGTCAAAGTTGCAGTCAACATGCATATGGATGTCCACGTGTCATCATCCTGCAGGTGCGCAGAGAATCTTCCCGACAGACAAGATCCTCTCATGACAATGCACTACCATCCAATTCTTATCGGCCCCTAATACACTTTACAGATGTCTTCATTTCACAGCCGCGGGGAAGGAATGTGACGTCAGTCTTAGGCAATCTGCGGGCTATGTGATATTCGGATATGCACCGGTCAAATTTACCTTCGCAGCATGGATAAGCCGTCATCCATATGGATATTAAATTTTAATATCCGGGCACTAACTTAATATCCGGATGCCACTTTATGCACCACCCTTTGAATATCCTGATGATGTCATCGACATGAACTTTGTTGAAGAGGGGATCTGGATGACATCATCAGGATATTAACACTACAGGATGATATGCCAAAGGTAGAATGTCTGAATGACATCATCGTCATATGCATTTCTTTGGGGAGGGGGTCCGGATGACGTCAGTAGGACATTCACAAAGGACCCATATATTAATGAAAGTCCAAATATGAGGGGGATATCGGGACCTTGGCCAAGGTACAGGATATTAAGATAATATCTAGGACGTTAGCTAAGATCCTGATGATGTCACTAGGATATTCATACCAAAATGACTAAGTATGAAGATGGGAAATCTCTGCGAAGGAAAGCATTTGAAGATTAAGGACTTCTTGTTTTTTTTAAGTTTTTTGCAAGGATTCTCCGGATGAGATACGAGGGCAAAACAAGGCATTTTGGGGACTGATTTTTTAGGTGTCAATAGTGGCTGTGGTTGGGGATGTGTGCCAAGTAGTGTCACAATGAGAATCCAAAATCTCTGGGAAGACCAAAAAACAAAAATGAACAGGGGGAACAACATATTTACATCAAGGGCATATATACAAAACATACAGTCATAAGCATGGGGGCACAATAGGAAAGTCGACTGTAATCAAAATTTGAACGCACTTGTAGGTCAAACCTGCACAAGATGACCAAAACTACTTGCCTCTGTCGAAAATAAGCTGAATGAAGGAGTTGATCTCCCTCATACCAAATTTGCACTTGTCACCTAGCTGCAACAACTGAAAACAACCCTTAGCATGCACCATCCTGCAACAAATGCTTATGAAGCCACGACCAGTTCTACCAATGAATTCACTATTGCAAGGCAACCATGAGAAATAGGTGCTTGACCTATTCATATCCATATCATGCTTGTTCCCAGCAACAAGGGGTGAAGAATATAGAACTAGGTCAGCATCAAAAGAAACAGATGGAAGGAAGCATCCATCATCAACCACATCTTCATACCTCCTAACCTTTTCATGCAAATTGAGGGAAAAGGAGAATACCTCCAATTCACATGGCAAAGAGAACTGTGCCTGAATGCACTGCTGATCCACAAGAGAAGACATTTCTTCATGCAAATCAAATTGGAAAGAATCCATCACTAGTATATCCTCAAGTTGGGCTGTCATCTATTGAAATTCAGGCATGGACATGCCTTGCTGCTCATTCACATCAAAGTCCTATATAAAGGACTTAACCTATGTTGCAAAACTAACACAACCAAGAGATAAAAAATATTCCACATCAAAGTGGAAAGACTCATATTCATTTGTATCTCCATCACGCTCTCGAACACAACTCTCATATGTGCTGCTACAACTCTTAATTTCTGAATCATAATCATGACTCAAGTTGCAATTTAGAACCTCAGCACACATATCAACACCATGAAACACCTCAAATGAAGAACCATGTTCTTCCATTTGTCTCTTTGTTTCAATTTCACTCTGGCAATCTGTTGTGTCATATATGCTACTACAAATTGACTGATGACACATTTCTTCTTCCTTCATTTCTATATCATTTCCTTGTGGCTGAGATGAAGCACACTCTACATGAGGAAGAGAACATACCTTGCACTAAAGAAACAGGTTCTCACATGTGTCCACATGATCACCATCCTCAAAATCTAGGGCAAGCTCTTCACACTAATACTCCATGGTTGCACCAACAATTGTCTCTGGTCGGTTATCATCAGATGCAACCACCTCTACATCATCTTCATGCAAACATACACTACTTGCTTCATCACATATAGGAACAAAGGAGGGAAATTCATCAAACAAGAAACAAGTTCCTTACTCATTATCTATTTCATTCACTTGTGCATAGTCTTCATAATCAACTTTACAAGTTGATTCATCTTGTTGCTCACTTATGCACACAACACCCTCATTGTTCACTAGGCCACATATCTCAACATTTAGCTGGAAGTCACCATTGGTCTCATCATTTACATTTTCACTTGATGAGCTATCCAGCTGAAGGTAGGTGCATACACTACCTTCATCATCTGCATCACTGTCATATGATGTACCATCTTCCACTTCTACCCTTCTGACTACACAATCATCATTATTTGATGATGCATTCATCTAATTGCCTGTATCCATACTGCTACTATTTGGATTAACATGTTCATTACCAGAAACACATGCATTTGTGGATAACAAACATTTTATGTAGTCATCTCTTATTTTCTCCATGGAGTCTAGGGACAAATATGCATGGTGCATACTCGTTATTTTGAAATCCCCTCGCACATAACTCAATCCAATTTCATATGCTTCAAAGAACATATCAATGCACGTGGGAATGTTAGGTCTGAAAACTTTAGGAACACGGGAAAGAGCAACTACAAACCTGTGACCAAAATTCTTGCTTGACTCTCCCTCTTGTCTTCTGATTTTTTCCAGCTCTATGACAAGATCACTAGGGTCAAGACCTTTGGCAAATTCATTTTCAAATGTTGCCACAAGTTCATTCCATGAGGCAAAGGACTACCTTGGAAAACTTTGGATCCATTCGCATGCCTTTCCATGTAATGACCTAACAAAGAACCTCATGTACATATCTTCATCCTCAAACTGATGTTCTTTCATGAAATCTAAGAATACATCAACATGTGTGTCCCCTTCCCAAATATTATATCCGTCAAACTTGGGCAATTTTTTGTAGACCTTGGTTGGCATGCCCATTGTTTTATAATCAACCCATGAAAGATCCAACTGATCATAAACTAGATCTAAGGGAGGAGTAGTGGACTGGGCCAATTGATTTTTTGGGGCAGCAAGGAATGCTTTGGACTGCATCCTAGACTCTAGCAGCCTAATCTAAATTTTTGTTTCTTCTTCTTGCTGCCATAAGGACTCTAGCAACTGTTTAGTTTTATCAATTTCACATTGTTGAGCTGCTAAGTAATTTTGATTTTGCATGGGTACATATAGGTTTGGGTTTGTATAACATTCAGAACCATGATTAAAATATGCATCGCTAGGACGGTCATGTGAATCCACACTAATGTAGTTTATAGGGTCTGAGACATAGGAAGACTCACATGAAGGAACATCCCTAAGGTATCCATGTTCATACCAATTGGCCATGACTAAAACATCCTATAATGCAGGACAGAGAATTGAGGCATAGAAAGTTGTTCCTTCAACATGACAGAAACACCAAACATTAAAAATGGGAAAAGAAGAAATTGTGCACCTCTATTTCACCAGCTACTATATGCTGAGATGGAGCATTCAGATCACCAACAACAACTAAGGGGCAACAGTAACAAACTTATGTTCTTTGACAGCAGAGTCGCCACCTCTTCCAAAGAGGAATTCCTTGAAGCGTGACTGATGTTCAAGGCCACAAACTAATTCTGGGTTCAGATCACCAGCAGAATCTTCAATTGATTTCAACCTAGCAGTATCATCCCCAGCAATGGTGCCAAATCTGTTGGGACCCAAAATAACTGTAACCCCAAACCCTAAAACATTCCTAAAACACCTAGGCTAGGGATGGTCGTTCTAGGTGAGAGGAAAAGGTTCATCAACAAGTTCAGGGTAATTTTGGCCAACTCACAGGAGTGGGTTTACTCCTCTGCACTTTATGCTCAGCTTAAACCTAGGAGGGATAGTCCAAGGGGTACACCTGAATAGGTATTGGTTTCTACACTAGATGAGCAACTAAAAATAACAAGACAACCAAACCCAAACTGCCTTCTAGGTCCCAAAGACTGTCACTAGAACTAAAATAGCTAGTTGTCATTAATAACCCCTATATAGCTAACTACCGCACTATGCATTTGCATCCAATCATGGAAATACTATATTCCTTGAAATGAATCTACTTGACTTCTCATACACAAGATACATAGTGTAGACATACATGTTCATGCTTCACAAATGATTAAAATACTTTTGCTTCACTTCAAATATATCCCTGGTTATAAAACAAAACCATGAACAACATGAGAAAACCCTAACTAAACCTACTCCTACTCCTACAGCTAACAGGATGAGAGTTTGATTAAAATGATCATTGATCCATCCCCAATATGAATCAGTGCCTATTCCATTGGGCAACTGAGTCATAAACAATAAAGAGGAAAGAGTAGGGCTAAACCAGCATCAACAGAAAACTAAAATATACTCACATACATTTCTCAAATTACACTTCATGCACTAGACATACTTATTTATCCAAATCCAAACTATAATAACCCACTTGCAATAGAGAAATGACCCAACACAAAGCTTGCATTGATTTAAATGTTGTCATACATTATCAAATCCCATTAAAATCGCACTAGCAAATGTGGTGAAGGAAAAATACAAAGCTACGACAAAGCATTCCCCTGAATTATTACAAACAACCATGCAGCCATACCAATGCATGAAAATGCACGTTACAATCCTTCCTACACTGTATCAGACACATTCTTTCATTCATTGCCCAAACATTTTTCTCTGCTTGATGCCCTAAAATCTTCCTTATGCATTTTCCAGACCAGACAATTGGTTCAATGACCAACCCTTATTACATCTTACATTCATGCATATAACCTATGATTCCACTTGACCTAACCCAGATTACAATAAATTACCCCATGGGCTCTGTCAGAAAATATCTCTGCCAAAAGGAATGTCGGCCTGCAAGAATTCATTGCAAAAAATATCTAGAGCTTGGGTAGATGGGAGATATTTTTGACCTTTAATACGAGCTGCTGAATCACTCATCTGCAACCATAAATGCAACAAATATCTACATTTGAAAAGCTTTTGCAACACTTTAAATCAATCACTGAGATGTCTTGTCGGCTGAGTCTACATATCCTTTCTCAGTCAACGACCATCCTGGTATCTGGATGCGCAAATCCAGATCATGAAATTCGGATCATATTTTGAAATGAGAGTATCCCCCAAAAGCCCGCCAAATGAAAGAGGAGGAAATTCTATGAACTTTTTCCTTTTGGATCATGTAGAAATTCCTTAGAACGAGGGAGATATCTATGGTCAAAGTTGCACTCAACAGGCATATGGATGTCCACATGTCATCATCCCACAGCTGCGTAGAGAATCTCCCTGGCAGACAAGATCCTCCTGCGACAATGCGCTACCGTCTGATTCTTATCGGCCCTTGATACACTTTACAACTGTCTTCATTTCGTAGCCGCGCGGAAGGGATGTGACGTTAGCCTTAGGTGGTCTACGGGCTATGCGATATCCAGATATGCACCCATCAAATTTACCTTCGTAGCATGGAGAAGCCGTCATCTACATGGATATTAACTTTTAATATCCCAGTGCTAACTTAATATCTAGATGCCACTTTATGCACCACCCTTTGAATATCCTGATGATGTCATCGGCATGAAGAACTTTGTTAAAGAGGGGATCTGGATGATGTCATCAGGATATTAGCATTGCAGGATGATATGGTGAAGGTAGAATGTCCAGATGACGTCATCGTCATATACATTTCTTTGGGGAGGGGGTCCAGATGATGTCAGAAGGACATTCAAAAAGGACCCAGATATTAGTTAAGATTTGGATGTTTAGAAAACATCCAGATATTAACTAAGGTCTGAATATGAGGGGGATATTGAGACCTCAGCCAAGGTTTGGGATATTAATATAATATCCAGGACGTTAGCTAAGATCCTGATGACGTCACTAGGATATTCATACCAAAATGACTAAGTATGAAGATGGAAAATCCCTGTGAAGGATGACATTTAAAGATTAAGGATTTCTGGGTTTTTTGCAAGGATTCTTTGGATGAGATATGAGGGCAAAACAAGGCATTTTGGGGACTATTTTTTTAGGTGTCAACACCCCCTTCAGGTTTTTAACAAGGGAGATTTTAGGGGTCCCAATGGTCTTCTTGGCTTTACCTTTTATAGTAGGAGACTGGGTCAACAAGGTATTCTCAACCAGACTAACCTTAATTTGTTTTGGGGGGCACAAGGCCAAATGGAAGTGGTACAGTCTCAAAATTAGACCTTGATGGATGGGAATGAGAGGGTAGTTAGTATTTTTCACACAAATATCCTTTGCAGACTTAATAAATTCTCCAGAGAAGACAACAGAAAAAAGGGAAAACTAATCTCCATCTTATTCCTAAAGTGATTAAGCAACGCAAAGTGATAATGGTAGAATACCTTAAACCTGCTCTCCAAGGTGAAATATTTCATGACCATCAGACAAATTTGTCCCCATGGAACTGAGAACTTCTCCCTTTTGAAACCCCCATAAAGTTTCACGGCAGCCTCACCTTCACGGAAGAAAATCCCCATATTCTCAGGGTTTGGCACCTTGCTGCAATGACTGTGTTTTTTTAACTTTGGTGGGGAGGCCTGTGGCTTGCCCTATCACCTCCTTAGCAACTTCAAACCAATCCCCCCTAGGCGGACTTGCTTGGTATCCTCATCCCATGACTCGGCGAACTGGCGAGACCAATTTTCATCGTGACCAATCATTGCGTCAAGGAATGGAGCCACCTCCCCCTCCTGAATAATATGCCAGATCATAGGTTCTTGATAGAATTCTTTAGCTGAGGTCAGTTCTATCTTAACAATTTCTCCACCTATCTTCAAATAAAGAAGGCTACACAACTAGAGAGAATGAAAATGCATAAGGCAGAGGGCATTCCTATGCTTAGCCAAATACTCAAAAGAGTAATTAAACCCTTCCGTGCACATCCATCTAATCAAAGGCCGCGGGATGAAATCTTCATTATAGTTTTGCCAATAAGCAATGCTTTCGCCACCTTGGATCTCTACCTCGGGAAAGGCCCGCGCCTGCCACCACGTGTGAAAAATAAAATCGCTGGAAGCGAGAACTAAATGGAAATAATTTCCCTTGAGCCACTTAGATCATTGATTATCTCGCCCTTTCGTCATATGCCACTTCATCGACCTGCCAAGCCAACCTATCCACTTCTTCTCCCGACCGCCTTTCACTTTCCACCTTGACTTCTTTCCAAGCTAGTTTGTCATCCAAACAACCCGCCACCCAGTATCTTTCTACCTCAGCTTGCTACCAAGCCATCCCATCCTCCAAGTCTTTCTAACACTTTTCACATGCCACCTTGGCGTATTTGTGTAACACCTAGTCATCTCCTTTTGCCACTTTTCCTTGTCACACCAAGACATTTGAAAAGCACCGACTTCTTTCTCGCTACCTTGAATTTGAAATCTAACGGCCACAATTTTGAAACCCAACGTCTCATTAGAATGCTTATTGCCCTTTAGAGCAATGAATCTGCCTCCACATAACCAGATAATGCAGATTGCAAAGAGCCCATAATGCCTAATTTGTGTTCCTGCTTCCATCTTGCTTTATGAGTGTTTGAACCCTGCTAGGCAGCCTAGACACAAGCCTCTAGCACCGCCAACCATCACTATTATTGCCTAGGTTCACCATAGCGTATGTTACAACATTACCTTCCCTATAGATATGGGAAACCTTGTACTCCTCCATAGCATTGAGGAGCATCTAGATGTCACCAATAATGTCCTCCAACTTCCAACCTATACCTGTTGAACCGAGAGCAGCATTCACAATTAATTGTAAGTCCCCTTCAACATGCAAATGTCTAATGTTCAAGGAAATAGCCAGTTTGATGCCCCACAACATTGCTAAAGCTTTGGCCTCATTATTACTCTTAATGCCTAATCCCCCAGTGTAAGCAGCCACAAACATCCCTGAATCAAATCTAATAATGCCTCCTCCACTAGCAATCCCAAGGTTCCCTTTGGCAGCCCCTTCAAAATTGAGCTTGAACCAACCTTTTTGAGGCAAGGTTCAGATAGTTTTAGCTTTGGCAATCTTTTTAGAATTGTCAATCTAACAACAATTTGGGCTGATAGCCCATTGTTTCAATAAATTCTGCTCTTCCTTTCCTAGAGGGTTCTCCACAGTTTTAAATTTACAAGAATTGATATTCTTCGCCGGCAGTTTGGAGAAGGTCTGAAAAACCTTTGAGGGGGTTCTAAACTTTTCCCTAAAAACTTTGCTATTCCACTCCTTCCACAAATTCTAGGCCAAGTGGGGGGGATTTGTAGCCACAACTCTTTAATAATAGGAAAAGTAGATCTGAAAGGGGACCTCCAAGCCCTAACCAAGGCCACCATATTTTCATTGATAACCCAACACAAGGTCAGTCTCTACATAACAAGACTCCAAACCTCCCAAGCAAAGTTATAGTGCAGGAAGAGGTGAGTAACTGTCTCCTCTTCTTCACCACAAAGAACACACCTATTTGGCATTTGAAAGCCTCTCTTCTTCAGATTATCAATAGTCAGGATTTTGTTATGCATTAGGGTCCACCAGAAGAAATTAATCTTGGGCAAAAGTTTGGGGAGCCATACTTTCCCCCACAACCTATCTTCCCCAGGGTCCAACAGCAGTCCATAGGCACTCTTAACAGTAAACCTACCTATGTTGTTTTTATCCCAAATCATTTGATCCTATTTAGGAAGAATGGATAGCCTAAAATCAACTAAATCCTTTTGAAGTTGTAGAGCCACCTCCTTATCCTCATCTTGATTAGTGACACATTCTATGATACCCTTCCAACACCTAATGCCCCCATAACTTCTAATGTAATTGGCCACTTTACTGCCAAAGAACCTGCATGCTTTATCAACAAGTCTACCATAGTTCAATTCTTTGAGAGAGAGGTCTTTCAACTATCTATCTTCCCAAAAATTGATGTTTCTGCCATCCCCAATCTTCCATCTGATGCCTCTATGAAGAAGACCATGAGTTTTAAGTGTCCCATTCCAGATAACTAAACCTTTATGAAGTCCAAGGTCAGTCAACAACTTACATCTTCCTTCTCCATTAAGATACTTAGCAACCATTATATCACCCCAATCCTTATTATCTTGAATCAGATTCTAGCTTATCTTCGACATCAGGGCTCTATTCATGAGATGGATTCTCCTTAACCCCAACCCCCCTGAGATCTGGGAGTACAAACCTTTTCCCAGCCCACCAACACAATTCTTCTTTTTTCCTCCACCCTAGACCAGAGGAATTTCTTCTAGATTTGTTCAATCTTCTCAGCCACATATCTTGAGATTTTAAACAGGCTTAGGAAATAGTTGGGAATGCCCTCTAGGGAGGCTTTGAGAAGTTGAAATTTCTTAGCTTGGCTCAGTAAAGCTCCTTTCCACCCATCCAGTTTCCTCTGCATTCTCTCCATAATCATGTTCCAATAATTAGGGGTGACTTTGGTGATTGTAAGCGGCAGGCCAAGGTAGGTAGTAGGCAACCTCACACTAGAACAGCCCAAGGCTCTGGTAAATTTTTGTTGTAAGTCCTCCTGATTATTCAGAAAGTAGATGTGACTTTTCTCAAAATTGATACTCTGTCCGGAGGCCCTTTTATAATCATTGAGGAGACTTTTCCACCTTCTAGACTCAACCACAGAGGCAATTCCAAACAATATAGTGTCATCCACAAATTGTTGAATGGCCGATGCCTGAGCTGTGGAAGCAGGCTTAATGCCCCGGACACACCCCTGCACTAGCAAATTACAAGCATTCCTACCAAGAATTTCAACCAACAAGATGAAGAGGTAAGGGGAAAGAGGATCACACTTTCTAAGACCTCTCCCCGAGGGGAAAAAACCTTTGGGAGAACCATTGACTAACATAGAGAATCTAACCATGGAGATGCATTC